>JANAVB010038419.1:6863817-6961317 GCA_029216955.1 Iris pallida
GGTAATATTGCTCTTAATTTGATCTTTGTTCATCAACAATCAATTAGTAAAATAATAATTTTAGTTTTGCAGAAGATCAAGCAGGAGGAGCAACCAGCTCTACTTGGCTTTTTTTAAAGAGCCTATTGTCAATCTCAAAGAATCGAGCAACCTGTTACCCCGTCTTATCGGGCCAGTGGGAGTGGCAGCGACTCCTGGCACTTTAGCCATCAATCAGCAGGTTATCCATCATTTACTAATGCTTCTTTAAATCGCTGGGATCTCTCGTCCGTAAAATGATAGAGAAAGAAGGGGCTGACTTCATTATGGTTAGGAAGCCCACTTCTTTCTTGATAAGAGCCATAAGAGACCAAGGAGACGAAGCTCAGGCCACTTCCTTGAACATATACTGGATGAATTAGAAGTCTCGATCAAGAAGTATAAAGAACTCAAGAAGAAAGATGTAGACTCTTTAGTACAAGTGAATTTGAGCGGACTGGCTCAAGCTGCTGATATGGAAGGTTAACTCTTCAAAATCATTAGAAAGCTCATTCAGCAAAATCAGCTGAATATAATTCTAAAATAGAATCAATTACCCTAGTGTAGCTGAAAGTAAAGGACGGTGGACTTGCTGAGCTGAAGGCTGAAATTACTCGCCTCCAACAAGAGTTTAAGAAGAAACTGCTCACCAACTGGTGTGATTGAACAATTAATGTATTGATGAAGAAAGAAGAGAATGAGTATGAGACCACTCATGGTGAAGAGATCACCCGCAGGACAGTAGATATGCCCATTTTTGATGAAGACAGCGGGATGGAGGAGGCAAGAAAGATAGTAGCGTCAACACACGAAGAAAAGCTGCAGACATTGAAGCCAGCAAATTGACAATCTGATTGTCCCTCCTTCTTGATTTGTATTTGGGTTTTGTTACTATAGCTTGCATTTTTGTAATGTCTCATTTTTTATATAAAGGACATTTTGTTGTGGTCCATTATTTATTGCATATCTTATTCAGATATAAAATAGATAGATAGATATATTTATTGACAACTTAATCAAAAATGACAAGTTGCTGATGTAGAAGATGAACGATAATGAATCGTCAATGTATATAAAAATGAATGAACGGGAATACCGTCAAGTAATGATGAAAGAACGGGTAAATCGCAAAATGTTGAAATGAACATGAATTAACCGTCAAATGATAATAAATGAACGGTTAACCGTCAAAATAGACGAACGGATGAACCGTCAGAATATAACGAACGGACGAACCGTCGGATGAGTGTAAAAATGAACGGATGAACCGTCAGGTATTTAATGAACGGACGAACCGTCGGATGAATATGATAAATGAACGGATGAACCGTCAGGTATTAATGAACGGATGAACCGTCAGGAGTATAATGAACGGATGAACCGTCAGGTATTTAATGAACGGATGAACCGTCGGATGAATGTGATAAATGAACGGATGAACCATCAGGTATTAATGAACGGATGAACCGTCGGATGAATGTAATGCTTCATTAATTGAGAACTTCTGTCTATAAATATAGCAGAAATCTGACAGGAACGAACACTTCTACTCTTCAAAAAAATGTCTTGGAGAAGCATCTAAGAAGGTTGAGACTGTCTCGAAGGTTCAGAAGGTATTGAAGAACACTCTGCCGATCCAGTTCAGCCAAAGAAGAGGAGAAGCAGGCGAAGGTTCGTCTGTACTCCAGCCACTGCGGGACATTTTGGACTTCCTGCTCGAACCAGGAAAGACTAAAGAAGAAGAAGCCATGAGGATGGCCACCTGCAAGTTTCTTGTGGGATCCAGCAAGGAGGTTCTCGGCTTTTGCTGATCGTATTTTTGAGAAGGACGGCAGTGGCCCTCGTCCCAATGTAGAAAAAGATGATAGTGACTTTTAATATGTACTATCATATAATAATATTGAATTTATTTATGAACTTGATTCTGTCTGATAATTTACAAGTATTTACATTTATACATAATACTTCTTTAAGAATTTGCCATTGATAGGCATCATAGCAACTCGACCATCAAGTTCTGAAATGTTGATAAGCTCCGTTTGAGAAGACTTTGCTTACAACATAGGGACCTTCCCATTTCGCATCGAATTTCCCTTTGCTCATATGAGTCATAGTCATAGGACGTCTGACGTTAGAACAAGTTCTCCTTGCTGAAAGGCTCTGACCTTCACTTTACGATTAAATGTCTTTGAGATGCGGGCTTGGTATAACTCAATATGCTGTTGAGCCATTAACCGCTTTTCATCCAATGCCTCTAACTCTTGAAGTCGAAGAAGGTCATTGTTTTCTGTGGTGAGTCATTGGCAATAGCAATCCTTAAAGAAGGAATTGTAACTCCAAAGAAGAACAGCTTCACAGCCATACACCAAAGAGAAAGGTGAAAGCCTGTGGGATTGCGGACTGTAGTTCGATAGGCCCAAAGACATTCGCCAAGTTTCTGCTCCAATTCCGTTTGTTAGTGGATACAAATTTTTAAGGAGCTTAATAATGGTTTTGTTAAAGGCTTCAGCTAAACCATTAGCAGTAGGATTGTAGGCCGTCGAAGCAACATTGTTAATCCGATGATCATCGCAGAATCTAGTGAACTTTGACTAATGAATGAGGTCCATTGTCATGAATGATTCTGCGTAGAGGTACATCGAATCTATAGATGACATGATGTTTAACGAAGTTGATGACACTGCTAGTCTTGACTTCAGTCAGAGGTATAGCTTCAGCCCACTTGGAGAAGTAATCGGTTATCGCCAATATGAACCGATGTCCTCTAGAAGAAGGAGGATTAATAGGACCTATGATGTCCATACCCCAAGCTTCAAAAGGCCAGGAAGCAGCAGTAGGGTAAGAATTCCGAGGGTTGATGAATGAAGTCTGCATGGATTTGACAAGCACGACATTTCCTTGCATATTCAATGGCATCTGATACCATAGAGGGCCAATAGTAACCCATGCGTCGGATGCGATCCTGTAATTTAGGACCAGGTTGATGTGCTCCAACATACGCCATCATGAGCTTCACGCAACACTTGTTTGGCTTCATCACCAGCTAAACAGCGTAGAGAAGACCATCATAAGTTCGCCGATAGAGTGTTTTGGTGGTTTGATTGTAATAAATCGTAGAGATCGACGTCGAACGCTTGTAGCCTCCTTAGGATCTTCAGGGAGTATGTCATGTACTACGAAATCGATAAAAGGAGTTCTCCAATCGTCATCAAAACTTGACTCAGCAAGATTGCTAAATTCAATATTACGATTATTCTCAATACAGAACAGTTCTCGGTTAGAAATAACACCACCTGATGTCTTTTGATAGGGATGGCTAAGATAGCTGCAAGATTGGCCAAAGCATCGGCTTCAGTATTGCAAGCTCGTCGAAATAGTCATAGATGAGAAGAAAGCTTTGAATGTTGTAGCTATATTGATTGCCGCTTATGATAAGGCACCAGGTCTTGATGACGGACTTCATAGGTTCCTCTAACCTGGTTCACAACCAATTTAGAATCACCATAGACTTCCAGATATTCAACATTCAGTTGTTTAGCTAGCTGAAGGCCGACAAGTAAAGCATTGTACTCTGCCACATTGTTAGAGCAAGGTTCATCTAAAGAGTAGGCTCTTTGGATAGTTAATCCGTCTGAAGAAACGAGAACAACTCCAACACCTGCCACTATAGCACCATTTGGTCCAATTCTTGATGCACCATCAAAGAATAAATGCCAGGTTGGAAACTCTTCGAGATCATATTGACTTCTAATGTCTCGTCAGGAATTTCATCATAGAGTTAGATGTCTCAGGCAGAGGATGAGCCTGCTAAAAAGTCCGCCAACGCTTGACCTTTGACAGATTTCTGTGGAACATACACCTGTCATATTGAGCTAGCAGGATTGCCCATGTAGCCAACCGAGAATTAAGTGTACTAGGTTTCTTCATGAGTACCCGGAGAGGGTTAACTCGAGTTATAACATGAATAGTTGACCAATGATATAATGCCTCGTCTTTGTATAGCAAACATGAGAGCCAGCATTCTTTCTCGACCGATATAACGGTGTTCAGCACCAATCATAGTTCGGCTAAGATATAGATAGCCTGTTCATGGCTTTCTTTGTCTTTTGGGCAAGTAAAGCACCCAATGAATGGTCCATAGCACGGACATACATCAAGAATGGAATGCCAGAGATAGGTTGCACCAAAACTGGTGGGTTCATAAGAATTGTTTGATATCGTCGAATGCTCGTTGACACTCTTCAGTCCAAACAAAGATACACCCTTCTTCATTAGTTGAGTGATGGTGCAGCGTCCAGACAAGTTCGAAATAAATCGCCTGATGTACGCAAGTCGGCCTTGGAATCCTCGTAGCTCTTTTAGGTTGCGTGGGGGGACGCATCTCTTGGATGGCTTTGATCTTTCGGGATCCACGTGTATACCCTTAGAGGTAATGACGAAGCCGAGAATTTGCCACTAGAGACACCCAAGAATGACTTGTGGGATTCATCTTGAGCTGATGTTGACGCATGAGATTAAATATTGTTCTCAAATCTTGGATGTGATCTTCTTTTAGACGACTTTTGACAGCAACATCGTCAACGTAGCATTCGACTGTTTTACGAAGATGTTCTCTGAAAATAGTACTCATAGCCCGTTGGTAGGTTGCACCAGCGTTCTTGAGACCAAATGGCATCACTGTATAACAATAGACTCCTCGAGGAGTGCGAAAAGATGTATGCTTTTCATCTTCAGGATGCATTTTAATCTGATTATATCCGGAGAATCCATCCATAAAAGATATTCGCTCGAACCCACAAGTATTGTCAATCATGACGTCTGTGATAGGAAGAGGAAATTCATCTTTTGGACATGCTTCATTGAGATCTCGGAAGTCGATGCAGACTCGAACTTTTCCAGTTTTCTTCAGAACTGGGACGACATTGGCTACCCAATCAGGATGCTGCTCTTCTCGAATAAAGCCACAAGCGATGAGCTTCTTGACTTCATCATCAATTGCGTCCATCATTTTAGGCTTAAATCGCCATTGTTACTGTTTGACCGGTTTAGCATTAGGAAGAATGTTCAGTTTGTGAGTAGCAATCTTGGGATCTAAACCTGGCATGTCTTCGTAACTCCAAGCAAAGACGTCTATGTATTCCTTAATGAGAAGAATCAACTCTTGCTTATCTGCTTCTGGAAGATTCTTGCTAATAAAGATTGGCCGAGGTAACTCTCTTTTCCCTACATCAATTTGAATTAGTTGATCTTCAGTAGGAGGTTCACGTTGTTCAAAACGAAGTACCCATTGGTTATCCATATGTTGAGCCCAAGGATCTGTTTTCGGACTTTCTTCAACATCTTCATCACAGCCTTCTGGTAGTTCAACGGAGACCATGTTAGAAGATACGATTATACGATGGACTTCACCGATGCTGGGTATCGGAATCCCATGATCTGGAATCAGAAGAATTAGAACGTTCTTCGCTGTCAGAGTCGGAAACTGCTGGGGACGACATTGGAGAAGAAGTATATTCGAGACCTTTCTTGGTCCTGTCATAATACATTTATGATTTCCGTTTGGAACTGTTGTACGAATGGGAGTTCGTCTACCTTTACCATAGTTAAGGCCGCTCTTAAAGTCGTAACCCATCTTTCGGAGGATGTCTTTTGATTGTTGACTATAACGATAGAACTGGAGACGTCCCGTATCGTTAACTTTGCTATCATCCGTATAGTTAATCTTTGTTTCCGGTCTTTTATATAAAAAGGCTGGACTTTTACCTTTCTTCAAAGAAGGGTGAATACGGTAAGAATCATCTGGATCTTCAAGCGAGACTTCTGTCTGAAGAGATTGTACGACTCCCAGTATAATTGATTGGAAGCTATCTAACATATCCAAATAACTTTTAGTATAATAAATAACATCAATATACTGGAAAGTAGGTGCTTTTTCATTGATTTGTACATCAGTATTTACAACAGGACCTTTAACCTTAGCAGGTTTGGTCAAATTGATTACAAGAGGGGGAGAAGAAGAACATGGAGGAGGCTTGTTACGACGAAGGTCGATAACAAGTGGCTCAGAAGAGGTAAGCTCCCTTTTTTCCTTGTTGCGATTTAGATCAACAACAAGTGGCTCAGAAGGAATGAGCTGCTTTTGTCTTTGTTACGACGTAAGTCGATAACAAGTGGCTCAGAAGAGGTGAGCTCCTTTTGATTTTCATCAGCATCAACTGATTTCTTTTGAACTGGTAAGTGAATAACCAGTGGTTTGGAAGATTGAGGATGAGAAACTCGCCCCTTAACAGGTATGATAAGAGTGTCTTGAGATACTGCTTTTTGATCTTCTTCAGTATCCATAGCCAATACCACCTTCATAAATTCATCCTTGTACATACGAGCATCATTGCAATAAACTTCAACACCCTTGAAAGGATAAAGGTCCGCAACTTTCTTGTGAACTTGTCCTTTATCATCAACATATTTAAAGCATTGATGAAGAGTTGATGGAACGACATTGTGTTCATGGAGGAATGGCCTTCCCAGGAGAGCATTGTAAGAACAACCATGATTGTCAATGATATAAAAGGTCACCTTTGTGCGAAGATTGCCTATTTGGAGTTTTAGGCAGATCTTGCCCAAAGGTTCACTCTTTCCTTGGTTAAATCCCAGAATAGTAGTGATCGTGGTTGAAAGACTATGCACTAGTATCTTCAATGCATCTAGCATTGTCTTTGGCATGATACTAAGTGCAGATCCTGGATCTATCAAGATACGATCAACCTTCATTGAATCTACATATCCTGTATAGTAAAGAGGACGATCATGTCTATTATCTTCCATTAGCATATCATCCCGAGTGAAGGTAATATTTGGGATCAGTTCCAAGACACTATGACTGTGATGACAAGAGACTGGTTCTGATTCTGGCTTCTTGAGAAGAGTTAAGCAAGTTTCAGCCTGCATCAGAGCTTCACTTAGAGTTTCTCGTGTCTCTTTGGAAAGATGCAAGAGTTCAAAGATTGACAGCCTAGCTGGTGTATTGGCTAATTGAGCCAATATATCAAAGTTGTAAGGCTTCTCAAGCCCAGTAGGAGATGACTTCTTTAGAGGTTTGTCAAATCGAACTTGTTGCTTGCCTTTGTCAGCCGTTGTTGGCTTAGGAGGAATTGATACTACAACTGGTGAAGATGTAGAAGGGACCTCCTCAGCAGATGAGGGTTGTGCCGGAGTAGGTTCGGAAGAAGAAGCAGGATCCCTTTGACCTTCAGAATGATCTTTCAAATAAGCTTTCCCTGATCTGGTGCCTAACAGAATCTCTTCGTCAACAATGGGATCAAAAGATACCATGTTGCAAATCTTGGTTTTGCCTTTAGAACGAGTTTTCTTCTTAGAAGATATCTCAAATTCTGGAGCAAGATCAGGATGGATCCACATAATTTTACCGTTGTCAAGAGACAAGGGAATAAGACCTTCACTGGATGGAAGCGGGAGATTTTCAATCTCAAGGGTTGCTTTAGGAATTGGAATGACACCATGCTGTATCATCTGCGGAGGAAAATTTCTAAATTGGACTGAAACCATATTTACAGTAACAGTCTTCTCATCTTGTTGCAAAGTGACTACACCTGCATTGACAAGCTCTTGAATCTTACCTTTGAGCACATAGCATGCTCGAGTAGGATGTCCAATAAATCGGTGATAGACACAATACTTGGGATGATCAGTCTTATTGACTTCATCAGGTTTCTTTGGATCAGAGAGTTGAATTTTATTGCTTTTGAGTAAACACTCAAAGATACTTGCAGTGTCATTTTCGTCAAAGGAATATTCTACCTTCGGACGAGGTTCCCTCGGTGGAGGTGCAGAAGGAGTAGGAGTAGATGTAGGTGGGGCCACATTGACAGCCAAAGATTCTTTATTTTTGTTCAAGTTAATATTCAAAGTCTCTTTCGCTTTGCGATTGTTCTGGCGATTGCCACCACCTGAATTCTGATGCTCATCGCGATCAGGGTTAGACATTTGTACCCCCAATTGTTTGAACTTATCAGCACTCACTTCAGCAGCTTTGGCGTTGACGATGAATGAGGGCCAATCTTGGAATTGGGTAGATCCCGTCCACATACTGATAATAGGTAAAAGATTTGCCTTACAAGTATCAATAGTGACAGCAGCTGGAGTCCCTGGAGGCATTTTCAAAGCTTCACGGCGGAACCGTTCAATAAAGCTCTCAGCAGTTTCATTATGTTTTTGTTTAATTTTGTTGAGAGCTGACATAGTCATATCATTAAATCCTTCATAGAACCGTTCCAGAAAGATTTGTTTGAGACCTGAAAAGGATGTGATGCAACCATCGGGCAAACTTCTGTACCAGTCGTATGCTACGCCGGCTAAACAACCGACGAACACTCTGGTAAGAAGAGCGTCATTTGGCTGAAGTTGAACAGTCATTACCTTAAAATGATTGATGAATTGACTTGGGGAAGTACTGCCATCGAACAGAGAGATTGTAGGGATTTTGTACTTTGGAGGAAATGGGACGTCCTTCCATTCAACCGGATAGGGCTGTTTAATCCCCAACCTTTGTAGATTGTCTTTCTCTTTAAATGCTTCAAACTGGGTTCGTAAGAGTTTGACAGCTTCATTGGCGTCTTCTGATGAAGAAGAAGGAGCAGGTTGAATTGTAGTGGTAGGAGGGGGAACAGCATTGTAAGCACTACCCCCAGCTCCTGACTGGCTAGGCGTAGTTTGTACTTGCACTTGTACAGGAGGCATTTGGGGAGGCACTACCCCCAGCCCAGTATTGGCAGGTATTGAAGATGCTATGATCTCTGGACTAGTAATAGGTGCAGTTGGTGGTGTAACATGCTGTGCTACAATGATGGAATGCATACTAGCAACCATCTCAGCCATGGTTTTTAAATTGTCCTCGAGTGCAGCAATTCGCTGTTCCTGATTTGCGGAGGTTGAAGCATCTGGATCATCGGTGACAACATAAGCCGTCACTTCTCTTGGCACAGTGGAAGATACTGTTTGTTCAGAACTTTCACTGTATGCATCATAATCAGAAAACGAATCATCTCCTGACTGGGAAACAGGAAGATGACTTGAAGGGTTTTGAGGAAGATTCCTTTGACCGATTATATCTCGACTTCGAGAACGGGTATATTGAAATACTCCTTCAGAAGATTCTTGAAGTAATTCCAAATACCGTTGGCTTGGCTTATAGAGTCTACCATGCTTAGAGCATCTTTTACCCCCAGTGTCTCGGGAAGTCATGTTAACAGAAGCATACACAACTTCGTCTTCTTCTGACATAGGTTCAGATTTAGCAAAAGTCAAACGATCGAAGACAGATCGTTTTGTCGTTTGACAACAGCATTGGATGATGACTTTATGATTACAGTGATGATCAGATGGTTGAGATGGAGATATTGAGACATTATCCTGTTTTTGTCTTAAATGTTCTCAAAGATCTACAACAGGACGAGGAAAGTTCCGAGGGATCTGTTCTTTGATAACATTTGGAACATGATTCCGATTCTTCAAATGTTTAGTCCCTTGAGTATACAGGGAAGTACTCACTTCATTGGCATAAGTGTCAGGATTTTTGACCTTGGAGATTTGTTTCTGATGATGTTTGACCTTCGGCATTGGCTGTTTTCATTTTACCGAAGTGGGTCGATTAAGATAAGTTCTGAGGTCAGCAAATTCACCCCCAGGAGTTTCTGTTTGAGACACTAACAGTTTTCCCTGTCTGGAATGACAAATTTGGAGAGTCGGGAGGTCCTGGAATTCTGCTATCGGAGTAGGCAGAATACCTCTTTGATTAGTACAAGTACTCTTGTTATAAAGGAAAGAAGAATCCTTGTTCGCCAGAGTTCTCGAACTGATTGGTGCCGAGACACATTGAGATGGATCTTCTTCAGTAAAGACTGAAGAAGACTGAGAAAAGACCAAAGGGCCTTTTCCTTTGTTTTGAGATGAAGGGTTAGCTAAAGAGTGTTTCCCTCTGTTATCTTCCAAGTCATGAGACAAGGAAGTTTGAGAAAAGACCAATGGACCTTTTTCTTTGCTTTGAAGAGAAGGAAGAATAGTCAAAGGACTACCCTCAGTGGATTGCGCAGAGGCAATAGGGTGTTTGGGAAGAGGAGTAGAATCTCTTCTTTTATTGTGAGAAGAAGGGAATTTAGCCAAAAGGCTGTTTTTCTTGGATTGCGCAGACTTGGTTTGCGCATAGGTGGAAGGTGCACTAGTCATTTGTGCATTAGAAGCTTTGGTAGGAAGTGTATCAGGAGTTCTTGTCTTAGAGTGCTTGGGATGCACTTTAGTTATTGGAGTATTATTTTGCGCAGGAAAAGCCACTGCCAATTGCGCCAGAGTCATAGGAGTCTTCTGTTTCGACAAGGCAGCATATGAAGTAGCCTATACAACAGTTGCAACAGATTACGCAGCCTTGACTGCAACAGATTGTGCAGCAGTCGCTGAGACAGACTGTGCAACAGTTGGCACAGCAGTTTGTGCAGCAGTCTGACTAGCAGATTGTGCAGCAGTTGGTACAGCATCCTTGGTGGCAAAATTGCCAGATTGTGCAGACTTTGAGACCCAAACTGAGCGCACTTTGCTCTTGGCAGAAGTGGCTACAGTACGGGGAGTGGTCTTGGAGTTGAGCATCGCTTCGTAGGCTGTCTGGTTGACCTTAACAACCAGTGTCTTCTGCGTCTTCCCGATAGACGCTACGTCACATTGAGTTGCTACTTCCTCGTCGGAGGAGAAAGTTTTCCCCAGCAGAGTCGCCATTTTGTTTGCAAAAACAAAAGTATAAAACTTTATTGATACAAACTGTAATAAAGATTACAAGAATTCTGGGAAAATTACAACTATAGGAATCCAATCTTGATGACGATTGCTTTATCCCTTGGACGATGTGAACTTTGAAGACGAAGCCTTTGAAGTTGAAAACAACTCTGGAAATTGAAGGCAAAAGCCTCTGAAGTTGAAGACAAAAGTCTCGGAAGAATGCAGCAGCACTTTGGCAAGAACTCCTGAACTCTCTGATTTCTGATCTCTGATCTTGATCCCCTTAAAATGAAGACTTGAAACTCTATTTATAGAGTTCTAAAAATAACTAACTTTTAGTTATTTTGGACTGCACAAGCTGATTTACGCAGCAACTGGTTTGCGCAGCACTGGATTGTGCAGGCAGTTATTGGATCGTGGGCCAACTATCTGAGACACATGGCATTAGTTGATTGAAATGCGCATGATCGTGCATAGACAGTTGCCACGTAATGAGCATTTGATGGCATGAATGCCATATGTAATTAGTCAGTTATGTTGGTAGAATGCGCAAAGTGAACTGCGCAAAAATGGTTTGCGCAATAACGGATTGCGCGTGAATGGTTTGTGCAACCACGGATTGCGCTGCCACCTGTCAGCCGCCCTCGAGCACTGTACGGCGTCAAAAACGAACAGCCTCCTCGTTATTCGTGTTGTCAGCTGTCAGGAAGATCTGATTTGATTCAGTCAATGATGACTTCTGCCACGTCAGCCTGCGCAATTGGGAACATGCGCAAACCAACCTGCGCAAAGTGATGTCTGCGCAATCTGTTGTCTGCGCAACTCATCAAAATGATGAATATCTTGAATTTTTGACTTTGTTAATTGATGCAACTTGATTTTTTAGGACCTACAGTTAGATAGTTAGATAGATATATAGAGTATATATATATATATATGTGTGTATGTATATATATATATATATATATATATATATATATATATATATATATATATATATATATATATATATATATAGGGGAAGAAGTAGAAGAAGAAGGAATAAGAAGTAGCAGCAATAGCAGTAGGAAGCAGGAGCAGCAGCAGCAGCTACTGCAGTAGCAACAGCAGCAGCTTAAGCAGAGCAGCAGCAGCAGCTTAAGCACTAGCAGCAGCAGCAGCAATTAGCTTTAGGAGGAGGGGGAAAGAATAAGAAGGTGTCACTCCCTGATTCCGGTATACGTATTTTAGCACGTATACTGCTTATTTGTAATTTTGTTGTATTTTTTCATGTATATCCTAAATTATTTGACAAAATAATATTTCGTAATTTATTTTCTGTGATTTTAGTTTACAGTTTTGGCTCTAATTGGGTGACATGCTCTCGGTTCACTTGAACCCGTTGGGTCCTCATGAACCAACTTGGTTTAGATTTTATATAAAACTCATCTCCTTCTCTCTCCTCTCATTATTCCTCTCATTTATTTCCTCCACCAACCAAGGCAAGTGCCAACTTGCTCAAGAGATGGATTTATATTTTGTTAATGATTTCTTACAAAATTATTTGTCAAAATATGTTCTTCTCCTCAATCTATACTAGTTTAGAACTTGAAAATTTCCATTTTGAAGCTTCGATTTTTGTAGATCTAAGTTTTCTCCATTTTCGGATTTACATGGTTTTGATCTATTTTTGTTAGGATTTTGTGGGTTTTGATGCTTCCATGTGGAAGAGAATTCAATTTCACTCAAGTTAGAACTTTGAAAATCTAGATTTGGTTTTGATTTGGTCAAGTTAAGGAAATTGGAAGTTTTTGGTGTTCTTGAGGAGGCTCTCGGCCTGGAAGAGAAGACCCTTCAGCCTGCGCTCTTTAGCGCAAGTTGAACTGCGCAGCTCGTCTTTTGACGAATTGCGCAACCCTTCGGCCAGCGCATTGCGCTGAGCTGAACTGCGCTGGCGCTCCTTAGCTTCAGCGCCATCCGATCCTGCGCAGTCTAATCCCTGCGCAATCTAACCCAGCGCGCTTGACTTCAGCGCAATCCATTCCCTGCGTGATCTGATCCTGCGCAGTCTAACCCTGCGCAGTCTGATCCATGCGCAACCCGACTCTGGCGCAATCCATCTCCTGCGCCATCTAACCGCTGCGCAATCTAACCCAGCGCGCTTGACTTCAGCGCAATCCATTCCCTGCGTGATCTGATCCTGCGCAGTCTAACCCTGCGCAGTCTGATCCATGCGCAACCCGACTCTGGCACAATCCATCTCCTGCGCCATCTAACCGCTGCGCAGTCCAATGCCTGCGCAACCTAACTCTGCGCGTTTGACCCCTGCGCAGTCTAACCCTGCGCGTTTTGACTTCTGCGCATTTGACCATGCGCATTCTGACCTGGGCTCTTATATATTATATTTTCTTATATATATATAGGTGAATGTTTGTGTATGCTATATATCCTTACGCCTTTTGTCCCGAGCATGATATGAGCACTAATGTGACCCCGGAGAACAAAGTGTTTCTTCCTGATACATGTACCTGAATGTCCCAGTTCTTGTTCATGCTCGACAAATAACTCGTAACTCCACGTGGCGTATTTGCATTGATGCATTACACTAAGGAGGGTAGAACATGTTGACATACTAATTGACATGGATCCTCTTTGGGGTACTCGTACCAAAGTACGACTTTAGGAGGATAATCATGCAGGCCACAGCATGTGAGTCCAAGATTTCACCTAGGGTTAAACTAGGCAACTAAATATACTAGATGCATGGGGAGGGCAGAATCCCGAGATCGTGTTACACCAGCCGCCTTGAGATATTGTCTTGACGCGCCGGCTGGTCTCCACGGATGCTGTGTCATCTGCAACGAGTGGATGACTGTATCCGATTAATTTCTGCTATATATTATATGTTTTGGCAAGGTGGCCTTGCGAGGGACCTGTGCTCAATCATACCTGTCTACGCGAACCCCTGGGTTGGCTAGCCTTGCTGGAAAGATACGATCTGAGGATTTCTTAATAACATGATGCGAGGATAACCTCGCCATACTAGAAACTCGTAGACTTGACTGGCCGTGAAAATGACTTGCTTGTATTTTTCTTTTACTTTTCGCGAGTAACTGAGGAAAGCGGACTGTTATGGTGCGTGATCCAACCCATGTTCTTGTTTGATTGTTGGGTTGGTTATCGTACTATGACAGGCTGCGGACCGAAGTTACGAACGGAAGCCTTAATTTGATTGTGATGTGCTACTCCTGTGAATGACTAAGGAACATGGCCCACCGCGGTACGTGATCCAACCCATGTTCTTGTTTGATTGTTGGGTTGGTTATCGTGCTGCGATGGTCTGTCGACCGAAGTCACGACCAGAAGATCTTCTTACTTATATCTGTAAACTTATGTGAAGGTCATAGAGTGCGACGCGTCCCGGCTCCATGTGGCACCTTTTGTCCTTGTTTGGTTGTAAGGGTGTCAGATGGGTCCGACGATGTAGCGCTACCCTATAGCCGCAGCATAAGCTTTATCCTTATCTTTATAACTGGGTTTTATCTTAACTCTTGTGCCCCTTTGGCGGTACTTGCTATTCGGGGCTGACCCCGCTGGTTTTGTTTGGCCAGATCTCGTAGCAGAGCCAGAGGACGCGATCCTTCTTCCTGACATCCATGGTGCATACTAGGAGCATGGCTGGTCGGGGACTCGAGTGGGTTTCTTCTCCACCACTCCTGCTTATACTTTTGCGGCGTTTAGCCACCGGCACTTGTTAGCCGGATTACTTGATATTTTGTGTCAGTACATAATTGTAACTAAACAGACTGCAGCTGTGTATAATTTTGTGCTCATGACTCTCTGAGATAGCTATGTTATAAAGCTAGTCTCTCATGATCATTTTGATGAAGCGTCGGGGACGCCTTACTGTTTTATCTTTAATGTTCATTTATTTGCTGATGTGATTTGATTGATTGAGACATAGAACTCTGTGGGACCATAGGAGACTCGCTTGTAGCATGTACCCCCTAGTCTCTCGACAGCCACGATCGCCGTATGACGTTACGTACCTCATATGGAGTAGCTGGCCTAGTCCGTCTCCGTATTTCGGTACTGGGACGTGACAAGGTTTTAGTGGTGGCCCATGCAGGTCTGTTTTTCAGACTTGTGGGGTATTGCGATTTATTAGGAGTCTCAATCAAAACTTGTTCCCCTTGAAATCATGTTTCGAATTCTCTGTCCTTGCCTTGATCTCTAACCTGACTTGCATCCTCGAAATCTTCCTCGTTCGGACTTGATAATCTTATATTCTTCTCTATAGGGGTGCTTCATTCTCAGTAGCGGGTGAGGCCCATGAGGAAGAGCAGCAAGAGCATGGCTCGACTGGCAGCAACAGGGGAGAGAACCTTCACCAGTGCAGGCACGAACAGAAATGGAACCAGAGGCAGTGCAGCCGCAGGTTATTGAAACTCCTGCAGCACCAGTAGCGACGGCAGTACCAGACGCCGTAGCACTCCTGGAGATCATCCGGGGGTTTCTTGTCACTAACCAACAGCAACAGACTCGGCAGCAGGAGCAGAACGTGTTGCTGAACCAAGGGATTCAGTTAGCTCTTGAGAGGAGTGCCGGGGTTGACTCGGGAGCCTCAGGAAGGTTCCGTCGCTTGAACCCGAGGTATTTTGATGGCACGGAGGATGCCATCACTGCGGATGCATGGATTCAAGACATCGAAGCCATTCTTGTGGCAGCCAAGGTTCCAGACGATGAGAAGGTTGATCAGGTCAAACTGGTACTTCAGGATCTTGCCCGCGACTGGTGGGCATCAGAAGAAGTTGGTACAAGACGCCCTGTTCGTTGGACCACCTTCAGTGACAGATTCAAGGCCAAGTATTTTGGCGTAGTAGCTCGATATGAGCTCCAGCAGAAGTTCATCAATCTCAAGCAAGCAGGCAAGACCGTAGATGGGTATGCAGCAGAGTTCTACAGATTGTGCCGTTTTGCACCATCAATGGTGGCAACGGAGCCAGAGAAAGCTATGAGGTTCCAGCAGGGACTTCATTTGGAATTATTGCAGCTTGTGGAAGGACACGACTACCAGACGTTTGACGCTGTCTTGACAGCAGCTCGGAGGCACGAGCTCACCCAGCAGAGGTTGGCATCGAGGACAGGAGGTCAGAAGAGATCTCATTCCCAGGTTAGAGGAGGAGCCATGCAGCGAACATCGGCACCAGCACCCGGTGTTCGTATTCATGATACAGGAGCGCCGCAGAGGACGGCCGCGTCAACTATCACAGCGCCAGTTCGGCAGCAGCAGCCGAGGAATCAGCAGCAGCGTCAGAGGGTGCCCCAGGGTTGTACCTTCTGTGGTAAGGGAGGACACACTAGGGATGTGTGTCGGTCAGCGAATGGCTTGTGCTTGAGGTGTGGTAGTCCAGACCACCGTATTTCGACTTGTCCTATGATGCAGAGGCCAGGAGGGCCAGCTCAGCAGTTTCCAGCGTTGCCAGCTCCAGGGGCAACCCCGAGTGGAGGGCCAGCATTAGCAGTAAGGCCCCTAGCCCAGCGTCTACCAACGCAGGCTCAGATGTTTCGCCAAGCGCAGGAAGCCGAAGGCCCTCAGAGGCAGCAACAGCATGGTCGAGGAAGGCCGCAACAAGGGGCTCCGCGGGGCCAGGCTCTCACATTAACCTTGGGAGAGGCTCTAGCGTCCAGTGACGTGGTGGCAGGTAAAATTCTCGTCACCTCATTTCCTGCGGTAGCATTATTTGATTCAGGCGCTACTCATTCATTCATCTCTGCACAATATGCTACACGGATTGGACTAGTATTTGAGGCATTGCCGGAGAGGATGGATATACTCACCGGCAATGGGCTCGTAGAAGTGAGCAGAGTGCGCTTTTCATGTCCGGTAGAGGTGTGTGGGCATTTATTGCCCGCATCATTGATTGAATTCCCTATGGGGAATTTTGATGTTGTTCTTGGCATGGACTGGTTGAGAGACAGTCATGCGACCATTGATTGTAGAGGAGGTAGGGTTATATTCAGCATTCCTGGGATGGAGCAGTTCATCTTTACTCGAACCTTGAAGAATCAGACTGAAGGCGTCATCTCTGCAGCAGTGTCGGAGTCAAGACAGATCCCGAGAGTGGTCGAAGATTTTCTTGATGTATTTCCTGATGAGCTTCCAGGGATGCCCCCAGTCAGAGAGGTAGAATTTAGCATTGAGTTGAACCCTGGAACGAGGCCTATTGCAGACAGAGTTTACAGAATGTCGCCGTCAGAACAGGATAAGTTGTATCAACATGAAGAAGAGTTAAAGTCTAAGGGATTCATCCGAGACAGTAAATCGCCCTGGGCCGTGCCAGTGATTCTAGTTCCCAAGAAGGATGGGTCGACGAGAATGTGCATCGACTACCGCAAGCTGAATGCAGTAACAGTGAAGAATAAGTACCCGCTACCGAGGATTGATGACCTGTTTGATCAATTGAGCAAGGCCCGCATCTTTTCCAAGATCGATCTTCGTTCGGGATACTATCAGGTGAGAGTCCGAGAGCAAGATATTCAGAAGACGGCATTCAGATCAAGATACGGGCATTATGAGTTTTTAGTAATGCCCTTTGGACTAACCAATGCCCCTGCAGTATTTATGGATTTGATGAACCGCATCTTTCTTCCATATTTGGATAAATTTGTGGTAGTGTTCATAGATGACATTCTTGTCTATTCCAGCAGTGAAGAGGAGCATGAGAAACATCTTAGGACTGTCTTGCAGACATTGAGGGAGCATCAACTGTATGCGAAGCTCGACAAGTGTGAATTCTGGTTAGATCACATTTCGTTCCTGGGGCATGTAATTTCTGGGGCAGGAGTATCAGTGGATCCGAAGAAGATTGAGGCCGTAGAGCATTGGCCAGTCCCGAGAACAGTTGCAGAAGTGCGAAGTTTCTTAGGACTAGCTGGTTACTACAGACGGTTCGTGGCAGACTTTGCCAAGATCTCTGCGCCCTTAACGCGTTTGACGCACAAGGACGTAGAGTTTGTTTGGTCAGCTAGCTGTCAGGCATCATTTGAAGAATTGAAGAAGAGATTGATCTCAGCCCCGATCTTGACGCTTCCAGTGGGAGCGGGAGACTTTACAGTATATTGTGACGCATCTGGGAAGGGTCTTGGATGTGTATTGATGCAGCACGGAAAAGTGATAGCATATGCGTCTCGGCAGCTTCGAGACCACGAGAAGAATTACCCGACTCATGATTTAGAGTTGGCAGCTGTGGTGTTTTCACTCAAGTTGTGGAGGCATTATTTATACGGAGATCGGGTAGAGATCTATACTGATCATAAGAGTTTGAAATATGTATTCACGCAGCGAGATTTGAACATGAGGCAAAGAAGGTGGTTAGAACTACTGAAGGATTTTGACTTAGATCTTCAGTATCATCCAGGCAAGGCGAATATAGTGGCAGATGCACTGAGTAGGAGAGACAGTGCCTTTATCTTGACCTCGCAGAAGCATATTTTAGAAGATCTTCAGAGTATGGGAATCGAAGTAGTTTTGCCGAGGGATATAGGAAGAATGACCAGTATGCAGATTCAGTCAACCTTGGTAGAGAGGATAAGGGCAGCACAAGCAGAAGATCCACAGATTCAGAAGTTGCGGTCGGAGTGTGAATCAGGCCGTAGGAAGGAGTTAGTGATTCACGAAGATGGTACGCTCAGGTTTGGAAACAGACTCTGTGTACCGAGTGGAGACCTTCGGCAGGAAGTTATGTCCGAAGCTCATAGTTCTATTTATTCCATTCATCCAGGAGGAACGAAGATGTATCGAGATATCAGGCAGTATTTTTGGTGGAATGGCATGAAAAGAGAGATAGCGAGATTTGTATCCAAGTGTCTGGTATGTCAGCAGGTGAAAGCCGAGCAGCAGAGACCAGCAGGATTGCTCCAGCCGCTTCCTATCCCAGAATGGAAATGGGAGCACATCACGATGGATTTTGTGACCGGTTTACCTAGATCCCCGGCTGGCAAGAATGCGATCTGGGTAATAGTAGATCGACTCACGAAGGTCGCTCATTTCCTTCCTTTCAGAGTTGGGCAGACTACTGAGCAGTTGGCAGAAATGTACATGAAGCAGATAGTGAAGCAGCATGGTGTTCCAGTTAGTATAGTATCAGATCGGGATACACGGTTCACTTCCCATTTCTGGCGGAGCTTGCACCAGAGTTTGGGGACCAAGTTAAGATTCAGTACTGCATATCATCCACAAACTGACGGGCAATCAGAAAGAACCATTCAGACGTTAGAAGATATGCTACGGGCGTGCACCTTGGACTTTGGCGGATCTTGGGAGGATCACCTTCATCTTGTGGAGTTCTCCTATAATAACAGCTATCAGGCTAGCATTCAGATGGCCCCGTTCAAAGCATTGTACGGAAGGAAGTGCAGGTCCCCTTTGGCATGGGACGACGTCGGAGAACGAAAGTTGTTGGGGCCAGAGATGATCACGCAGACTGTGGAGATAGTTAAGTTGGTCAGAGAGCGCCTTCGAGTTGCACAGGACCGACACCGTCATTGGGCGGATCAGCATCGTAGGCCTCTAGAGTTCAGAGTTGGCGACCAAGTGTTTCTGCGGATTTCGCCTACTCGGGGTATCATCAGATTTGGAACCCGAGGAAAGCTTAGTCCAAGATACGTTGGTCCTTTCAAGATTCTCGCTCGGGTAGGCGATGTGGCTTATCGACTTGCCCTTCCGCCTTCGTTAACTGGCATACATGATGTATTTCATGTGTCCCAGTTACGTGGGTATGTCCCGGATCCGAGTCATGTCCTCGATCATTCAGAGTTAGTCGTTGGTACCGACTTAACTTACGAGGAACAACCCGTATCTATTTTAGACCGGCGAGAGAAGGTACTCAAGAATCGGACGATCAGCCTTGTCCGTGTTGCTTGGAACCATCACTCTCCGGGAGAATCAACTTGGGAGCGCGAGGACGAGATCCGATCTCGGTATCCGTATTTGTTTGGTTTGTGAGGTATATCTTTATGCCATAATGACACGATCCTACATTCACTGCACCTGCTTGTATTGTACTTTTGTGATGTAGATAATAACTGCTTGTTAGTTAACTTGCATATGATTGTGCCTTGCTTATCCTGATCTTTCAATCCTGTCTTGGCTGGAAATTCCGAGGACGGAATTTTTCTAAGAAGGGTAGAGATGTCACTCCCTGATTCCGGTATACGTATTTTAGCACGTATACTGCTTATTTGTAATTTTGTTGTATTTCTTCATGTATATCCTAAATTATTTGACAAAATAATATTTCGTAATTTATTTTCTGTGATTTTAGTTTACAGTTTTGGCTCTAATTGGGTGACATGCTCTCGGTTCACTTGAACCCGTTGGGTCCTCATGAACCAACTTGGTTTAGATTTTATATAAAACTCATCTCCTTCTCTCTCCTCTCATTATTCCTCTCATTTATTTCCTCCACCAACCAAGGCAAGTGCCAACTTGCTCAAGAGATGGATTTATATTTTGTTAATGATTTCTTACAAAATTATTTGTCAAAATATGTTCTTCTCCTCAATCTATACTAGTTTAGAACTTGAAAATTTCCATTTTGAAGCTTTGATTTTTGTAGATCTAAGTTTTCTCCATTTTCGGATTTACATGGTTTTGATCTATTTTCGTTAGGATTTTGTGGGTTTTGATGCTTCCATGTGGAAGAGAATTCAATTTCACTCAAGTTAGAACTTTGAAAATCTAGATTTGGTTTTGATTTGGTCAAGTTAAGGAAATTGGAAGTTTTTGGTGTTCTTGAGGAGGCTCTCGGCCTGGAAGAGAAGACCCTTCAGCCTGCGCTCTTTAGCGCAAGTTGAACTGCGCAGCTCATCTTTTGACGAATTGCGCAACCCTTCGGCCAGCGCATTACGCTGAGCTGAACTGCGCTGGCGCTCCTTAGCTTCAGCGCCATCCGATCCTGCGCAGTCTAATCCCTGCGCAATCTAATCCAGCGCGCTTGACTTCAGCGCAATCCATTCCCTGCGTGATCTGATCCTGCGCAGTCTAACCCTGCGCAGTCTGATCCATGCGCAACCCGACTCTGGCGCAATCCATCTCCTGCGCCATCTAACCGCTGCGCAATCTAACCCAGCGCGCTTGACTTCAGCGCAATCCATTCCCTGCGTGATCTGATCCTGCGCAGTCTAACCCTGCGCAGTCTGATCCATGCGCAACCCGACTCTGGCGCAATCCATCTCCTGCGCCATCTAACCGCTGCGCAGTCCAATGCCTGCGCAACCTAACTCTGCGCGTTTGACCCCTGCGCAGTCTAACCCTGCGCGTTTTGACTTCTGCGCATTTGACCATGCGCATTCTGACCTGGGCTCTTATATATTATATTTTCTTATATATATATAGGTGAATGTTTGTGTATGCTATATATCCTTACGCCTTTTGTCCCGAGCATGATATGAGCACTAATGTGACCCCGGAGAACAAAGTGTTCCTTCCTGATACATGTACCTGAATGTCCCAGTTCTTGTTCATGCTCGACAAATAACTCGTAACTCCACGTGGCGTATTTGCATTGATGCATTACACTAAGGAGGGTAGAACATGTTGACATACTAATTGACATGGATCCTCTTTGGGGTACTCGTACCAAAGTACGACTTTAGGAGGATAATCATGCAGGCCACAGCATGTGAGTCCAAGATTTCACCTAGGGTTAAACTAGGCAACTAAATATACTAGATGCATGGGGAGGGCAGAATCCCGAGATCGTGTTACACCAGCCGCCTTGAGATATTGTCTTGACGCGCCGGCTGGTCTCCACGGATGCTGTGTCATCTGCAACGAGTGGATGACTGTATCCGATTAATTTCTGCTATATATTATATGTTTTGGCAAGGTGGCCTTGCGAGGGACCTGTGCTCAATCATACCTGTCTACGCGAACCCCTGGGTTGGCTAGCCTTGCTGGAAAGATACGATCTAAGGATTTCTTAATAACATGATGCGAGGATAACCTCGCCATACTAGAAACTCGTAGACTTGACTGGCCGTGAAAATGACTTGCTTGTATTTTTCTTTTACTTTCTGCGAGTAACTGAGGAAAGCGGACTGTTATGGTGCGTGATCCAACCCATGTTCTTGTTTGATTGTTGGGTTGGTTATCGTACTATGACAGGCTGCGGACCGAAGTTACGAACGGAAGCCTTAATTTGATTGTGATGTGCTACTCCTGTGAATGACTAAGGAACATAGCCCACCGCGGTACGTGATCCAACCCATGTTCTTGTTTGATTGTTAGGTTGGTTATCGTGCTGCGATGGTCTGTCGACCGAAGTCACGACCAGGAGATCTTCTTACTTATATCTGTAAACTTATGTGAAGGTCATAGAGTGCGACGCGTCCCGGCTCCATGTGGCACCTTTTGTCCTTGTTTGGTTGTAAGGGTGCCAGATGGGTCCGACGATGTAGCGCTACCCTATAGCCGCAGCATAAGCTTTATCCTTATCATTATAACTGGGTTTTATCTTAACTCTTGTGCCCCTTTGGCGGTACTTGCTATTCGGGGCTGACCCCGCTGGTTTTGTTTGGCCAGATCTCGTAGCAGAGCCAGAGGACGCGATCCTTCTTCCTGACATCCATGGTGCATACTAGGAGCATGGCTGGTCGGGGACTCGAGTGGGTTTCTTCTCCACCACTCCTGCTTATACTTTTGCGACGTTTAGCCACCGGCACTTGTTAGCCGGATTACTTGATATTTTGTGTCAGTACATAATTGTAACTAAACAGACTGCAGCTGTGTATAATTTTGTGCTCATGACTCTCTGAGATAGCTATGTTATAAAGCTAGTCTCTCATGATCATTTTGATGAAGCGTCGGGGACGCCTTACTGCTTTATCTTTAATGTTCATTTATTTGCTGATGTGATTTGATTGATTGAGACATAGAACTCTGTGGGACCATAGGAGACTCGCTTGTAGCATGTACCCCCTAGTCTCTCGACAGCCACGATCGCCGTATGACGTTACGTACCTCATATGGAGTAGCTGGCCTAGTCCGTCTCCGTATTTCGGTACTGGGGCGTGACAGAAGGAGAAGGAGAATAAGGAGAAGAAGAATAAGAATAAGAATCAGAAAAAGAATAAGAAGGAGAAGGAGAATAAGGAGAAGAAGAATAAGAAGAAGAATTAGAAAAAGAATAAGAAGGAGAAGGAGAATAAGGAGAAGAAGAATAAGAAGAAGAATCAGAAAAAGAATAAGAAGGAGAAGAATAAGGGGAAGGAAAAAGAATAAGGAGAAGGAAAAGAATAAGGAGAAGAAGAAGAATAAGAATAAGGAGAAGGGAAGAAAAAAGGAGAAGGAAAAGGAGAAGGGAATGTAGGAAATCAAATTAGAGAGGGTTTGTGAGTGAGTCGGAAATTTAGTGAAAGGGGGAAATTGAGTTCCGAGTGTCGGAACGCGTCCAAAATTAGATGAGACTTAGATTAAGTGAATTAGATTTTGTGGGTAGGCTCCCGAGTTGAAATCGGAGTATCGTATGAGAGTAGGATGATGGTATCGCACAATATCATTGAGTATCTCGCGATACTCAAGATAATCGGTGATTCGGCAATATACGCCGTAAGATGGACTGGATATCCACTCTACCTAGGAAGCTTGGTAGGTAATGATAGTGTAGGCTAGTATCCTACTATCCTAGGAAGCACGGGTCGAAATACCAAGCGTAGGTAGGCTAACTTAGTATTGGGCTAGGTTAGGAATTTACCTTTGTAAAGGGTAAATTTAAGATATTGGCCTACGGCTATGATATGGGTTTCGGAGTTCAAGATGGACTTGGATATGGATTATAAGGGTTGGTAATGGTTAAAAATAGTCGCCTAGACCTAGTCTTGACCTTGGTTGACCACGGTTGACTTTTTAGACCAAAAGTCAACCATGGGTCAACACTTTACCCAATTTAGTCCCAAATTCCATTTAGACTTGAACAGTTGACCAAAAGTCAACTGTTAGTCACCATTGACCTAGGGTTGACCTAGAGTTGACCATAGTTGACCCGTTGACCAAAAGTCAACTGTAAGTCAACTTTTGACCTAGTTTGATATGGGTTGACTTCCAATATTCTCCTATGACCAAGGTTGACCTAACTAGACTTGTCTTGACCTAGAATGACTTAATAGAATTTAAATTGATTTGACTTTACTTTCTAAACATAGTATTGATACGTCTTGTTATCTATAGGTCCTCGAGGCGCTGCATTGGATCCAGTTGACATATTATATCATATCACAGGCAAGTACATTCTCTGATAACTTTTTCTAGTTTATGATAACTGTTATGATTCGTGTACTTAGTGTAGATATGCTTATTCCTGACACATGGTTCTTACGGATTGGTATTCCTGGATCTTGACGAGAGATGTTACTCCTTGTTAGCTTGGGATGTATTGTGCAAGCTCCCTTGTAGCTCTTGTGCAATATATAGTCACCGATTCTAGAGAAGATTTGCCCCCTTCTCATAGAATCCCGTGCAGTGACGTATCCTATTTGGATCCATTCTACCAGTTGGAGGTGGAGGAGTAGTAGCGTATGCCTGTGATCAAATCCATCCCGCATTTTCGAACAGTGTTAGTCATATACCGCACTTATGAATAGCCAGGCCAGTTACTTACAGGTGCCCAAGCCGATCACAAGTTGAAACTACTACTCACACACATTGGATAGATGGCTTACCCTGATTTGTGTACATACCATGATCAGTTCTACTTTCCTGTTCTAGCTCTAGCTCTACAGCTTACCATGCTATGATACATATATGTACACTCCATGATTTTATTGTATATGCTCTATTTACAGTCATATGTCTTTTATTCTATCTTGAGATCTGTTATAAGATTTATGTACTCGTTCCATCCTGATCGGATATGTTGACAATATTTACAGATGCAGAGGAGGACTATTACTGCACTTACTACGACCCACCGGACGTAGTAGGTTTAGAGACAGATATCCTAGATCAGTAGGGTGCAGTACCGCAGGGCGAGATACCGCCTATCCTGTAGATAGAGTAGGTTTTTGTACTGGACCTTGTCTCCAGTTACTCTTGGGACTGTTATTATTTTGGCTAGTATTAGAGACTTTGGACTTGGACTTGTATATTCTTTGTGTTTGGACTTGACATGTTATATTTTATTGTCGTGTTGTCTTTATCTTTCAGTATTTACTTTATCATCTTAGAGTTGTGATTGAGTACTCATATATTATCATTGCTTATCCTCCGTTCGGAGTTGACCATATTCTCGACAGGTTTTGATATTATATAAACTGTTGTTAGAGTAGTAAACCTACAGCGTTCTACGCCGTTTTTACGGTGAGGGCTGGGCGTTATTACGCACACGTGTGCGGGTCGTGACACCGACCCCCCTCCTCCTCTGAAAGTCCTCTTCTCCTTCTTTATTTTGAGATTTCTCAAACTATTTTTTTTATTTCCTGAATTTATTTCAATAAAAATAGGGTTTTTTATTTCCTGAATTTATTTTTTGAATTTATTTCAGTAGAAATAGGGATTAAATAAACATTTCAGTAGAAATAAGGATTTGAGATTAAATCCCTATTTCAGTAGAAATAGGGATTTGCCTATATTGCACGGATACGGTTATGTTCGGATACAATATGGATACGGGCACCACTTTCCCCTATGTGTTCGTGTAATATAGAGCAGGTTTGAACTTTTCCTGATGTGCCTAAATGTTATGGACATAATAGAGATTTGGGTTGAGGAAGGGGTACTGGTTTGGTGGTTGCCTTAAGATTGGGATCTTTAAGAGTTGGGTGCTTTTCATCTCTTGATTCTCAAGGGTAGTTTCTATATGTTTAGGCCTGTCGATCGTAACATCTTCTGATGTGCCCAAGTTTTCAAGGGTTGGTCCAATCTGTATAGGCCTATGCTCATTGGCAGCATGCTGGATAAGGGGTAGAGGTATCAGAGTTCCAAAGCTTGATGATTCATGATATTTAAGTGCAAATTAGCCTCTCTCTTTTTAAAATTAAAATCTTAGACTTCATTTTAAGACGTGTTAGGATAATGGATCATGCAACTGTTAAAGAGAACATAAGGGCTTCATTGTTCATTCATCTGCTTCCTCTTCTCTTTATTACCATGGCAAATCACTTTCAACAATGTCTGTGGAGCCTAGGAGTAGGAGTTAACTAGAATTAGGGTTATGATTTTATTCTAGGGTTAAATCTTAATGTTGTTAGAATAAGATGCTGGTAAAGCATGAAGTGTCATGTATGAATCATGATAGCTTCACAGCTAAAATGGCTTCATATTGTTGTTTTTTATATATTTTTTGACACTTGCATCTAATCCATATTGTTTGATTACATATGGTACGTGCAGAATCATTCACGTATAAGAAAGCAATGAGTCGATACTTAGTTGACCGTTAATGGATGTACAATCAGCGACATGAGAGCAAGATTGGTTTGACGGATGATTTCAAGGCGGGAGTCGAGGAATTTCTGTGATACTCCAGTAGCCAACCTCATTTCATGGACGGGAGGCTCATAAAGTGCCATTGTGTCAAATGTCAAAATATACCATTCGAAAAGGTAGATCTTGTGAGAGAGCACCTCTACAAGAAGGTTTCGTACATGTTTGCAAAAATAAAAGTTGAAGAACTTTATTGATACAAACTTTGTAAAAGATTACAATTTGAATTCTGGGAATGGTACAACTTTAGGAATCCAATCTAGATGACGATTGCTTTATCCCTTGGACGATGTGAACTCTGAAGACGAAGCCTCTGAAGTTGAAGACAACTCTGGAATTGAAGGCAAAAAGCCTCGAAAATGGAAGGCAAAAGCCTCGGAAGAATACAGCAGCACTTGGGCAAGAACTCCTGAACTCTCTGATCTCTGATTATTGATTCGTGATCCCCTTGAATAGAGACTTGAAACTCTATTTATAGAGTTCTGAGAAATAACTAACTTTTAGTTATTCTGGACTGCGCATGATGGATTGCGCAGCAATTGGTTTGTACAGCAATGGACTGCGCTGTAGGATGTGGAAAATTATGACACGCTGTCATTTTCATCCATACGCTTAAAGACAGATGTCAGTTGAAGCCATACGCTCATTCAAAAGCCATACGCTCAGTAAATATTTTATTATTTACTGAAGTGACAGCACAGCATATGTTTAAATGAGGAATGAATCTGACACTTCATCTTTCGTGCAAAGACAGCTGTCACGAGAAAAGTAACCGTCGTATAGGTTTTCGAAGAGCCGGTTTTGTCTTTTACGAGAACAACTCAGCAGCTTTCATAAATACAAAAGCCATCATTACTGTCAGTTTTGACAGTCTGTCAGCCGTCAAATCCGCAGTCACGACGCTCGAGAAGATTTTGTCAGTTATGGGAAGCAATGGTGTACCAAAGAAGATTGATGATAGCCACGTGGCCACTTCTCCAGCGAGCGTATGGACCTCACATGACTCCTTCTTCATCCAGTCAAGTGAGCGTATCGACCTCACATGACTCCTTCTTCACACAGTCAAGTGAGCGTATGGACCTTACATGATTTCTTGTTAACTAAGCGAGCGTATGACCTCACATGACTCCTTGCCCATAAAGTGAGCGTATGATTTTCCTATGGCACTACGCTGTCCAAGTCAGCGTATAAACTCTCCTTCAACAAGGCAGCGTATTACAGCAACCATATCCAGGATTACAGTCAACACACGTTCTCACGTGTCCTGTACCAGTTATCCACTTCTCTAGAAGTTATGCAACGTG
Organism: Iris pallida; assembly: GCA_029216955.1. NCBI lineage: Eukaryota > Viridiplantae > Streptophyta > Magnoliopsida > Asparagales > Iridaceae > Iris > Iris pallida. Next base: position 6,891,385 of record JANAVB010038419.1, read on the forward strand.
GCATCCAGGCCATCAATCTCTCCTGAACATGCTCCACTACTTTCAACCGCACGCTAATGTGTCTCCATCAGAATTCGCCACGCGTCCCTGCAGTTATGCACACGTCAAGTAACTACCTGAGCGTATGCTTAAGGACAGTTATCCTGAACTCTATAAAAAAGAGTTTCTTCATCTTCATCAGAGACACAGGTCATTTTCAGAGAGAACAGAGAGATTGCCCAGTTGCTATCCAAGTTCTTCAAAGTTCGAGTTTTCTTCATCGCATCGTCCAAGGGATAAAGTAATCGTCTTCTAGATTAGATTCCTACAGTTGTAATTTTCTCAGATACAAAATAAATAAAGTGAATTTATTTATGGAAAACATACGCAGGCAGTTACTGGATCATGGGCTAACTGTCCTGGATACATAGCATCATTTGATTGAAATGCGCATGATCATGCACAGGCAGTTGCCACGAAATGAGTAATTGATGGCATGAATGCTACGTGTATTTTGTCATTCATACTGATAGAACGCGCATATTGAATTGCGCAGGCTTTGGATTGAGCCAACTTAATTTGCGCAGGAAATGGATTGCGCCAACACAGATTGCGCCAACATGGATTGCGCTGCCAGCTGTCCTCGAGCGCCGTGCTGCACGATTAAACGAACGGCCGCCTCGATCTCCGTGCTGTCAGTTGTCAGAAGATTTGATTTGTGTCAGGTAATGATGGTGATTTGCCATGTCAGCCTGCGCACTTGAATGTGTGCGCAATCTATCCTGCACAATCTGAAGGATGCACAATCTGATGTCTGCGCAGTTCATCTGAAAGTTGTATTTCTTGATTTTCTGACTTTGTTGATATGTGCAACTTGATTTTTTAGGACCTACAAGACCCCCTTCAAAGTTTTCGAAAGTTAAATTTATTCAAAATTTCGAAATACTTTGAATTTTGAATATGACACCAATTTGCGAACATAATGAGCTGTCTGCGCAATCTGAGGGTTTAGCCCATTTTTAGGCGCAATCTAAGGCGGCCGTTTCAACTTTGGAAAACTATAAATAGTCTCTCAATTCATTCAAAATATTCTTTACTTGCTTCCTTCGTGCTTTTGAGAGAAAACTTCTGAGCTTTTTCCTCCTTCCTTCTCCAATAATTCCGATGGCTCCCCGACAATCCTCTGCCACCGCAAAGGGCAAGGCCCCCGCCGAACCATCAACTAGGGCTGCGCGTCGAGCTTCGCGCCATAAAACCGCTCATCCAGCAATGGCAGGTAGAGAACCCAATCAAAAACTCTTTTTAGAGTTTTGATTTTATTATTCCTTTCATAATCCATCTCTTTTTAGAGATAGGATTATACTGGGCCACCCCTTTTTAGGGTTCTGGTTGCACAAATCAGTCCACTCTTCATTTTTATGAAGATCGACTTTCTGTGCAATCGGTTGAATTGCGCTGACTAAAAGTCAGCGCAACTTGCTGATTTGCGCGAGTCTGTCAGCGCAAACTGATGTTTACTTGTTTGCGCAATCTGATTTTGCGCAATCTGATTTTGCGCAATATGATGTTTGCGCAATCTGAATCTTTGATTTTGACTTTGTACTGAAAATTTTTGTTTTCTCTGTCTGATGCAGTTGATACCAGGGAAGACCCAGAATATGAAAACTTCGTGGGGACCCTTTCAGAATCAGAGTATAAAGAGGATTTGTCACATGTTCATTATCTTCAGTATGATCTGCCGACCTCCCGTCAGGCCATTCTGGTTTCCCAAGACAATGAAACACTGCAGTGCTTAATGAACGGACAACCTCTGGAAATGGCAGATGCTGTTATCCACAAGAAACCATTATTCTTGTTTGGTGAAGCTTTCGAGAAGAGCTCTCAACCAAGACCGAGAATGGAAGAAAGAGTTGTCCATCAGACGGATAGATCTTTCTCAATACCAAATATTCCACGCTGCCTCCCATTATCCCGGTATGCTTATGCGAGTTACCCGAGAAAGATGGAGTGGAACCTTACTCCGTTCCAAGATGCCCGTCCGGGAAGAATTTTTGTGAAGAAGGGTCCGAATAAGAAAGATATGTTCTATAGCTCTTCTGAAAGGTACAGTGTTTTGCTGAGAGGACTGAAACCCGGTTGCATTCCGTCGGAGAATTCTTCATTGTTAATTCCCGTAAGGACTCCAATTTTCGTAAATGAATTTACGAAAGTCGAAGGGAAATATCCGGAGCAAGACATCAGACTAACTGGATTAGTGAATCCAGATTTCAAAAGATGGAGCTGTATAGCCAATTGGGTTCTGACCAATTTTGAAGGCGAACTGCAGCAGATCAACTTGTACCAGGCAGTGCATGCCACTGTCTATGGTTTTGCTCCGAACCCTCACCTGTTCCTGGCTTTAGCAGAGAGATATAATTATAGAACAGGGACCTTTATGACTCCCGGCAGAAAAATTGGTTTTGCACTCCATGAGATGAAGTACATCTCCTTTTTGCCAATGGGAGATGCCCCTTACGAAGAATTTGTTCCAACCAATGATGAGTTGGACAAACTCCGGAGGGAAAATGCAGAAATGGTAGCAGTATTCGAGGAACTGCTATGCCATTACAAGATCTGTTCCCTGTTTTATAAGAGTGCTACAGCAAACACTTGTTATTCTTCGAAATGGCTACCCTATCTGTTCCTCAATCATATTCAAGAATCGAAGACTAAGGAATACGATAGATGTTATCCTGATTTCTTTAAGCCACTAAGCAACACAGAAGTGATGAAGATGATGGAAGAAAGTTGCGATTATGATAAGCAAATGAAGGATGATTATCAATGCCCCCCTTTGAAGACAGGGGATACTCTCGAAAGTTACTTGAGAGTAGGATACAGACCGATGTCGAAAGAAGCCCAATTAGCAGGGTTTCTGACACATTAGCTTCATCGATTTGTAGTTCCGGGATCCAGTACAATAGACCGCTTTCACCGCGGTATTCTATTTGCGGCTGTCAGATTAGTCTTCGGCTATAAAATGGATCTTCTGTCAGCCATGACCTGTAAGCTGAATGCTGGTCTTCGTCTCTATGTCGACCTGATGCTAAAATCCAAAGGTGAAAAAGAATTCCCTCGGCTAGAATTACCATATACATATCTGTTTGGGTGGTTGCTCCTCCACCATCCCACTTTGATGGACCCCGGCATGGGACCGGTAGATGGCAGCTTTTTACGAAGATATGCCAATGGTAAGTGGAAATTCACTGCTCTAAGAGACTGTCGATATGCTCTAAATTTGAGCAAGGGATAGAATTTTTATTGTGCCAAGCCTCCTGCTGGTTACGAACAAATGCGAACAAATATGATTGATTCACAGATGCATCCTCTGAGCCGTGTAGCTTTTGAATGGTTGAAGACAATCCGACCTTCTCACTTGGTATACCGGTTCGAAGATGAATGTTATTTAGAGCCATATCTTCCCAGTCGATTCGCTCGACATTTCGGCTATGACCAATTCCATGTGGGGAATGCCATTACATGTCTTCAGAAAAAGGGTTATTTGATAGATGGAGCCCGGGCCTGGGCTTACTATAATGCTCGAGATACGAAATCGACGTTCTCGATGCCTGTAAACATCAATCATGGCCCTCGGATGTTGTTTACATACTCAGTTTTTTACACATCTTCAAATACCTTTGCCGAAAATTTCAACCTCACAGATAGCTTCGCATCTTCAACAAGATTGAAGAGAGGAGGAGTTGTCCTGTCACTCATAGGAAATGAGGAGGTACATGAGCCAGAATATGCTCCTTTGGAAGCCTCAAGGGATGTTATGTTCCCTCAAGAAGTTAATGCACCACTACGTGTGTCTCTAAAGGTGGGCAAATCTCCAGCAAAAAGGAGGAGAAGAGAGGATCCTCCTGCTCCAGCAGCAAAGAAGAAATTGATCTTGGATCACTCTTCTGAAAAGGTCACCACTCGATCTCAGTCTCGGCAACTGGCCGAGCAAGAAGAGGCTACTACACCAACCTCTATCCAGAAACAAGTTGAGACTATAAATATAGAGAGCCCTGAGAGGCCACTAAAAAGAAAGAAGTTGGCCCACAGAAAGAATCGAGCCCCGTCTTCCATGGTAATGGATGCTGCAGCTGGATTAATCTTGCCATCTCCCACTCCTGTTCCAGAACCTAGGGATAAGACTCCTAGTCCTGAACATAGAGAGGAGGTTGAGCAAAGGACAGATCTTGAGGTTGAAGAACCCAGAAGAAGTACTGTGGAGGAAGTAGAGGAAGAACATAATGTTGTACACTCTCTTCTACCTGCTGCAGAGACTGTTGAACTTCCGTCTACTCCTAGAACCCTTCGCGAAGAGGAAGATCGCGAAGTAATTGCAGCTCTGGAAGATTGCAGCTACAGCCCTCTGGATAACTACGGTGACCAAGCAGCGACTACCAGCGAGAAGGCACCAGAAGAAGAAGAAGATGAAGAGAGCTCTTCATCTGAGAATATTGATGACTACATGCAAGATCTTGAAAGAGATGATGAAGTGCACACATCTCCTGATGCAGTCAATAATGTAAATGAGGAGGACATTGAAATCCCAGAGAATGCTGCTGACACCTTAAATCCTGAAAAGGATGTTGAGGTTCCAGAAAATGCTGTTGACATCTTAAATCCTGAAAAAGATGTTGAGATAACAGTATCTCCAGAAAAAGCAATAAATGAAGAAGCCCCGGAAGAAACTCCCGCCAATAATCCTCAAGGTATAAAATGAAATTAGCAATCTCCTTTTGATTGAATTAATAGCTAACGTCTTTATTTGTATTTCTTGTAGATCATGAGACTCCTCTAGCACCTCCGACGTGCACGGACATAGTCCCTCCTCCCAATTACACTCTACAAGCCACAACTCCACAATCTTCGGGAGTTATCTCTGAAGAATTGAAGAATCTCAAAACTCAATTCGAGGCATTCAAACAGAAAGATGGCTTACAAAGGTTAGGCATCAAACAGCCTTATCCGATAGAATAGAAGCAGGTATCGTATCCACCAAAATACAAACCTCCGACCATCTCTTTCTATGATGGGACAACCTCTCCAAGTCAGTTCATTAATTATTTTGAAGTAATGACTGATCAATTGCAACCAAGTGACGCCCTCCTTACTCGGGTGTTCATTGGATGTCTCAAAGGAACGGCTTATGAATGGTATAGAAGTCTCCCTGATGGGTGCATTACCTCATTCGCCGGTTTTAAGCAAATGTTTCTTGAACGATTCTACGAAGGGCTCAATGATATGACCATGTCGGCCCTCATAAGAATCAAACAGAAGAATAATGAGACCACTGAGGAATTCATTGAGAGATTCAGAAGAGAAGCCCTCAAAATGCCTCTTGGAACCCCCGATGCTGTTACGATCGACACTTGCAAGTCGAACCTCTTACCAATTATCAGTATGTGGACAGGGTCCACTCAGTTCCAAGATTGGCCTTCTTTCATTGTCAGTGCCAAGGCTGCCGAGGTCAGTGCTGAGACCTTCAAGGGTCTGGGGGTACAAATGGCTCCCAAAGAATCAAATCAGAGTGCTAGCAATAGTACTCGACCCAACAATCGCAAAGGGAAAGAAGCTCTTGAAGTCAATCTCCAAAACAGTAGTCAAGAAGTAAAGACTACCCAAGCTACTTCAGCTCCAACAAATCAACAACAGAGATCTCCTCGGCCGAAAGAAGAATATTCTTTCGATGATGACGATGTTCAGGGTATCTTTGAATGCTTACTCAAAGGTAATAAGATTCAATTGCCAGAAATTAAAAAGCCTGATGAAGCCAATAAGACAGATCATCCAAAATACTGTCCATATCATAGAATGCTGGGTCATACAATCCGGTCTTGCTATGTATTAAAAGGGAAGATTCAAGAGATGATTAAATCAGGAGCTGTGACATTAACACCCAAAGACAAAACAGTCACAGCAAATGTAATTTCAATGCAGTTCGGTGACTTCCCTCCCTTAATGGTGGAAAGTGGGATTGTTCCTATCCCCAAAGTAACTCTCGAAGTTATAAACATCCCACCAGCACGGAATGACGGACTTGTTCCTGTCACAACCAAGAAGGGAGAAATCATGTGGATTCACCCAGACTTAAAGACAGAGTTTGAGACGTCTTCCTTTTCTCCTCGGAAGATTTCCTCATCTAAAAAGAAGCTCGGGAAGACTAAGTCATGCAATGTGACTTCTAGTTTCACACCCGATTTTTATCTAACCTCTACTTTCATCTCAGCAGGAAATTCATTCTCTACGAAGATAAAATCTGTACCTCAAATTGAAGATAGGTACAAACCTGCTTTTCATTTATACAGTTCACAATCTCGTGAATTGATGGCAAAAATGGGTTATGATCTAGCCACTGCCCCAGGTTTGAACTCAGGCAAGGGACTCCGAGCACCTTTGGCCATCACCATGAGACATAATCAATCTCGTGTTGGCCTTGGTTTTTGGAATGAAGCTTTCATCAAACATAAAAGAACCAAGAGCAAAATAAAGAATTGCAGCATAGTTTCCATAGACCTTGAACCAGAATCTGAAGTTGAAGTTCATGCTGGAACTCGGTCTGGAAAAGTATATCTGAAAGATTATGCTGAAGTTCCTGAAGAAATTTCTGACGTTCCTCCGGTTACAGCTTCAATTCCAGTCTCTACTGAAGAGCCTTTAAATGTTCCTATTGAGACAGTTCCTTCTAAACCAACAGCAGCTGACAAAGGCAAACAACAAGTCCGCTTCGACAAACCATTGAAGAAGTCATCTCCTACAGGACTTGAAAAGCCTTATAATTTTGATATATTGGCTCAACTAGCCAATACCCCAGCTAAATTATCAATCTTCGAGCTCTTACGCCTCTCTAAAGAGACTCGAGAAACTTTAAGTGAAGCACTGCTGCAAGCAGAAACCTGCTTAACTCTTCTCAAGAAGTTGGAAACAGGACCTGTTTCTCATTGCCATAATGTATTGGAATTTATTCCAAACATTACCTTTACGCAGGACGATATGCTGCTAGAGGATAATCGACATGACCGTCCTTTATATCATACAGGATATATTGATTCTATGAAGGTTAATCGTTTACTGATTGATCCAGGATCCGCTCTCAGTATTATGCCAAAGGCTATGTTAGATGCATTGAAGATACCTGTGCATAGTCTCTCCAGCACTATCACTACCATCTTGGGATTCAATCAAGGAAAAAGTGAGCCTTTAGGCAAGATTCGCCTTAAATTTCAAATAGGCGATCTTCGTACTAAGGTTACTTTTTACATCATCGACAATCATGGTTGCTCATACAATGCTCTATTGGGGAGACCTTTCTTGCATGAACATAATGTCGTTCCTTCAACCCTTCATCAGTGCTTCAAATATGTTGATGATAATGGAGAGGTTCAAAAAGAAGTGGCAGATCTTTACCCATTCAAAGGAGTCGAAGCTTACTTCAATGACGCTCGCATGTACAAAGATGAATACTCGAAAGTCTTGCAAGCTATGGATAATGAAGATGAGACATCCAAAGTTGACACTTTTGTTATTCCTGTAAAAGGGCGTATCACTCCTCCGCAGTCTGTTAGATCATCTGAAGAAGTCTCACTGATAATTCCGGTCAGTGGACGTACTACTTCATCATCTGCCCAGGGATCACTGATAATTCCTGTCAGTGGACGCACTACTGCACCATCTTTCCAAGCTTCACAAAGTTCGCTGATCATTCCTGTCAATGGACTCATCACTCCCCCTCCATCTTCTCAGGCTAGATCAGATACTCTAGTCATTCCAGTCAGTGGACGCATTACTTATCCAAGGTCTTCTTTAAGGGAGCTCACCTCTTCTGAGCCTTTTGTTATCGATCTTAATCGAAACAAAAATTCTAACTGTTCTTCTTCCTCCCCCTTTGTCATTAATCTGACTAAGTCTGATAAGGCTCAGCCTTCTGTTGTAAATACAGCATCTAGTATTAATGAAGCATCTCCTTTGCAGTATATTGATGTTTGTGGTTATGTACAAAGTTATTTACAATTGCTAAATAGCTTAGAGCCACTAACTATAGGGGTTGTTCAAGTTCTTCATACAGACATATCATTAGACTCTATACAGAAATCATACTTTGTGGTCCCCAGTCGAAAGAAGGGAGAAAATCCAATATTTTTCTATAAAGGACCTCAGAATCCTCCTAACTTGGAAGAAGATGATATAAATGACGATACTGGAAGGTTACAACTGCGTCGCTACAGTCAGCAATCCAAAAATATCATCAAAAATATGGGTTATGACTTTAGAACCAGTCTCAATAATGGAAAAGGAAGAAGAATGCCTGTTCGAATTCCTCCATTAAAATACGGAAGGACAAAATGTGGTTTAGGTTATATTGCTCCTACCTCTTTTGTCAACATAGTCCATGAAGAGTCAAAATTCAATAAAGACGAACAATCTGAAGATGAACGATCTGAGTCTTCTGATTCTCTCTCTTGGGATTCTGACACGAGTGTTAGCGATCTTTATCGCTCTATTCTATCCATCAATATGGTCTCTGTTGATGGCCCACAAGAAAATGATGAAGATGAGGATGATTTTGAAATATCACCCGAATCAGAACAATGGGCTCAAAGATTAGATGATCAATGGGAATTCAGGTTCGAGCAGAGGGAACCTCCTACTGAAGATAAACTGATCCAAATTGATGTTGGTGAAGAAGGTTCTCCTAAACCAATATTCATCAGTGAGAGTCTTTCAGAAATAGATAAGCAAGACATGATCAAGCTTATTCGTGATTATATCGATGTCTTCGCCTGGAGCTACGAGGATATGCCAGGACTAGATCCGAAGATCGCAATACACAAACTCAATATCATGCCAAATGCTAAACCGATCAAACAACAACAGCGACGATTTCGTCCAGACATTATGGATGCAATTGAAGCTGAAGTCAACAAGCTTATGGCTTCTGGATTTATTCGAGAGGAACAACATCCTGACTGGGTGGCTAACATTGTTCCTGTCCTTAAAAAGACTGACAAGATCCGAGTCTGTATAGACTTTCGCGATCTCAATGCAGCTTGTCCCAAAGACGAGTTTCCTCTTCCAATTACTGATGTCATGATCGACAATACATGTGGTTTCGAATGAATGTCATTTATGGATGGGTATTCGGGATACAACCAGATCAAAATGTTTCCAGATGATGAAAAACACACTTCCTTCAGAACGCCGATCGGTACATACTGTTATACAGTGATGCCATTTGGTCTCAAGAATGCAGGAGCAACATATCAGCGAGCAATGAGCACTATATTTCGTAAACATCTCCGAAAAATAGTCGAATGCTATGTTGATGATATTGCAGTCAAAAGTCGACGAAAGGAGGATCATATCCAAGATTTGAAGACTATCTTTGATTTAATGCGTCAGCATCAACTTAAAATGAACCCTACTAAGTCCTTCCTGGGCGTCTCTAGTGGTAAATTTCTCGGCTTCGTCATTACCGCTAAAGGTATACACGTGGATCCCGAGAAGATCAAAGCCATCCAAGAGATGCGTCCTCCACGCACCTTAAAAGAGCTACGAGGATTTCAAGGAAGAATTGCTTATATTAGGAGATTCATTTCTAATTTATCAGGACGCTGCAGACCATTCCACAAACTTCTGAAGAAAGGTGTATCTTTCATCTGGAACGAAGAATGTCAAAAAGCATTTGATGACATCAAACAGTACCTCATGAACCCTCCAGTTTTGGTACCTCCCATCTCAGGAATACCATTTCTTCTATATGTTCGAGCTATGGATCATTCTCTTGGTGCATTACTCGCCCAGAAAAATAAAGATGGTCATGAACAGGCCATTTATTATCTCAGTCGCACAATGACAGGCGCTGAACCGCGTTATTCTCCAATCGAGAAAGAATGCCTAGCATTAATATTTGCTGTTCAGAAAACGCGACATTATATTATCGGTCAAACGATTCATGTCATTTCCAGAGTGAATCCCATCAGGATTATGATGAAGAAACCTGGTATTCTCAACTCCAGACTAGCAAATTGGGGAATCTTGTTAGCCCAATATGACATGCATTATATTCCTCAGAAGTCAGTTAAAGGACAGGCTCTTGCTGATTTTCTAGCAGCTCATGCAGTCCCAGAAGATTCTAAATTATATGATGAGATTCCCGATGAAGTTCTAGATTCAAATCTGGTTTCTGAAGAAGTTCCTACCTGGCGTCTATTCTTTGATGGAGCATCTAGAATAGGTCCTAACGGCGATATTGTCGCCGGAGTTGGAATTGTTCTTGTATCCCCAGAGGGATTAACTATTCAGAGGGCTTATTCTCTGGATCAATCATGTTCAAATAATGTTGCAGAATACAATACGTTGCTCATTGGTCTTCAACTCGCTAAACATCTGGATGTTCAATATTTAGAAGTTTATGGAGACTCTAAGCTTATCATCAATCAGATCAGAGGAACGTATGAAGTTCGTCATCAAGATTTGATACCTTATCATCGAATAGCACTCTCTATGGCCTCCTCCTTTGAAGGTTTCTTTATCGAACATGTTCGACGAGCCTATAATGCAGAAGCTGATGCTTTGGCTAATCTTGCTGCTGTATTAGCCATACCAATCAGACGTCAGCAAGTGATAGTGGTTTATAACCGAGAACTATTCTGCGTTGAAAATAATCTGGCTTTGGTTTTTCCCCATAATTCAGACGAAGATTCTCTCAACTTTGATGCTGAATTAAAATTTGACAAAGTGTCCTTGTCTTCTTCCGATTCTACTATGGAATATGTCTTTTCTAACAAAATAGACACCGTAACTGAAGACTGGAGACGTCCGTTTCTGGACTTTGTGTTGTATGACATACTTCCTGATAACCCGAGTGAAGCAGCATCTATCCGGCGCCGGTCTCTCAGATTCTATTATAATCATACTACGAAGACACTATATCGTCGAGCCTATGACGGTCTTCTCCTTCGATGCATCGCTGGTGAAGAAGCACAACAGATAATCCGTGAAGCACATGATGGCGTCTGCGGAGCTCATCAACCAGGTCCTAAACTTCAAGATCGTATCCGACGTATGGGTTATTATTGGCCCACGATGGTAGCTGATACCATTCAATATACTCGGAAATGTAAAGCCTGTCAAATTCATGCAGACTTTATCCATCAACCATCGAAGTTCTTATACCCAGCAGCGGTATCATGGCCCTTTGAAGCTTGGGGCATGGACGTCATCGGTCCTATCAATCCACCATCATCAAAAGGACATCGGTTTATTCTAGCAATAACTGATTACTTTTCTAAATGGGCTGAAGCAATCCCGTTATCTGAAGTCAAAACTTCTAATGTTATCAACTTTGTCAAACATCATGTCATCTATCGATTTGGTGTTCCTCGGCGTATTATCCATGATAATGGACCACAGTTCGTCAACCAGAAATTTACTCGATTCTGTGATGATCGTCGGATTAATAATCTGGCTTCTACAGCATATAATCCAGCAGCCAATGGACTAGCAGAGGCTTTCAACAAAACAATCATCAAACTCTTGAAAAAGTTCGTTTCTTCCAATAAACGTAACTGGAGTGAGAAGCTTGGTGAATGTTTATGGGCTTATCGTACCACAGTTCGCAATGCGACCGGATGTACACCTTTCTCTTTGGTATATGGGTGTGAAGCTGTTCTTCCCTTAGAGATTCAAATTCCTTCTTTAAGGATAGCAATCGCTAATGAACTCACTGCAGAGAACAATGATCGTCTTCGACTTCAAGAGTTGGAAGCTCTAGATGAAAAACGATTGTATGCGCAACAAAATATCGAGCTATATCAAGCCCGAATCTCAAAAGCTTTTAATCGGAAAGTCAAAGTCAGAATATATCAAAAGGGAGAATTGGTCCTTACTGTCAGACGTCCGATGACCATGACACATATGAGCAAAGGCAAATTTGACGCGAAATGGGAAGGCCCATTCGTAGTAAACAAAGTCTTCTCTAATGGAGCATATCAGCTTGCCTCTATGGACGGGAAAGTCACGATGATGCCTATCAATGGCAAATTCTTAAAGAAATATTATGTATAAATAATATTTTCATTACTCCCCAGCAAATGTAAAATCAAAAATTTATTCTTCTCTACAAAAGCTATTTCGATATCATTATCCCCAGCGGAAACTGATATTCTACCATGTATCATTTTCCCAGAGAATTTGATATTTTGTCTTATTAGATTCCCAGTGGATTTAATAAAGATCTTGTATAAGAAAATCATGTCCATATCACCTCTGAATTTTCTATCTCAATATATCATATTTATGAAAATGATATTTAGTCTTTCTGATTTCTGAGTCAAAAGATCAATGAATAAAGGCAAAAAAATATAAAGTGGGAAGGATATATCGCAAACAAAGTTTCCTTAAACGGATTTTATTTGAGACAAATTCTTCAAGAAAAAGAGTACATCATCATGGAAGATCACTGTAATCCCTTTCATATTTGGGACGAGGACCACATACATAATCAGCAAAAGAATTGAGTACATCTTTTCTTGACCGCACCAAGAATTGACAGACAGCCAGCCTCATTGCTTCTTCTTCTTCGGTTTCTCCTGGTTCGACCAGGAAGTCCAGGATATCTTTCGGCGGCTTGGGAGTAGATGAGCTTTCGCCCATTTCCTTCTTCTGCGGAGGTGGATGTTCTTTAACACCTTCAGTAGCTTCGGGGGCGACTTCAGCCTTCTTTATATTCTCTTCAGAAGACATTGTGGATAAAATGCGATCCTTCTATTCAAATATATGCTCTATTTATAGGCATATGGTTACAAGGATCGAAGGGATGTATTCTTTCCCGATATTCAGTTCATCCATTCATTTCTCTCACATTCATCCGACGTTTCACATGTTCATTAATACTTGACGGTTCATCCGTTCATTACATTCACTCGACAGTTCATCTGTTCATCATTTCCTAACGGTTCGTCCGTTCATAATCTTCTATCAATTCATTAAGTGGGGATTCGTTATTGATCACGTTTTCATAACCTCTGAATCAATTCCGAATCTACTTACTCATTTGTCATGTTTTGACCTCTGCATAGACATCAATATATTTTCTTTCGAGTTCCTATATATTATCATGTCCATAATACCTCTGATAATATCATATACTCTAAAACAGAAAAGATGATTTTTATTATCTATCATGTCCACAATTCACCCACAAATACAAATCATTGAGCGAAGAAGAATTGTCATTTCCATTCCCATTTTCATAAAAAGTCTATTACATTTCTTAGACTTTCCTACAAATCATAATGGAAATCTATTACAAATCTTGGATTTTCATTCTATGTACAACTGAGATCTATTTCTTCTTGGATCTTCTCTGGCAATCTCGTTGTTTGTGGCAATTCCTGGGTGTCCAGCAGGAATCAAACTCTGGTCTTATCTCTCAGACGAGAGGAGAACCACAGAGTATGGCAACACGATGGCGTGTTGCTGCCAATACAGCGCGTGGAGGAACGGCGGCACCTCAAGCAGATAGGAATGTGTCCAAACCTTGGGATACAATTCCTAGTTCTGCCGTGAAAGGAACTCTACTACCCGATTTCTCGGGGTAGAGTTGACTCCACCATCCAACTCTCGTGTATAAAGGCTCTTCCTACCATCTGAGGAAGACCCTTCTATCACACGAAGAGTTCTGAGTTGTCTGATATACGCGTCAAAAGCGTATGAGCTCCCTGATGTAGATGTCAGAAGAACATTGTCCACAACATCCATATCACCAATGCCAGTTCTGAAGAAGGTTTTTAGCCAAAATTCTGCAAGAAATAGTAAAAAAAAATCAGTTAACAGAAACTGGCCAAGCAAAGACAGATGCATTCTGTTCATTTCGGGAAGATGAATTTGTCCTTAGCAAACAAAAATTTCGATGCGTGTATATTGAACTTATCGCTGAGTTTGCTGCTAAGGATTGACAGATCCATGTCTGGTAGCGTGCACAGAGATTTGACATCAGACAACATGGCTTTCCTATTTTCTTCTCATAGAAAAATTCATTCTCAGAAGAGAGGAAGAAGAATGGGAAGATGAGTTTGCGTGGAGTTCATCCATCTATTTAAAGTATGGAGCATGAACCTATTTCTTGGAAAGGATCCGCATGAATAGCGCTTGTAAACATGGAATGAATGACACGTGTACTTTGGAAACCAGCACAGCCTTGGAAATATTCAAAGAATGCTTTCCAAAACGTTGGAAGATAGCGTAACTTACGGGCTATTTATTGGTGCACGCTATTCATTGGTGTACGTTATTTAACGTAAATCACAATGTTAAAGGACAGCGTAATTTATAGCATAACATACGCTGATATACGCTATTCAGTGGAATTCACAAAACATTAGAAAATAGCGTAATATACGCTATTTCATTGGCATACGCTATCAGCGTAACTTACAACTTGGAAGACGGCGTATTCGACAGTTATTCATCGGTGCATGTTAGTTTTCAACACAGAAAATTCTTGAATATTCATTTTCATTAAAGGCACTGATGGCCCTACAAAACAAAAAGAGAGAGGGAAAGAAAGGGGTGCAACAAAGTCACGCTCTATTTTCCAGAGCGACTAAGCTTGACGCCTAACTCTTCTACGCTTTGGACCCCCATGCGGTGTAACAGAGCAACGAACATTTTACGCTTCTCTGCGAGGCTCTGCCCATCAGAAGAAGAGGAGCCGTCCAGACCAAAGTAGCCCAAGAAAATCTTGGCTAAATGTATAGGGTCGTCCTTGAGCTCGATGACGACAGGTTCGGGTTCTTGGCCCCCAAAAGTGGGGTCACCATGGGAACAGAATCCCAACTTATGTGCTTCTTCTTCAGCAGCTTCCTTTGGAGTCATGGTTGCAAAAGATGAAAGCCAAAAATTGAATTCTCTCGGTTTATATAATAGAGCTTGCTGGCTGTTCATATTCTTCTATCAGATTCAATCAATCTCGAAAAATGAAGAGTCATCATGACATTTAATGAACTCATGCCAGCGTGTCAGGACTCATTCCCACTTTCTATTCAAAGTAATTTCGAACTTTTGAAACTCATAAAGTTCAAAAACTTTGAAGGGGGTCTTGTAGGATGTGGAAAATTATGACACGCTGTCATTTTCATCCATACGCTTAAAGACAGATGTCAGTTGAAGCCATACGCTCATTCAAAAGCCATACGCTCAGTAAATATTTTATTATTTACTGAAGTAACAGCACAGCATATGTTTAAATGAGGAATGAATCTGACACTTCATCTTTCGTGCAAAGACAGCTGTCACGAGAAAAGTAACCGTCGTATAGGTTTTCGAAGAGCCGGTTTTGTCTTTTACGAGAACAACTCAGCAGCCTTCATAAATACAAAAGCCATCATTACTGTCAGTTTTGACAGTCTGTCAGCCGTCAAATCCGCAGTCACGATGCTCGAGAAGATTTTGTCAGTTATGGGAAGCTATGGTGTACCAAAGAAGATTGATGATAGCC
Organism: Iris pallida; assembly: GCA_029216955.1. Lineage (NCBI taxonomy): Eukaryota > Viridiplantae > Streptophyta > Magnoliopsida > Asparagales > Iridaceae > Iris > Iris pallida. Next base: position 6,906,896 of record JANAVB010038419.1, read on the forward strand.
ACGTGGCCACTTCTCCAGCGAGCGTATGGACCTCACATGACTCCTTCTTCATCCAGTCAAGTGAGCGTATCGACCTCACATGACTCCTTCTTCACACAGTCAAGTGAGCGTATGGACCTTACATGATTTCTTGTTAACTAAGCGAGCGTATGACCTCACATGACTCCTTGCCCATAAAGTGAGCGTATGATTTTCCTATGGCACTACGCTGTCCAAGTCAGCGTATAAACTCTCCTTCAACAAGGCAGCGTATTACAGCAACCATATCCAGGATTACAGTCAACACACGTTCTCACGTGTCCTGTACCAGTTATCTACTTCTCTAGAAGTTATGCAACGTGGCATCCAGGCCATCAATCTCTCCTGAACATGCTCCACTACTTTCAACCGCACGCTAATGTGTCTCCATCAGAATTCGCCACGCATCCCTACAGTTATGCACACGTCAAGTAACTACCTGAGCGTATGCTTAAGAACAGTTATCCTGAACTCTATAAAAAAGAGTTTCTTCATCTTCATCAGAGACACAAGTCATTTTCAGAGAGAACAGAGAGATTGCCCAGTTGCTGTCCAAGTTCTTCAAAGTTCGAGTTTTCTTCATCGCATCGTCCAAGGGATAAAGTAATCGTCTTCTAGATTAGATTCCTACAGTTGTAATTTTCTCAGATACAAAATAAATAAAGTGAATTTATTTATGGAAAACATGCGCAGGCAGTTACTGGATCATGGGCTAACTGTCCTGGACACATAGCATCATTTGATTGAAATACGCATGATCATGTACAGGCAGTTGCCACGAAATAAGTAATTGATGGCATGAATGCTACGTGTATTTTGTCATTCATACTGATAGAACGCGCATATTGAATTGCGCAGGCTTTGGATTGAGCCAACTTAATTTGCGCAGGAAATGGATTGCGCCAACACAGATTGCGCCAACATGGATTGCGCTGCCAGCTGTCCTCGAGCGCCGTGCTGCACGATTAAACGAACGGCCGCCTCGATCTCCGTGCTGTCAGTTGTCAGAAGATTTGATTTATGTCAGGTAATGATGGTGATTTGCCATGTCAGCCTGCGCACTTGAATGTATGCGCAATCTATCCTGCACAATCTGAAGGATGCGCAATCTGATGTCTGCGCAGTTCATCTGAAAGTTGTATTTCTTGATTTTCTGACTTTGTTGATGTGTGCAACTTGATTTTTTAGGACCTACAAGACCCCCTTCAAAGTTTTCGAAAGTTGAATTTATTCAAAATTTTGAAATACTTTGAATTTTGAATATGACACCAATTTGCGCACATAATGAGTTGTCTGCGCAATTTGAGGGTTTAGCCCATTTTTAGGCACAATCTAAGGCGGCTGTTTCAACTTTGGAAAACTATAAATAGTCTCTCAATTCATTCGAAATATTCTTTACTTGCTTCCTTCGTGCTTTTGAGAGAAAACTTCTGAGCTTTTTCCTCCTTCCTTCTCCAATAATTCCGATGGCTCCCCGACGATCCTCTGCCACCGCAAAGGGCAAGGCCCCCGCCGAACCATCAACTAGGGCTGCGCGTCGAGCTTCGCGCCATAAAACCGCTCATCCAGCAATGGTAGGTAGAGAACCCAATCAAAAACTCTTTTTAGAGTTTTGATTTTATTATTCCTTTCATAATCCATCTCTTTTTAGAGATAGGATTATACTGCGCCACCCCTTTTTAGGGTTCTGGTTGCACAAATCAGTCCACTCTTCATTTTTATGAAGATCGACTTTCTGTGCAATCGGTTGAATTGCGCTGACCAAAAGTCAGCGTAACTTGCTGATTTGTGCGAGTCTGTCAGCGCAAACTGATGTTTACTTGTTTGCGCAATCTGATTTTGCGCAATCTGATTTTGCGCAATATGATGTTTGCACAATCTGAATCTTTGATTTTGACTTTGTACTGAAAATTTTTGTTTTCTCTGTCTGATGCAGTTGATACCAGGGAAGACCCAGAATATGAAAATTTCGTGGGGACCCTTTCAGAATCAGAGTATAAAGAGGATTTGTCACATGTTCATTATCTTCAGTATGATCTGCCGACCTCCCGTCAGGCCATTCTGGTTTCCCAGGACAATGAAACACTGCAGTGCTTAATGAACGGACAACCTCTGGAAATGGCAGATGATGTTATCCACAAGAAACTATTATTCTTGTTTGGTGAAGCTTTCGAGAAGAGCTCTCAACCAAGACCGAGAATGGAAGAAAGAGTTGTCCATCAGACGGATAGATCTTTCTCAATACCAAATATTCCACGCTGTCTCCCATTATCCCGGTATGCTTATACGAGTTACCCGAGAAAGATGGAGTGGAACCTTACTCCGTTCCAAGATGCCCGTCCAGGAAGAATCTTTGTGAAGAAGGGTCCGAATAAGAAAGATATGTTCTATAGCTCTTCTGAAAGGTACAGTGTTTTGCTGAGAGGACTGAAACCCGGTTGCATTCCGCCGAAGAATTCTTCATTGTTAATTCCCGTCAGGACTCCAATTTTCGCAAATAAATTTGCGAAAGTCGAAGGGAAATATCCGGAGCAAGACATCAGACTAACTGGATTAGTGAATCCAGATTTCAAAAGATGGAGCTGTATAGCCAATTGGGTTCTGACCAATTTTGAAGGCGAACTGCAGCAGATCAACTTGTACCAGGCAGTGCATGCTACTGGCTATGGTTTTGCTCCGAACCCTCACCTGTTCCTGGCTTTAGCAGAGAGATATAATTATAGAACAGGGACCTTTATGACTCCCGACGGAAAAATTAGTTTTGTACTCCATGAGATGAAGTACATCTCCTTTTTGCCAATGGGAGATGCCCCTTACGAAGAATTTGTTCCAACCAATGATGAGTTGGACAAACTCCGGAGGGAAAATGCAGAAATGGTAGCAGCATTCGAGGAACTGCTATGCCATTACAAGATCTGTTCCCTGTTTTATAAGAGTGCTACAGCAAACACTTGTTATTCTTCGAAATGGCTACCCTATCTGTTCCTCAATCATATTCAAGAATCGAAGACTAAGGAACACGATAGGTGTTATCCTGATTTCTTTAAGCCACTAAGCAACACAGAAGTGATGAAGATGATGGAAGAAAGTTACGATTATGATAAGCAAATGAAGGATGATTATCAATGCCCCCCTTTGAAGACAGGGGATACTCTCGAAAGTTACTTGAGAGTAGGATACAGACCGATGTCGAAAGAAGCCCAATTAGCAGGGTTTCTGACACATTGGCTTCATCGATTTGTAGTTCCGGGATCCAGTGCAATAGACCGCTTTCACCGCGGTGTTCTATTTGCGGCTGTCAGATTAGTCTTCGGCTATAAAATGGATCTTCTGTCAGCCATGACCTGTAAGCTGAATGCTGGTCTTCGTCTCTATGTCGACCTGATGCTAAAATCCAAAGGTGAAAAAGAATTCCCTCGGCTAGAATTACCATATACATATCTGTTTGGGTGGTTGCTCCTCCACCATCCCACTTTAATGGACCCCGGCATGGGACCGGTAGATGGCAGTTTTTTACGAAGATATGCCAATGGTAAGTGGAAATTCACTGCTCTAAGAGACTGTCGATATGCTCTAAATTTGAGCAAGGGATGGAATTTTTATTGTGCCAAGCCTCCTGCTGGTTACGAACAAATGCGAACAAATATGATTGATTCGCAGATGCATCCTCTGAGCCATGTAGCTTTTGAATGGTTGAAGACAATCCGACCTTCTCACTTGGTATACCGGTTCGAAGATGAATGTTATTTAGAGCCATATCTTCCCAGTCGATTCGTTCGACAGTTCGGCTATGAACAATTCCATGTGGGAAATGCCATTACATGTCTTCAGAAAAAGGGTTATTTGATAGATGGAGCCCGGGCCTGGGCTTACTATAATGCTCGAGATACGAAATCGACGTTCTCGATGCCTGTAAACATCAATCATGGCCCTCGGATGTTGTTTACATACTCAGTTTTTTACACATCTTCAAATACCTTTGCCGAAAATTTCAACCTCACAGATAGCTTCGCATCTTCAACAAGATTGAAGAGAGGAGGAGTTGTCCTGTCACTCATAGGAAATGAGGAGGTACATGAGCCAGAATATGCTCCTTTGGAAGCCTCAAGGGATGTTATATTCCCTCAAGAAGTTAATGCACCACTACGTGTGTCTCTAAAGGTGGGCAAATCTCCAGCAAAAAGGAGGAGAAGAGAGGATCCTCCTGCTCCAGCAGCAAAGAAGAAATTGATCTTGGATCACTCTTCTGAAAAGGTCACCACTCGATCTCAGTCTCGGCAACTGGCCGAGCAAGAAGAGGCTACTACACCAACCTCTATCCAAAAATAAGTTGAGACTATAAATATAGAGAGCCCTGAGAGGCCACTAAAAAGAAAGAAGTTGGCCCACAGAAAGAATCGAGCCCTGTCTTCCATGGTAATGGATGCTGCAGCTGGATTAATCTTGCCATCTCCCACTCCTGTTCCAGAACCTAGGGATAAGACTCCTAGTCCTGAACATAGAGAGGAGGTTGAGCAAAGGACAGATCTTGAGGTTGAAGAACCCAGAAGAAGTACTGTGGAGGAAGTAGAGGAAGAACATAATGTTGTACACTCTCTTCTACCTGCTGCAGAGACTGTTGAACTTCCGTCTACTCCTAGAACCCTTCGCGAAGAGGAAGATCGCGAAGTAATTGCAGCTCTGGAAGATTGCAGCTACAGCCCTCTGGATAACTACGGTGACCAAGCAGCGACTACCAGCGAGAAGGCACCAGAAGAAGAAGAAGATGAAGAGAGCTCTTCATCTGAGAATATTGATGACTACATGCAAGATCTTGAAAGAGATGATGAAGTGCACACATCTCCTGATGCTGTCAATGATGTAAATGAGGAGGACATTGAAATCCCAGAGAATGCTGCTGACACCTTAAATCCTGAAAAGGATGTTGAGGTTCCAGAAAATGCTGTTGACATCTTAAATCCTGAAAAGGATGTTGAGATAACAGTATCTCCAGAAAAAGCAATAAATGAAGAAGCCCCGGAAGAAACTCCCGCCAATAATCCTCAAGGTATAAAATGAAATTAGCAATCTCCTTTTGATTGAATTAATAGCTAACGTCTTTATTTGTATTTCTTGTAGATCATGAGACTCCTCTAGCACCTCCGACGTGCACGGACATAGTGCCCATAACGACGGTGGTTATTAGTAGCAGTCATCATTTATCTTGTGGTTCGAAAGCGGGTAGTAGTCAAGCTGTCATAGCTGAAGCTACTTCTACTCGGCCAGAGTCTACTCCAGCAGATAATATGCTCATTGTTGGATCAACCCATGGTAAGATAATTTAAATCTTTAATCTTCTTGAACAATAGCGATCAACAGGCAAAATGACAATCTTTACTTTTTACAGAAGAACAACCAGGAGGGGCAACTAGCTCCATTTTGGCTCCTCTGTTCAAAGAACCGGTTATCCATACACAAGAGATTGAATGTCCCACAGCCTCATCATCAACAGGAGTGGCTGCGACTCCTGGTGCTATAGCCACTAATAAGCTTGTGATCCAATCTTTTACTAGATCTTCTTTGAATCTTTGGGGCCTCTAGTAAAAAGAATGATGGAGAAAGAAGGCACCAATTTTTTCATGGTTAGGGTTCCAACCTCTCTCTTGATAAGAGCTATCCAGGAACAAGGTGATGAAGCTCAAGCCACTCTCCTGGATCATATCTTGAATGAATTAGAGATTTCTGTCAAAAGCTATAAAGAGCTCAACCAGAGAGACGTAGAATCTCTAGTACAAGCAGAATTTGAGCAACTGGCTCATGCAGCTGATGTTGAAAGGGTTAATCTCCAGAATCTTTTGGAAGCCTTCTCTGCAAAATCTGCTGAGTATAACTCAAAGCTGGAATCAGTAACCTTAATGGCTACTAGGAAAGAACAGAGAGCTGCTGAGCTAAGAGTAGAGATTACTCTTCTTCAGAAGGAGTTAGAAGATGAAATCGCTGATCACCAACTTGCAACTCAACAATATAATGCTCTGTTCAGGAGAGGGATGAGTACATCGAAGCTCATAATGCTGAGGTTACCCGTAGAATGGTAACTATGCCTGTTTTTAATGAGGAAACTGGAATGGAGGAGGCCAGAATGAGGGTGATGTCCACTCGCGAAGAACGACTACAGACTCTTAAGCAACAGATTGATAATTTGATGATACTGCCATCTTAAATGGAACATTTTGTATTTTTGTGTCTTTTGAAGTATGTGTGTTTTTGTAATGTCTTATATTTCAATCAATAAAAGACATTTTTGCTGTGGCTCCATTATTTGTTGCATATCTTGTTCAGATATAAATAATAGAGATAGAAAATATATTCAGAGGTACAAGACATGATATATTTCTTGATAATTTTATAGAAAATAATTATATTCATTATATCTGCTCAGAGGTAATATGGACGTGGCAGAGTATACTGAACATTATTATTTCAATTGACAACTTAATCGAAACGATAAGTTGTTGTTATGGATGCGAGATGAACGGGAAAATTGTCAAATGATGGAATGAACGGACAAACCGTCAAGTGATGATGAATGAATGAACGGATGAACCGTCGGATGATAATGAACGGACGAACCGTCAAATGAGTGTAAATAGGTGAACCATCGGATGAATGTAATGAACGGACGAACCGTCAAGTGAATTAAATGAACGGATGAACCATCAAGAAATAATGAATAGATGAACCGTCGGATGATGATGAATGAATGAACGGGTGAACCGTCAAATGATAATGAACGGACGAACCGTCAAATAAGTGTGAATGGGTAAACCATCGGATGAATGTAATGAACGGACGAACCGTCAAGTGAATTAAATGAACGGATGAACCATCAAGAAATAATGAATGGATGAACCGTCGGATGATGATGAATGAATGAACGGGTGAACCGTCGGATGATAATGAACGGACGGACCGTCAAGTGAATTAAATGAACGGATGAACCATCAAGGAAAATGAACGGGATGAACCGTCAGATGATGATGAATGAATGGGCGAACCATCGGGTGATAATGAATGAACGGATGAACCGTCGGGTGAATGTGTCGCTTCGTTGTTGGAGAAATCTCTGCATATAAATAGAACAGAAATCTGACAGGAATGAGCACTTTCACTTTTCAACATAAAAATGTCGTCTGGAGATGCACTCAAGAAGACTGAACTCGCCCCGAAGGTTGAAGAAGACGTTAAAGAATGTCCTGTCGATCCAATTCAGCCAAAGGAAGCAGAAGCAGGCGAAGGTTCGTCTGCACCCAAGCCACCGAGAGACATCCTGGACTTTCTGCTTGAACCAGAAAGAACCGAAGAAGAGGAAGCCATGAGGATGGCTGCTTGCAAGTTCCTAGTGGGTTCCAGCAAAGAAGTTCTCGGTTCTTTTGCTGACCGTGTCTTTGAAAAGGACGGTAGTGGTCCGCGTCCAAATGTAGAGAAGGATGATAGTGATCTTCCTTAATATCATGTACTATCATTCATGATGAAATAAAATTTTATTTATGAACATGAACTTGTCTAATGATTTACAAGCATTTACATTTACACATGGTACTTTTTAAGGAATTTGCCATTGATAGGCATTATTGCAATTCGTCCATCCAATTCTGAGAGTTGATACGCTCAATTTGAGAAGACTTTGCTTATAACGTAGGGACCTTCCCATTTTGCGTCGAACTTGCCTTTGCTCATATGAGTCATAGTCATAGGACGTCTGACTGTTAAAACAAGTTCTCCTTGCTGAAAGGCTCTGACCTTCACTTTACGGTTGAAAGTCTTAGAAATACGAGCTTGGTATAACTCAATATGTTGTTGAGCCATTAACCGCTTCTCATCAAGTGCCTCCAATTCTTGAAGTCGAAGAAGGTCATTGTTCTCTGTAGTGAGCTCGTTAGCAATGGCAATCCTTAAAGAAGGAATTTGAAGTTCCAGAGGAAGAACAGCTTCACAGCCATATACCAAAGAGAAAGGTGTAAAACCTGTAGGGTTGCGGACTGCAGTTCGGAAAGCCCATAGACTTTCACCAAGCTTTTCACTCCAATTCTGTTTCTTAGTGGATACAAACTTTTTGAGAAGCTTGATAATAGTTTTGTTGAAGGCCTCAGCTAAACCATTAGCGGCAGGATTGTAGGCAGTCGAGGCGACGTTGTCAATCCGGTGATCATCACAGAATCTGGTGAATTTTTGGCTGATGAATTGCGGTCCATTGTCATGGATAATTCGTCGAGGGACACCAAATCGATAAATGACATGGTGTTTGACAAAGTTGATGACACTACTAGTCTTGACTTCAGCCAAGGGTATAGCTTCAGCCCACTTAGAGAAGTAATCTGTTATTGCTAGAATGAACCGATGTCCTCTAGAAGAAGGAGGATTAATAGGACCTATGACGTCCATGCCCCAAGCTTCGAAAGGCCAGGAAACGGCTGTCGGATGTAGAAATTTCGACGGTTGATGAATGAAATCTGCATGGATTTGACAAGCTCGACATTTCCTTGCATATTCGATGGCATCTGATACCATAGAGGGCCAGTAGTAACCCATTCTTCGAATACGATCCTGTAGTTTAGGACCTGGCTGATGTGCTCCGCAGACACCGTCGTGAGCTTCGCGCAGTATTTGTTTTACTTTATCATCAGCTAAACATCGTAAAAGAAGACCATCATAAGTCCGTCGATAGAGAGTTTTGGTGGTTTGATTGTAGTAGAACCGTAAAGATCATCGTCGAATACTTGTAGCCTCCTTAGGATCTTCGGAGAGTATGTCATGAACTACGAAGTCGATGAAAGGAGTTCTTCAATCTTCATTGATAACATTTATTTCAGCAAAATTACTGAACTCGATGTTACGATTGTTTTCAACATAAAACAATTCTCGATTAGAGATAACCACCACTTGTTGTCTTCTGATAGGAACAGCTACGACTGCTGTAAGATTGGCTAAGGCATCTGCTTCAGTATTGCAAGCTCGACGCACATATTCAATAAAGAAAGCTTTGAATGATGTAGCCATGTTGATTGCTGCCTCAAAGTAAGGTACCAGATCTTGATGACGAACCTCGTAAGTTCCTCTAACTTGATTGACAACCAGCTTAGAATCGCCATAAACTTCGAGATATTCAATGTTCAATTGCTTGGCTAATTGAAGACCGATAAGTAGAGCATTGTACTCTGCTACATTATTGGAACAGGATTCATCTAAAGAATAAGCTCTTTGGATAGTCAATCCTTCTGGAGAAACGAGAACAACTCCAACTCCTGCTACAATAGCACCATTGGGTCCGATCCTGGATGCTCTGTCAAAGAATAAATGCCAGGTTAGAAATTCTTCAGAGATCATGTTGACTTCTAACGTCTCGTCTGGAATTTCATCGTACAGTTTGGATGTTTCTGGTACAGGATGAGCTGCCAAAAAATCTGCCAGTGCTTGACCTTTGACAGATTTTTGAGGAACATACACCATGTCATATTGAGCTAGAAGGATAGCCCATGTAGCAAGCCGAGAGTTGAGTGTGCTAGGCTTTTTCATTAATACCCGAAGAGGATTGACTCAGGATATGACATGAATGGTTTGACCAATGATGTAATGCCTTGTCTTTTGAACAGCGAACATAAGGGCTAGACATTCTTTTTCGACCGGACTATAACGGTGTTCAGCACCAATCATAGTACGACTGAGATAATAGATGGCCTGTTCATGACCTTCTTTGTTCTTTTGGGCGAGTAAAGCACCCAATAAATGATCCATAGCACGGACGTACATTAAGAATGGAATACCTGAGATTGGTGGCACCAAGACTGGTGGGTTCATAAGATACTGTTTGATATCGTCAAATGCTTGTTGACATTCTTCAGTCCAAATGAAAGATACACCCTTCTTCATTAGTTGAGTGAATGGCCTGCAGCGTCCAGACAAGTTCGAAATGAATCTCCTGATGTACGCAAGTCGACCTTGGAATCCTCGTAGCTCTTTTAGGTTGCGTGGAGGACGCATCTCTTGAATGGCTTTGATCTTCTCGGGATCCACGTGTATACCCTTAGAGGTAATAACGAAGCCGAAAAACTTACCACTAGAGACACCCAAGAATGACTTGGTAGGATTCATCTTGAGCTGATATTGACGCATGAGATTGAAGATTGTTCTCAAATCTTGGATATGATCTTCTTTTAGACGACTTTTAACAGCGATATCGTCAACATAACATTCGACTGTTTTACGAAGATGTTCTCTGAAAATGGTACTCATAGCTCGTTGGTAAGTTGCACCAGCGTTCTTGAGACCAAATGGCATTACTGTGTAGCAATAGACTCCCTGAGGAGTGCAGAAAGATGTGTGTTTTTCATCTTCAGGTTTCATCTTGATCTGATTGTATCCAGAGAACCCATCCATAAAAGATATTCGCTCGAACCCACAGGTATTGTCAATCATAACGTCCGTAATAGGGAGAGGAAATTCATCTTTCGGACATGCTTTATTAAGATCCCAAAAGTCGATGCAGACTCGAACTTTGCCAGTTTTCTTCAAGACTGGAACACCGTTGGCTACCCAATCAGGATGTTGTTCTTCTCGAATAAAGCCGCAAGCTATAAGCTTCTTGACTTTATCATCTATTGCGTCCATCATTTCAGGCTTGAATCGCCTTTGCTGCTGTTTGACTGGTTTAGCATTAGGCAGAATATTCAATTTGTGAGTAGCAATTTTGGGATCTAAACCTGGCATGTCCTCATAGCTCCAAGCAAAGACGTCAATGTATTCTTTAATAAGAAGAATCAACTCTTGCTTATCTGCTTCCGGAAGATTCTTGCTAATAAAGATTGGACGAGGTGACTCGCTTTCTCCTACATCAATTTGAACTAGTTGATCTTCAGTAGGAGGTTCTCTTTGTTCAAATCGGAGTACCCACTGATTATCCATCTGTTGAGCCCAAGGATCTGTTTCAAAACTTTCTTCAATGTCCTCATCATATCCTTCCGAAAGTTCAGCAGAAACTATATTGGAAGATACGATTACACGATGAACTTCACCAATGCTAGTGTCAGAATCCCATGATCTGGAATCAGAAGAATTAGAAAGTTCTTCGCTATCAGAATCAGAAACTGCTGGGGATAACATTGGAGGGGAAGCGTATCCGAGACCTCTTTTGGTCTTGCTGTAATACATTTCTGACTTTCCTTGTGGAACAGCGGTACGGAGAGGAGTCTTTCTTCCCTTACCGTAGTTGAGGCCGCTTTTGAAATCGTAACCCATCTTTCGGACGATGTCTTTTGATTGTTGACTGTAATGACGGAATTGAAGATGTTCCGTGTCGTTAACTTTGCTATCATCCGTGTAGCTAAATTTTTGTTCCGGTCTTTTACTAAAAAGTATTGGACGTTCACCTTTCTTTCGAGCAAGAACAATACGATATGAATCTTTTGGATGTTCACATGAAACTTCTGTTTGAAGAGATTGTACAACTCCTAATGTAAATGACTGAAAGCTATCTAACATATCCAAATAGTATTTAGTATGATAAATAATATCAGTATACTAGAAAGTAGATGCTTTTTCATTGATATGTACATCTATATTTACAGCAGGACCTTTAGCCTTAGCAGGCTTGGTCAGATTGATTACAAGAGGGGGAGAAGAAGAACGTAGAGGAGGCTTGTTACGACGAAGGTCAATAACAAGTGGCTCAGAGGAGGTGAGCTCCCTTTTTTCCTTGTTGTGAGTTAAATCAACAACAAGAGGCTCAGAAGAAGTGAGCTGCTTTTTGTCCTTATTACGACGTAAATCGATAACAAGTGGCTCAGAAGAGGTGAGCTCCCTTTGATTTTGATCATCATCAACTGATTTCTTTTGGACTGGCAAGTGAATAGCCAGTGGTTTAGAAGACTGAGGATGAGAAACACGCCCTTTGACAGGTATGATGAGAGTGTCATTGGGTACTGCTTCTTGATCTTCTTCAGTATCCATAGCCAATACCACTTTCATAAATTCCTCCTTGTACATACGAGCATCATTGCAATACGCCTCAACGCCTTTGAAATGAAAAAGGTCTGCAACTTCCTTGTGAACTTGTCCTTTATCATCAACATATTTAAAGCATTGATGAAGAGTTGATGGAACAACATTATGTTCATGGAGGAATGGTCTTCACAGAAGAGCGTTGTAAGAACAACCATGATTGTCAATGATATAAAAGGTCACCTTTGTGCGAAGATTGCCTATTTGGAGTTTTAGGCGGATCTTGCCCAAAGGTTCACTTCTTTCTTGGTTGAATCCCAAGATAGTGGTGATTGTGCTTGAAAGACTATGCACTGGTATCTTCAACGCGTCTAGCATTGTCTTTGGCATGATGCTAAGTACAGACCCTGGATCTATCAGGATACGATCGACTTTCATCGAATCGACATATCCTATATAGTAGAGAGGACGATCATGTCTATTATCCTCCAGTAACATATCATCCTGAGTGAAAGTGATGTTTGGAATCAACTCCAGGATACTATGACAATGACGACAAGAGACTGGTTCTGATTCTGGCTTTTTGAGAAGAGTTAGGCAAGTTTTAGCCTGCATCAGAGCTTCACTTAAAGTCTCTCGAGTCTCCTTGGAAAGGCGCAAGAGCTCGAAAATTGATAGCCTAGCCGGTGTATTAGCCAGTTGTGCCAATATATCAAAATTGTATGGCTTTTCAAGTCCTGTAGGAGATGATTTCTTTAGGGGTTTGTCGAAGCGGACTTGTTGCTTGCCTTTGTCAGCAACCACTGGTTTGGGAGGAACTGGTGAAGATGTATAAGGGATTTCTTCAGAAGAAGCAGGTTGTGCTAGAGTAAGTTCAGAAGAAGTAGGATTCTCTTGAACTTCAGAATGATCTTTCAAGTAGGCTTTCCCTGATCTGGTGCCTAACAGAATCTCTTCATCAACTATGGGGTCAAAAGACACCATGTTGTAAGTCTTTGTCTTGCCTTTAGAACGATCTTTCTTCTTGGAAGAAGAGGGCACCTCAAACTCTGGAGTAAGATCGGGATGGATCCACATAATTTTACCGTTGTCAAGAAATAAGGGAACAAGACCTTCATTTGGTGGAAGTGGAAGATTTTCAATCTCAAGAGTAGCTTTAGGAATTGGAATGACACCGTGCTGTATCATCTACGGAGGAAAGTCACCAAACTGGACTGAAACCATGTTTGCAGTAACAGTCTTCTCGTCTTGCTGCAGAGTGACGACACCAGCATTGACAAGCTCTTGAATTTTGCCTTTAAGCACGTAGCATGCTCGAGTAGGATGTCCAATGAACCTGTGATAGACACAATATTTAGGATGATCTGTCTTACCGACTTTATCAGGTTTCTTTAGGTCTGGGAGCTGAATTTTATTGCTTTTGAGTAAACATTCAAATATGCTTGCAGTGTCATTCTCGTCAAAAGAATATTCCACTTTCGGACGAGGTTCCCTCGGTGGAGGTGCAGAAGGAGTAGGAGTGGAAGTTGGCGGAGCCACATTGACAGCCAAAGATTCTTTATTCTTGTTCAAATTAATGTTCAAAGTCTCTTTTGCTTTGCGGTTGTTCTGACGGTTGCCACCACCTGACGTCTGATGTTTATCTCGATCGAGGTTAGACATCTGTACCCCCAATTGTTTGAATTTGTCAGCACTCACTTCAGCAGCTTTAGCGTTGACAATGAATGAAGGCCAATCTTGGAATTCGGTAGATCCCGTCCACATACTGATAATAGGCAAAAGATTTGCCTTACAAGTATCAATAGTGACAGCAGCTGGAGTTCCGGAAGGCATTTTCAAAGCTTCACGGCAGAATCGTTCGATAAAGCTCTCAGCAGTTTCATTGTGTTTCTGTTTGATTTTATTGAGAGCCGACATAGTCATGTCATTAAATCTTTCATAGAACCGTTCCAGGAAAATTTGTTTGAGACCTGAGAAAGAAGTGATACAACCATCGGGCAAACTTCTGTACCAGTCGTATGCTACGCCGGCTAAACAACCGACGAACACTCTGGTAAGAAGAGCGTCATTTGGCTGGAGTTGAACGGTCATTACCTCAAAATGATTGATGAATTGACTAGGGGAAGTACTGCCATCGAACAAAGAGATTGTTGGGATTTTGTACTTTGGTGGGAACGGGACTTCCTTCCATTCAACTGGATAGGGCTGCTTGATCCCCAATCTTTGCAAGTTGTCCTTCTCTTTGAAAGCTTCGAACTGGGTTCGCAAGAGTTTGACAGCTTCATTGGCGTCTTCAGATGACGAAGAAGGAGCAGGTTGAGTTGGAATGGTAGAAGGAGGAACAGCATTGTAAGCACTACCCCCAGCATCGGACTGACTAGGTGTAGTTTGAATTTGTACTTGTACAGGAAGCATTTGAGGAGATACTACCCCCAGCCCAGTATTGGCAGGTACTGAAGATGCTATGATCTCTGGACTCGTAGTAGGTACAGTTGGTGGTGTAGCATGTTGTGCCACAATGATGGAATGCATACTAGCAACCATTTCAGTCATGGTTTTTAGTTTGTCTTCAAGTGCAGCAATTCGCTGTTCTTGATTTGTAGAGGTTGAAGCATCTGGATCATCAGTGGCAACATAAGCTGTCACTTCTCTTGGTACAGTGGAAGACACTGTCTGTTCAGAGCTTTTGCTGTATGCATCATAGTCTGAAGAAGAATAACCTGAAGGGTTTTGAGGAAGATTCCTTTGACCGATTGTATCTCGGCTTCGAGAACGGGTATGTCGAAACACTCCTTCAGAAGATTCTTGGAGTAATTCTAAATACCGTTGGCTTGGTTTACGAAGCTTGCCATGCTTAGAGCATCTCCTACCCCCAGTGTCTCGGAAAGTCATGTTGACAGAAGCATAAAAGACTTCATCTTCCTCTGACACAGGTTCAGATTTAGCAAAAGTTAGACGATCGAAGACAGATCGTTTTGTTGTTTGACAACAACATTGAATGATGACTTTATGATTGTAATGATGATCAGATGGTTGAGATGGAGGTGTTGAGACATTGTCCCATTTTTGTCTAAGATGTTCTCGAAGATCGGGAACGACAACAGGATGAGGAAAACTCTGAGGGATCTGTTCTTTGATAACATTCGGAACATGATTCCGATTCTTCAAATATTTAGTCCCTTGAGTATATAGGGAAGTGCTCACTTCATTGGCATAAGTGTCGAGATTTTTGACCCTGGAGAGTTGTTTCTGATGATGTTGGGTCTTCGGCATTGGCTGTTTGTGTTTTACCGAAGTGGGTCTATTGAGATAAGTTCTGAGATCAGCAAATTCACCCCCAAGGGTTTCTGTCTGAGACACTAACAATTTTCCCTGTCTGGAACGGGAAATCTTGAGAGTCGGGAGATCCTGGAATTCTGCTACCGGGGTAGGCAGAATACCTCTTTGGTCAGTACAAGTTCTCTTGTCATAAAGGAAAGAAGAATCCTTGTTTGAAAGGGTTCTAGTACTGATTGGTGCTAATGCACGTTCAGATTGATCTTCTTCGGTAAAAACTGAAGAAGATTGAGAAAAGACCAAAGGGCCTTTTCCTTTGTTTTGTGATGAAGGGTTAGCTAAAGAGCGTTTCCCTCTGTTGTCTTCCGAATCATGAGACAAGAAAGTTTGAGAAAAGACCAACGGGCCTTTCCCTTTGTTTTAAAGAGAAAGAGGAATAGCCAAAGGACTACCCCCAGTAGATTGCACAGGAGCAACAATGTGTTTAGGAAGAGGAGCAGAACCTTTTCCCTTGTTGTGAGAAGAAGAGAGTTTAGCCAAAAGACTGTCACTCTTGGATTGCGCAGGAATGCTTTGCACATGAGTTGATGGTATACTGGTTCTGGCCACAGAAACTGTGGTTTGCGCATCAGGAGTTCTTGCCACAGAATGCTTAGGTTGCACTCTGGTTACTGGAATGTTAGTTTGCGCAGGAAGTTTAGCAACCAATTGCGCCAGAGGCATAGGATTTTTATACTTAGCCATGGCAGCATATGAAGTCTTTTGTGTACTGGCCATAGCAGACTGCGCAGTAGTAGCAGAGACAGATTGTACACTGGGCTTGGTGACAGAAGCTTTAGACTGCACAGCAGACTTGCTGGCAAATTGCGCAGAAGACTTGCTGTCAGCATGCGCAGCAGTCTTTGGGACCCACACTGGGCGTACTTTGCTTGTGGCAGCAGTGGTTGCAGTGCGAGGAGTGGTCTTGGAGTCGATCATAGATTCGTAGGCTGTCTAGTTGATCTTCACAACCAGTATCTTCTGCGTCTTTCCGATAGACGCTACGTCATATTGAGTTGTCACTTCCTCATCGGAGGAGAAAGTCATCCCCAGCAGAGTCGCCATTTTGTTTGCAAAAACAAAAGTTGAAGAACTTTATTGATACAAACTTTGTAAAAGATTACAATTTGAATTCTGGGAATGGTATAACTTTAGGAATCCAATCTAGATGACGATTGCTTTATCCCTTGGACGATGTGAACTCTGAAGACGAAGCCTCTGAAGTTGAAGACAACTCTGGAATTGAAGGCAAAAAGTCTCGGAAATGGAAGGCAAAAGCCTCGGAAGAATGCAGCAGCACTTGGGCAAGAACTCCTGAACTCTCTGATTATTGATTCGTGATCCCCTTGAATGGAGACTTGAAACTCTATTTATGGAGTTCTGAGAAATAACTAACTTTTAGTTATTCTGGACTGCGCATGATAGATTGCGCAGCAATTGGTTTGCGCAGCAATGGACTGCACAGGCAGTTACTGGATCATGGGCTAACTGTCCTGGACACATGGCATCATTTGATTGAAATGTGCATGATCATGCACAGGCAGTTGCCACGAAATGAGTAATTGATGGCATGAATGCCACGTGTATTTTGTTATTCATACTGATAGAACGCGCACATTGAATTGCGCAGGCTTTGGATTGCGCCAACTTAATTTGCGCAGGAAATGGATTGCGCCAACACAGATTGTGCCAACATGGATTGCGCTGCCAGCTGTCCTCGAGCACCGTGCTGTACGATTAAACGAACGGCCGCCTCGATCGCCGTGCTGTCAGTTGTCAGAAGATTTAATTTGTGTCAGGTAATGATGGTGATTTGCTACGTCAGCCTGCCCACTTGAATGTGTGCGCAATCTATCCTGCGCAATCTGAAGGATGCGCAATCTGATGTCTGCGCAGTTCATCTGAAAGTTGTATTTCTTGATTTTCTGACTTTGTTGATGTGTGCAACTTAATTTTTTAGGACCTACAGTACCGAAGTACAACGAGTGGATGGCTCAAGGAGAACCTTTGGTTCCGCAACATCAGTCCTCCTTCAATACGGAGGTGGGAGCGTCCACTCTTGGAGATCACTTCGAATATCGGTATCGAAACTTGGCACGTGAGTTGGTATTTGATGCGACTTGTATCGGTCCAAGTTTTGATACGGAGGATCTGAATCCTACTGCAAAAAAGAATTCTATTATATGTTCAACCATGCCGATACCTCGAGTCTGATTTTAACTTACCGCAGGAATGCTACGACCGGATAATTCAGTTTGTTAGAGAGTTACTGCCAAAAGGAGCGAAGGACTTGCCAGAAAATTTTTACAAGTCAAAGATGATGATACGAAAACTCAGATTTGGCTATGAAAAGATAAATTATTATCGAAATGGCTGTATGTTGTACTACAAGGAAAACAATGATAATGACAGATGCATTTTCTGTCATGAGGACCGGTACATGCCCATTCGGGTTAAAGCAAAATCAACTACATGAGCAAGGTTGTGTCCCTACAAATACATATAATTTTTGTCGATCAAAAAGAGGCTACAGAGGATGTATATGTCCTCTAATACTGCAGAACATATGACAAGGCATAGCAAAGAACAGAAGATGGATGAAGGAGAATTATCTCATCCATCCGATGGAGAGGCATAGAAGCATTTTGATCGATGTCATCTTGGATTTGCTGCGGAATCTAGGAATTTTTGGTTGGCTTTATGTTCTGATGGATTCACTCCTTTCGGACAGTCGGGGTCTCAGTACTCTTGTCGGTAATTTTGATCCCTTACAATCTAGTACAGTGGATGTGCATGAAGACTCCTTACAAGTTATTAACACTTATCATACCCGGTCCAAAAAATCCAAAAAAAGAACATCGATATCTACTTACAGTCGTTGGTGGACGAGTTGAAACAATTATGGCAGTTCGGCTTTCAGACGTATGATATATCGATGGAGCAAAACTTTCAGATGAGAGCGATGTTGATGTGGACCATCATGATTTTCCAGCATACGAAATGTTATCTGGGTAGAGTACTCATGGTATTATGTCTTGTCCGATATGTATGGAAAAGAGTAAGGCATTCCGCATTCAGAATGGAGGAAAAGCTTGTTTTTTTTTACTGTCACTGTCAATTCCTTCCTGTGTCGCATCCATGAAGAAGGAATATGGACGCCTTTAGAGCTGGTAAATAGGAACTAACTCCTCCCCCATTGAGATTGACTGGAGACATCATTTGGGCAGAGGTAGAGTACGTATTACTTACTTATGAGTATCATCACACCATTTTTATTTCTATTAGATTAGCATTGATTATTTGTATCAACACACCATTTTCTAATTTCTATTAGAATTGCATTGATTATTTGTATCTTCACCCCCTTTTTTTATTTCTTTCAGATTTGCATATGGCAGGTCGAGGCCGTGGACGACATCGAGGATCTTCATCCCGCCCTCCTCCTACTACTACTCCAGTTGCAGATCGCAGAGGAGTTAGCGAGGACGACTTCATTGATGAGGAGGATGGCTTATCTCCGCCTTTCACTCGTTCATCGGCAAGCGGAGCTAGCCCTGATATTCCCTCAGCATCTACTCCTACTGTGCTAGTGCCCCCTGGTTCGACTACTTCGTCTTCTACACCGGAGACTACACCTGTCGCTCCTACTGGGGCGAATCCATATCATGGCCTTTTGGTGGACCATGGAGTGTATATACGTCGACCAGGATTTGCAGACCCTTCTACTCTACCAGAGTAGCCAGCCAGCATCACTCGTCCCGAGCTGTGGCCCGATAGAGCGACGTAAGTATATAATTGTTATTATACACATTCATTCATACTCTCTTTATTTTCTAATGGTAAATTGTTTTTTTAATTCCAGGTTCTTTCCGCTCCAGGCTGGTAGAGATTTGGGCGACTTGATGCATCGTCAATTCCATAGTCCCTACCTAAACTTTGGGGACATCCCACTTGATAGACGATTCATTTGGCTAGATATGCTTGATGTATGCCTAAATAATATCGTCTTTGTTTACAAGATTTTTTAAATATTTGCTCATTTGTTTTATTTTTTTCTTATTTGTAGAAGTTGTATTGGTGGCCGGTGCACAGAGATCGGGCGGTCCGGAAGTGCTACAAGTCCGTCGCCAGCAAGAGGTTGAGGGATATTGTCAACAACTAGAATGCGTTGGCTACATTAAATAGCGCTCTTCGTAAGGTGTGGTTAAAGGAGGAATTTTGGGAGGAGATGAAGAAGAAGATGGACACTCCGGCCTATAAAGTCAAGTACGAGAAGGCAAAGGCTGCCCGTGCTAAGGGCGGTCACCACACGTGTCACGACCCGCACCCTAGAGTAAGGGCACGAGAAGTGGGTATGTCCAGCCTACGCCACAGTATCGGCGGTAGAACGCTGTCCTAGGTCAATCATCTAACAATATATAAGGTACATATACAGTATATACACTCCGAATGGAGGTGACATAGCAGAATACAGTCTCAATCATATCTAAGGAGTAATACGATAAAAGATAGATAGATAAAACTAAAATCCACAAGAGATACAGCAGATAGATGTCTAAGTGTTTAAGATATCACAAATCCAGAAAGCATCTCAAATCTCAAATACAGTAATCCATAGAGTAAATAAAGCTCAAGACAACTGAAAATAAAATAAGAAAAACCCTAGCTATCTACTCCAACCTCTACTGTGTCTCCTCTAGGCTAGCAGGTAACCTCCAAGCTATCTGTAAAATTTATCAACAGGTCCAGTCAGGACAGTAGCGAGCAGAGTACATCTCACGCAGTTCATAATATGACAGGATATATAAATATGCAATAGAGTTAGATACATGAAACGCTGAGAATATACATGAGTAAAAGAGAAGACTGTAATGAAATATCTACTATAAGTAAAAAGCTATAGTAAACTAGTGATTTAGAGTACAAGCTAGACATGTGAACGGCTTGAATTTGCACATGAGTAATCTAAGAGTTTGCACATGAGTATACTACTTTGGAATTATTCACATGACCATTTATGCTCCCCCGTACCCCAATCAATACACAAGGATCCAGACAGGTTATGTTATTGCACATGATATCACAAGAAGGCCCGTAATAGGGTGCACATGATTGTATACATGAGGGCTCCGTGAACATGAGAGTACATGAATTACGAGAGTGCACATGAATGGTAAAAGCACCGGAGTACATGATGAAAGTGAAACGCACATGACATACTGTAACCCGATGCTCCCGAGGAGGATAACATCTCATGAAGGGATCCATATAGTACCAATTCGTGTTAACAACATGACAGCATCAAGTAAAGTAATCTAGAGCATAAATGTAAATTCTATCAAGTATGAAACGGTCAGAGAATGTACTCGCCTGATACCCTGAACAGCTGATATGAAAATATAGCCAACTGGAGTCACAGAGTCCTAGTTAGAGCAACACAGGTTATAAAGAGTTCAATTTATATGGTAATTGAAATTATAATACAATCTACATGAGTCTAAGTCAATCTAGGTCAAAGTCAACTCTTGGTCAACTCTGGTCAACTATAAAGTCAAATTAGGTCAAGTCTTGTCAACTGTGGTCAAACTAGCTAGGGTTGGGTCAACAATGGTCAACTAGTCTAGGTTAGTCAATTCTAGGTCTAAACAAACTAAGTCTATGCAAATCAAGTATCCAAGATAGCTACTAACTCATAGCCTAAGTCACTTGCTAAACCAAGCACAAAACTAAACCATAAGCTAACAAGGCACACAAACATAGACATATAATGTATATATATTATTCACATTCATATTTTCATGTACATAGATATATATAGGAAATCTATATATATAGGCACATATATATATATATATATATATATATATATATATATATATATATATATATATATATATATATATATATATATATATATATATATATATATATTTATATTTATATTTATATTTATATTTATATTTATATTTATATTTATATTTATATTTATATTTATATATATATATATATATAGAGAGAGAGAGAGAGAGAAGGAGAGGTAAAAGAGTAAGTGAGTGTGCGTGTGTGTGTGTTTGGCATGTGTGTGAAAGGATATGTGTTAATGTTCTCAGATTTAGTGATAGGTATGTGTATATGACATGGGATACATGGTGTCAAAGGGTGTGTGAATGCATGTGTGTAAAAGGTTATAGGTTAACTCAGTTTATAGAAATACATACATACATACTTATATTGCATACATGCATACATACATATCATGTATACATACATACATTGCATACATGCCTACATACATATCATATATGCATACTCTACATTATATTACATTCATTCCTGCATACATGCATACATATAATATATGCATACAAACTCATATATTTAACTCAAAATATATGTGAATACATACATTACATTACCTTAACACATATATATATCATTCATTCATATCCCATATACATGCATACTTCAGTTCAGGTATTATATCCATTCACATATCATTAAGTTGCATACATATACTTATTTTCATTACATACATGTCATTCATGCATATTACATACTTACATGCATCTATACATTATATACATTGTATACAACATGTAAAAATAGAAAAGGAAAAAAATGGGAAAAACTGAAATGGAAAGGGAAGGGAAAAAAATGTAAGGAAAAGGAAAAACAGTAGATATATACATGCTTGCATCATATATTCTATATTACCATACATGCTATCATTATATATTGTATTACATTATATATACATTATGCATTCATATCTATCATTACATGTATACCTTGCATTCATATCTAGCATTCATTATATACTTTCATGCATACATTGTATATCATTCTCTCATTCATGCATTTATGCATTGCTTACATACATTACATTGATTGTATTCCTACATACTTGCATTCAACCATATATATAAATTAATATGAAGAGGATACATATCATATATATATATCATTTCATTCATCTAACATATCAGGCATTACATACTCCACATTCATTTAATATCCATACTATATAGGCTCATAGGTTACACAAAATGCCTGTCGTATAGTCACTCTTCTACTTAAAATCAATATTGTACCAATTGGGCATTCACTAAATTCTAGGATTAAAGTATGTCGTAGCCCTTCGTATTAGCTTTCCGAAACACGGATAGCATTTTCGTGTCCGGAAGCTCCCGAAATCGCGAAAACACCTAAACGTGTTTGTCTTTCAGACAGCTGACACTCAAATAATTTTACATAAAGTTCTACAACGAATTTGGCTTATTAAAATATATATTTGGAAAGCTAACTTCGATACGGTTCTTTTAAAAAAACGAGAGATTAATTGGAGTTCTAAGCTAAAAGTTATGACATTTCTAAGTTGCTTTGGTTAATAAAAACGTGGATGAATATTATGACGAATTTGAGTTGTTTTGGACAAAAGAAACACATGTAGGCCAAGATACTTGGATACCAACATAGGTATCCAAATAAAAGTCATTCTAACCATCCTAACTAAGATCAATCCACTCTCTAACCATTCTAAAATTGAATTTAAATATCTATTTAAACTATTAGCATACAAACATACACATAGGATGTCCTAATTTAGGATCTATCAAGTAGGACACAAGACACATATCTAAAATCCTCAAGAGAGCTCCAAATGGCCTCAAATTTGAATCTAAAGGGGACACATGCATGAGGATGGATCCTACGGATTCAAAACTAATTTATATGAATATGAAATCGATTTAGAGGATGAGTTTTACCTATTGGGAGTGGAATTCCAATGAAATCCTTTAGGACACGGCTCCGATACAAAGATCCCTCAAAGTGGACACTCCTTCTTGCACTTCTCTTCCAATCCTTAGTAGCACCCTTCCTTGGAGAATGGGAATGATTGAAGGAAGATTTGGTGAAGGAATGATTTGATTTGGAGATCAAATCAAAGGGAAGGCTCTCTAAAATTAGGGAAGAACAAAAGAAAAATAAAAGAGGCAAGATTGTAATGAATGAAATGAATCATTCTCCCCTAAAGGTGGCTGCCATAAAGAGTCCATTAGGGCTAATGGGAAATGTCCTAATTGTCCCTCTCTAGTCTCATATGGTTAAGTCTAGACTAGGTTCAAGTTTGGGGTCAAAAGGATCTAGTTTTGAGTCTCTAACTTAACCATTCTAATATGATAAAAATTAGTCTAACTAACTAACTTAAATGTTGGATTTTGTGGGTCATGCTTAACTTAATATTAGGTCCCATCTAGAGTTTAAGCTACCCGGGTCACAATACAAGTCGGAACGAGACGAAACTCAAACCCGACTAAACAAATCCCGTAAAATTAATATTAAAATATAAAAAATTCCCAAAATATTATAATATAAAAAATGACCAAAATCACAATACATCAATTTAAATATTATTAAAATAATCTAAAATTTACCAATTAATCAAAATCCTAAATAATTCAAAAGTCACAAAATGACCAAAATATCCTTAGCCTAAAAAGTTGTAAATAGTCATTCTAATCACATGGTTAGGTCCCCATGGTCATGGTTAGTCTCTAGGCTCAACAGTTCTAGGGTTCACTAGCTAACACATCAAAATTATAATTCACCAATTTTAAATAGTATTAAATTAATTAAAAATTCCCATAAATCATAAATCTTATTATTAAATAATAAACTTTTACAAAAGTTTAAAATTACTCTCATTTTAGAAAAGTGGGTGTTACAACACGGATGGCCATCCAAATTTTAGAGTATTATCGACGAGTGGTGAGTATTCTTATTTGTTATTTCTTTAATTGTTTAATTTTAATGTTTAGTTATTAATTGATGTTAAATTTTTACAGTGCGAGGAGGTCGCCAGGGCAGGTGGAGACCCGAACATCATCGACGTTTCCAGAGTTTTCGAGCGTACCCATAAGCGAAAGAAGAATGGGAAGCTCGTAGATAATTGAGCGACCAAAGCCTATGTAAGTTTTCCGAGTCCTATCTAATTGCATTTCTTCTTTGTACATAACTATATTTTTTTTACCTAAATAGTTAGTCCTAACTCTAAATATCCTAACCATAACCCTAATTATCAATATAAATCAAAGACAAATATAGGAGATGTATGAGATTCTAACCATAACAATACTTAATAGTAACTAAAATATGAAAATTAACTCTAAATTTATTTACCTATATAAATATAGGAGACATATGAGACTTTAAAGAGTCGAGTCGATGAGGGAGGGAGTGTTGTTAGGGGGCGGGGGTGCCGAAGGGGAAGCTGGGACTAGTTAGCCACCGACGCCGGCTACGAGGAAATACTTGTAGATACAAGCTGTCGGTAGAGGAAAAGGCGGCTGCGTGTACGGTACCGGATCGTTGGCATCCCAACCGTCCGTTTAATCCAGAGCTCCTCTTCTATCTCTACCTCCACCTCCACCTGTAGATACACAGACCGATGCTACTACCGAAACCTACAGTTTGGAGCATATTACACATATCTTGGTGGCCCTACCCAGGTTACCGGAATTCTAGGCACAACAGGTCTTATTCTTGCTACCACTACACCGGCTCATGCTTCGACCTCAGCGCCTCCAGCACCGGCTCCAGCTTCGACCTCAATGCCTCGGGCAATGGCTCCTTATCCGACCACAACGCCTACTGCACCGGCTCCAACTTCGACCACGACGCCTCTTGTCACGCTGACGACTCTTCCACGCGTTATTCCTGCCCAAGACATACAGCGGGTCACCAGTTTGGTGCTGGCACAGTTATATACGTGCGGACAGCCGCCTCTGCCTCTGCCTCCGCCACCTCCTCCACCTCATCCACCATCAGTTTGATGATGTATGATTTTTTTTGTGTTTGATCGATGAGTTTGTACTGACTTTATGCAGTTTATGTATTATTTGAGTGCATTGTGTATATGTATTACTTGAGAGATTTGTGGATGATTTTGTTTGGTTTAAGCTTGGGTTTGAATATATATTGAGTTCATGTTAGTGTATATATTGGTGTTGGATGAATGTGTATTATTGGAGGGATTAATAGCGTTCATGTTATTGAATATATATATATATATATATATATATATATATATATATATATATATATATATATATATATATATATATATATATATTGACAGATTTGAGCAAAGTAGGAACCAATTATTCTGGCAATAATAAGAAGCTCAGCGACTGACCAGCGATGGAATAGCGACGTATTCCTGAAAAATTTATAGGCTGGCGACGAACTAGCAACTCCCACCGACGAAAATTCTGCACCTCAGCGACTACCTACCGACGGAAATATCCGTAGCTAATGTGTTGTCTGATACCCAAATGCGTATCAGACGAGTTAGCGATGGAAATTTCCGTCGCTAAGCCTCTAAAAAATTTGTAATTGTGGCTCACAACAGTATGTTACTATTCCATCGCTAAGATGTCACAGCATTTGTCGACGGGTTATATACGTTGCTAATCCGTCGCTAAGATTCGTCGGCAAATCCGTCGGTGTATTGTCGCTATAGCGACGGATTAGCGACGAATTTTTACTAGCGACAATAAACCTATCGACGTACTACTTCCATCGGAAAACCATCGATAAATTTATATAGCGACGGAAAAGGCATATTTAGCGACGGATTTGTCCGTCGCTAAATACCAATATTTTTGTAGTAGTTGGGATCATTAAATGCTTGGAATCCGACCGTTGGATGTTTAACGTTACTGAATCGGTATACCGGTGGTATGAACTGGTGTACCGTCGGTATGCCGGTTCATTAGGCCGAAAGCAAATTTTATATAAAATCGGTATGCCGCCGGTACGAATCGGTGTACCGTTGTTATGCCGATTTCCATCCGAAAATGATCTTGGGCTAACTTCTACCCTAGCTTTTAGTTTTGTCATCCATTTCTTGTGTTTACATATATTTCTAAAACTCATTACATACTCCATATATACTTGAGCAGGTGCAAGCTTCTTAAGAGTCTTAAAATAATGACGGCATGGTTTGGCTTCTTTACTTGATAGATGATAGCTTTTTCCTTGACGGCAGTTGTCCAAAGATATCCAGATTGTAAAATCTGAATACCTTTCGGGGGCTTCGTTCCCAAACCCCCACGGGGGGTGCTGCCCCCTCGACCCCCGTCCGCTGACCGGGCAGTGGAACCTCCGAGTGCGTGGCTCCGGAGATGTCGTCGGGTGGTTCAGAGAAATCTTGCGGGATGTCGTCATCTTTGGCCCACCATGATTTCTTCATTTCATATGTCCATGTTGATCTTGCTTATTGCTTTTCTGCAAATACATGTTAGAAGGAATAAAGTAATATACATAGTAGCAAGTATGATCAAGTTATTGCACATTAGGACTATGTTAAGTTTAAGTGTAATACTATAGTGATAGCATGAGCATTAGTGATAAAAAAAATACTAAACTTAATTGATTAACCATATTCAAAAATATGATACAAGCATTGGGCCAACACATCAAGTAGAAAATAAACAAATATTAGCCCCTACGTCTAGTAATTGACCTCCTCTCCCATGAGGCTGACCATGTCGCCTACACAACATGCCCAATTTGTAACTACTATGACAATTAACATGCAAAACCTGTATATATCGTAGTTACGTTTAATTTGTCACATGTCCCATACATATTGATGGCCAGTCGAATACGATAGACTGTGCCCTAACATGAATATAACAAACCGTGTCATGTGTATGAGAAGGCCAAAGAAGACATGAGAATGTCCCACAATCAAAAGGTAGTCTACTAAAACTAGGTCGGCATGCATAAAATAATAAAAGACAGACAAACTCCATCGTTTGCATCCAAGTATAGCTTGAACATACAGTTTATAAATATATGAAATACAACAAATATAAAACAGTACGATAACATGCCAAAAATAAAAGTAACTGACAGTAACTATAGCAAGATATAATTTTCTAAAAGTTGTATGGTGGTTTGATGACGTTTCGACAGTGATCTCGTCAAGTCCAAGATAGCAGAAAAAGTAGAAGCGAAATATTACAAATGAGTATAATTAAATTTTGGAAGAATAGGAATATAGTATTGCCATGTAAATTAAAGCATATATGCAAATTGAAGAACATGTATAATCTAAGTTTTCTATTGTGTTGAGTGGACAAAGCAAGGTGCTCATATCTCTTATATTATACAACATTGGTTTTCCTTTATTTTGGAAATTTGTATATTGCATCATATAAAATGTCACGTCCTGATTATGCTGGATTAATAAGTCGCCATTGGACGTGATGTAATACAAGTCTAAGACTTTAAGTTGCTTTTGTACAAGGCATGGTTGTGTACATTTATAAAATAATTACTTTTGTAGAAGTTTATAGCAAATAAAAATAGAAATTGAATAACAACATAAGAAATAACTTTTTGTTAATAATTTACAATGAAAATATAGGCTCTCAGACAACTGAGAAAAGGTACTAAACTTGGCTTACAACCTTGAAACAGTAAAATAATATACATTATTCCATACATCATATAATTTTACTAACAATAAAATAAAAACACCTTCAGCGACAGTCTTCGTCACGACCCGCACCCGGGGTAAGGATACGAGTGCGTAACAGCGCCCAGCCTACGCCGCAGAAACGACGTAGAATGCTGTAGGTCTGCTATCTAACAACAGTATATAATAACCTGTCATCTCCGAACGGAGGATATAATATGGAATACAGATAACTCAATCACAATCTAGCAAGAAGAGTTTATGGCACGAATAAGGATAGATATGAATCACATAGTGCAATATCCAGCTCAAATGAGAGAGAGAGAGAGAGAGTCATATAATATAGTTATACAATATCTGAAATAATAACATGAAATAATAACTCGCAACGCTCCGGCATCCAGAGCAACCCAGACCTTCAGAGAATTCAAGATCGTCTTCAGATCGTCAATGGAGTCAACGCATTACCAATCGCTCTACTGACACAGTTCCCAGATAAAAATAAAAGCGTACTCCTAGGACTACGTCTAAGTCCTACATTGTATACTATTCTGTTTGTAATTGAAATACCAAAATTTTAGTCAACAAAACCTTGTCGCATTTTCGATGGCAAACAAGCTGGCGACTCTGCTGGGGACCTCTTTCTCCTCCAACGAGAAAATTATTCGCAATCTGACGACATCAAACTCGGATCCTCCCACAAAACACTTGTGGTGTGCCTCAATCAACAGACGTATGAGGAGTTTATCTCTGAAGGCAGGGTGAGTACTTCGAAGCGGTAGCCAAAGCCAAAGAAGACTCACCAATTCTGAGTGCGCAAGGCTGATGCGCCTGGCACTATCACTGAAGGGGACGCGCCACCGCAGCTGGCCCTTCCTGCTGACGCTCTTGTCACCCCCAGTTTTTAGAAACAGGGGTATTTTTGTCATTTTATATTTATTGAATATTTTTGAAATTTATTTTATTATTTATGATATTGTTTTGGGGTTATTTGAGTCGGGTTCCAATTTCAGCTCATTCCGACTTGTATCGGGGACCCGAGGTAGCTTAGACTCTGATCGGGACCCAACTGGAACCGACCAACTTGTCATGACCAAACCCAGATATTTATATTTGACTAATCCTATTTGATTTTAGTGGGATTAGGGATTAGAATTAGATTTAGAACTTGAAATTAGGAGTTTTCAAGTTACCATTTTGACCCCAACTCAAACCACTCATTTCTTTGACTTGGAGGGCATTTTGGTAAATTGCCAAATGCCCCCAACCCTCTAAAATATGGCCGGCCATGTATGGAGCACCCCCTCTCCTTTGCTTCACTCCAAAGCAACCTCTCTGTCTCCATTTCATTTCTATCTACAACTTTCTCTCTCTTGTTCTTCCCCAAATTTTTAGAGAGCAACTCTATTGATTTCATCTCCAAATCCACCATTTCTTCCACCAAATATTCTTTTTTTCTCTTCTACTCCATGAAAGGAAGGAGCTAGCCAAGTTTGGGAGGATTCAGAGCTCGTTCGTGTCCTTTTGGAATCTCTACGTGTTGGTGTCGAGTCGAAAAGCTTTTTCATTTGAATCTCTCTCCCGGAAGGTATAATCTCTCTTCTAAATCACCCCAACATGCATATAGGAATATCTTGAACCCGTAGGAATGACCCCCATGGTTGTATCTCCATTTGTGTCCATTTCGTGTCCATTTGGAGGTCATATGAGTGTCCTTTGTGTTGTGCTTTGTGTCCATGTGGGAAAACCCCCAATTTTGGACACACCATGTGGTTAATATTTGTGTGATTGATTATTCTTATTTTAATTTCAGATTTAGATGTTGTTCTTGTGTGTCCCTATATATATATATATATATATATATATATATATATATTATTTTGTGTCCCTATGTATATTTTCATGTGTGTGTGTGTGTTTGAGTGTGTATGTGCCTATGTATATATGTATATAGATATATATATAGACATGTGTGTGTGTATGTATTTATATATAGATATGTATGTGAATGTGTGTGTGTATATATATATATATATATATATATATATAGAGAGAGAGAGAGAGATGGTTAGATAGTTAGATAGATATATATATAGAGAATGGGAAGGAGAATGAGGAGAAGAATAGGAAGGAGAATGAGGAGGAGAATAGGAAGGAGAATGGGAAGGAGAATGAGGAGGAGAATGGGAAGGAAAATGGGAAGGAGAATGAGGAGGAGAATGGGAAGGTGAATGAGGAGGAGAATAGGAAGGAGAATAGGAAGGAGAATGAGGAGGAGAATAGGAAGAAGAATGAGGAGGAGAATAGGAAGGAGAATGGGAAGGATAATGAGGAGGAGAATGGGAAGGAGAATAGGAAGGAGAATGGGAAGGAGAATGAGGAGGAGAATGGGAAGGAGAATGAGAAGGAGAATAGGAAGGAGAATGGGAAGGAGAATGAGGAGGAAAATAGGAAGGAGAATGAGGAGGAGAATAGGAAGGAGAATGGGAAGGAGAATGAGGAGGAGAATGGAAAGGAGAATGAGAAGGAGAATGGGAAGGAGAATGAGAAGAAGAATGAGGAGGAGAATAGGAAGGAGAATGGGAAGGAGAATGAGGAGGAGAATGAGGAGAAGAATGGGAAGGAGAATGGGAAGGAGAATGAGGAGGAGAATGAGGAGGAGAATGGGAAGGAGAATGGGAAGGAGAATAGGAGTTTGAGAATGAATCGGATATGGGTTGTAAGGGTTGGTAATGATTAGAAATAGTCGTCTAGACCTAGTATTGACCTTGGTTGACCACGGTTGACTTTTTAGACCAAAAGTCAACTATGGGTCAACACTTTACCCAATTTAGACCCAAATTCCATTAGACTTGAACGGTTGACCAAAAGTCAATTGTTGGTCAATATTTGACCAGTTTGACCTAGAGTTGACCTAGAGTTGACCAGAGTTGACCAGTTGACCAAAAGTCAACTGTAGACTAACTCTTGACCCCGTTTGACTTTCTTCGACTTGTTTTGACTTGCGATGACTGGTATGACGTAGAGTTGACTTAGTCTGACTTAGATTGACTTGATATAACTTGATTTGACCTAGATTGACTTGGCAAGACTTAGTGTGACTCAGTGAGACCTAGTTTGACTTGGATTGACTTCCTGTGACCTTGTTTGACCTTGGTTGTCCTAGTGTGACCTAGTTTAGCTTGGTGTGACTTAGTTTGACCTAGTTTTGACTTAGACTTGCATATCATGATTAGATTAGCTTTCCTTTCATTATTAAACCATGTTTTGACTTGTAGTATCTCATCTTTAGGTCTATGATTACTCTGAGCGTCTGTTCACCTTATCAGCTCAGGACCACAGGCGAGTACATTCTCTGACACTTTTCCAATTTACGATGATTGTTATAATTCATGTAATTAGTGTAGATATGCTTGTTCTCGACACATTGGTCACATGGATTGGTATTCATGGATCCCGACATGAGATGTTATTCCTCGTTATCTTGGTATATCTTGTGCAAGCTTCCTTGTAGTTCTTGTGCAGTATATGGACACCGATTCTCGAGGAGACTTGCTCCCTTCTCGTAGAATCCCGTGTCATAACGTGTCTTGCTTTAGATCCACTCTACCAGTCGGGGACGGGGAGTACTAGTGTAGATGTGTGGTCATTATCCACCTTGTTTATTCTTGTAGACCTTAAATGCTACCAATCCTATACTCCACGTTGGATTGGCTGATCAGTAGACCTTGTGCAGACCCAAGTCGGCCACATATTGTAGCTAGTACTCACACACCTAGAGATATGATTCTTGATTCTTGTACATACCATGATCAGTTTACTTGCCTTGTTCTAGCTCTAGATTTACAGCTTACCTTGCCACGATACTCACATGTACATTCCATGATTTCTTGCGTATACTCTCTATTTACTGTCTTATAGCTTTTTTCATATCTTGTGAACTGTTGTTAGTAGATTGTACTCGTTCCATCCTGACAGGATATGTTGATAAATTTTACAGATGATTCAGAGGCTGATTGCCCAACCTATTATGGAAACGGGTTAGATGGAGTAGACTTGGACCGTGGCTTGTTAGTAGAGCCACTAGACTTTGCTCACCCTGAGTAGTATAGTTTAGTTAGGTTTGTCTGGCCTGCGAGCCAGCTAGTACTTTTCAGACTGTAGTATTATATTATATTCTGTGATGTTATGTTTAGTTTTGGACTTGTATGGATCTCGAACTTATTTCCTGCTTCATCTATCATATTTCCTTTCCATGCTATCTACCTTAGTTTTACATTTGTGATTGAGACTGTATTGCTATGTCACCTCCATTCGGAGTGTATATACTGTACAGGTACCTTTATCTGTTTAGTTATAGTATTTCTAGATGACCTAGACAGCGTTCTACCGCCGATGCTGCGGCGTAGGCTAGACGTACCCACTTCTCGTACCCCTAATCAGGGTGCAGGTC
Source organism: Iris pallida (assembly GCA_029216955.1). Taxonomy (NCBI): domain Eukaryota; kingdom Viridiplantae; phylum Streptophyta; class Magnoliopsida; order Asparagales; family Iridaceae; genus Iris; species Iris pallida. The sequence continues at coordinate 6,939,142 of JANAVB010038419.1, forward strand.
GTGACAGCTCTCAACAACAAGGATGCGCCCACTGGTGCTGCGCATCTGTCTAGAAAGCGCAGTATTGACTGCATCCCCCTACCATCTTCTTTCCAGCCGAAAAAAGATGTGCCAACGGAGCAGAGGTGCAATCAATCTCCAGCGCATGAGCTCTGGTGCGCAAGAGAGAACGCATGTCTTCAACAAACTCACTTACTGTTATGGCGAGACACCATTGGATTCTGAGTACTATACGCCTTCACGGGCTAATACAAAGAAATCCAAGGCAGCACAGGCCATACGCCATAAATGTGCTACGCCAACGGCGGACCAGAAGCATGCGCTCAAAATCATACGCGCTGCTGATGGTAACCTGTACAGAGTCGACTCGGGCGCATCTGTGCCAGAAACGAGTCGACTCTCAAAGTTCATTTACCACTTGGGCGCATCTACTGCATTTCGAACCAAGTCTGGCTGGGCAACTGCGATGTTGAGTCCATGCACCCACCTGGGTGACGTGCATGAAGTGGACTCAAGTTGCCATAAATATTGTTCCTCTACCAATGATCTGGGTGCATCTCATGCACGTGAACCAGATCAGGGGGTACAACATTCACATGACCACCCCCGTGCTTGGCTTTGCCATGCGCCTGATGGGGGTATTATAGTGAAACTCTTCTAACATGATTTGCGTAATGTGATCAGTCACAAACGCAGATCATGAGAGACGACCAATAAGCATGATGTGTCCCTCGTAGGGCACACCTGTGCCATGGTCACCATCAATTGCTGTTGTTGAAAAACAGCGGCTCCACCACAAATGCAGTCCGTGTTTCAGCGACTACAAACTACGACACCTATTCGACGTCGCCTCGGAAAGGAAGTGCCAATTGAAGACGAAGCGGAGCCTAAGATCGCTTCCTGTCATATTGTCTCCTCATCCGTGAGAAAAAGAACCACCAACTCCTCAGCCTCTGTATCCAAGACTCGGTTGAGGAAGAGTAAAACAGTGGTCCCATCCCCAGGGGTGTACGAACGCACCCGAGCGAGGAGCAAGGCCCTGGCGGAAGCAACAGCCGGGGGTAGTCAAGCCTCTGACAACCCTCCCCTCCCAGATGAGGTAGCGCTCCCATAAACCGACCGTGACGTAGCTGGGGGTAGCCAACACGAGGCCTCAGAAGAAGAAGCCTCTCTACAGGAAAGTGAGGTTGAGAGTGAAGCCTCGACCGATCCATCCACTTCCATCCATGTCATGACAGCTTACGTGGCAGGGGGTGGTGATGAAGGAGAATCAGACGCTTCAGCGCTGGACATCGTGCAGCGCATAGACACCCTTGAAGGGAGTCTCAAGACTCTCTCTGCCTCTATGCACACCCTGACCCAAGCGGTGTTCGACATTCGAACCACTCTGGCAAGGGCACCTGTCTCCACTATCCCCGATCCAGGGGCCAACGGAGATTCAACTATACCACCTCAATGGGTATCTTTAGGGGCAGAGCATCACACTGTACCGCGAGCGTCAGCTCCTTCCAATATCCAACTTCAGGCCGTTTCGTCTTCACCTACTCCCAGCTCGACAGAAGACTTGGCCGAGATGATCAGGGACCTGCATGAACGCTTCGAGGCCTGAAACAGGCAGAAAGAAAGTCAGAAGTTGGGGCTTCCTTAACCCTACCCTCTTGAGTGGAACAAGGTGGTTTATCCTCCCAAGTATAAACCACATACACTGACGCCATACGACGGGAAGGACTCTCCTCGTCGGTACTTGACCTACTTTCAGTCTCAGACGGGGCATCTCCCAAAAGAAGACGCCTTGCTCACGAGCCTGTTTGTCGGGGCTTTGAAAGAAGTTGCCTACGACTGGTACTGCAGTCTTCCTGACAACTCTATATCGTCCTTCCACAACTTGACACGCCTTTTCCTTGATCGGTTCTACGACGAAGGGAGAGACATGACCATGTCGTCGCTAATAGAAGTGCGGCAGACTGAGAAGGAGACTGTTCGAGAATTTATCGAGCGTTTCCGACAAGCATGCCTAAGGTTGCCTCCAGGCATGCCGGAACATGCACTCATCGACTCCTGCAGCATGAATATGATCCCCGCGATCAAGCTCTGGCTCAACTCCACTCCTCCGCTAGATTGAAGTTCATTGATCATCGAAGCCGAAGCTACAGAGAAAAAGGCACGTAATGCTCGCCTTCTGGGGGTTAACTTTCCTACCTTTGACGACAAAGGAAAATGGCCTGCGACCAGCAGTTGCAGCCGTGAAGCAAAAGGGAAGCAGGCATTGACTATCAATGCGTCTAACACAACGCAAGGTCCTGCTCAGAGGCCTCCTCCTGCACCCAGGCTGAAGATGGTCTACTCCTTCAACGATGAAGATACCTTACAACTCTTCGAGATGTTGAAGCAGGGAGACAAAATCAAGTTGCCCGATCCCAAGCATCCTGACGAAGTAGGCAGAGTCGGCGACCCGAGGTATTGTCACTACCATCGGTTCATCGGACATCCAACTAAAGACTGCTACGTCCTCAAAGACTACATACAGCGCATGATCAATGTGAACGTTATTTCAGTCGATTACGAGGAGAAGACAGTCTCGACCAACATGGTGTCGCTCCAATTCGGTACCTTACCGCCTATCACAGCTCAAGATGGCGTCGTCCCCATCCCAAAGGCGACAATGGAAGTATTCAACCTTCCACCAACCGCTCACACCACTCACAACATCCAAAGGGGATATTATGTGGGTTCACCCGGATCTTGTTCCGGAGCAAACTCAACCAGGGGTACCCTCTACCTCCAAAAGCAAAGGCAAGAAGACCATGTCTTGTCGAATAGTGACTTCCTCCCTTGAGGAAGCAATGCCCGTACAAACGCGTTCACAACAGAACGCCCAGCCAGAGGAGGCTCCGGTCGAAGTGACACCTCCCATCATTACCACAGCTGTCCAAGGAGAAGGTTCATCCCAACCTCCTACAGCTGACAAGCAAAAGCAGAAGGAGGCCTGCTTCAACAGGCCTCTTCAAAAAGATAACACTATGGGGTCAGCCAAGCCCCAAAACTTTGATAAACTGGCATAACTGGCCAGTACTCCAGCACGGCTTTTCCTATTCGAGCTCCTTCGCCTATCCAAAGATACTCGGGAGGCTCTCTGCGAAGCCTTGAATGATGCCGAATCTTTCATCAGTCAGGTCAAGCAGCCTGACGACGATCCTACAGCATGTCTATACTGTCATAATATAGGGAAGATCATCCCCAACATCACATTCACTCAACAGGACATGCTGCTCAAGAACAACAGGCACAACAGACCCCTGTATTACACAGGGTATGTCGGTGCCATCAAGGTGGATCAAATACAGATCGACCCTGGGTCCTCTCTCAGCATCATCCCTCGAACTCTACTTCAGACGCTGGGGATCCAGATGCATCGCCTGACGGCATCTTACACTACCATCAGTGGCTTCAACACCAGTAAGAGTGAGCCACTGGAGAAGATCCGCTTGAAGTGTCACATCGGCGATCTCCAGACCGAGGTGACTTGCTATGTTGTGGATGCAGACGTCAACTACAACATCTTGTTAGGACGATCGTGGATACATATATACATGGTGGTGTTATCCACCCTCCACCAATGTATGAAATACGTATCCACCAACGGCATCATCCGAACAGAGTTTGCTGATGTCGATCCCTTCAGAGGGATTGAATCCTTCTTCACCGACGCCGACCAAATCAATTCATCGCGAAGATGAAGCCAATGATGCTGATGACGAGGCAGAAGATGAGGTTGAAGCTGACTCAGAGGTGGACATGATAATCAATGCTCCCTTAAAAGTACGACTCAAAGGGAGGATGCCTCAAACACTGGCTCCTATGGTAGTCAAACTCCGCAAGAAGGCGCCAGCTTCTCCGAGCACTACACCCAATGAAGCTCCATTGAAGATACGCCTCAAAGGTAATCCCCCTCAAGTAGCGGTTCCCCACGTATCCAAGCTTCAAGGAAAGGCTACAGCTCCCGGTGTACCAACCGAGGCTCCCCTCAAGGTGCAGCTGGCCAGCCTCATCAGTTGTCAGCGCCCATCAGGCCATAAGAGAAGACCACAACATCTTTCTCAGCACAGTCCCAGGAGCCAGTACGGGCCAAGCTTCCGAAAAACTCTCATGAACCTCCCAAGGCTGCTCCAGTTCTCACTGATGAAGAACTTTGAGAGTACATATCGGCTAATGTCGATGCCCCATCCCTCGATGATGTAATCCCTCGGGACAAGATCCCGTATTTTATCAATAATAGAGTATCTTTTAATTATTCTAGTCTTCCACATTGGAATATCATGTACACTCTAGATAATGCTCTACAGTCGTTGCAAACACAAATAACGACTGTGAGCCATATAAATCGAGTCGTCCTGTACCAAGGAGTCTTTTATATAGTCTCACCTCGGAACAAAGACGAAAAGCCGATTATCTTTGGCAAAGTTGAGCATCACCAAGACCTCCTACCGACAGAGCTAGAACCCGACACCGATAGAATAAAAATCTACCGGTACAACGATCGAGCCAAGTATCTCATCCAAAAGATGGATTACAACTTGAAGAGCGGCCAAGGTCTGAACTACGGCAAAGGTCGACGTCTTCCCCTACGACTTCTAATGCCAAAAAGGAAGCCGCAAGACTACTATCACCATACCCGACGGGAGGTAGGCTATATCACGCCTCCAACAACTCCAGAAGAATCAGAAGTAGAGGATGTCATACATTCTCACTCATCTTAAACTTCAACTTGGGACTCCAACACCAGTATCGGCTCAGTCTTTAGGAAGGTGCTGTCAGCCAACATGACATATGTATATCCCTCAGAAGATAAAGACGACGATCAAACAGAAGAGTTCTTCGAAGAAGAACCCTGGGCTCAATGCCTAGGCGCAAAATAGAAGTCTCGCTTTGAATTACGAGAACCCCCTACCGAAGATGAAGTCGAACAGATCGACCTTGGGGATGGATCTTCATCCAAACCCATCTTCATCAGCAAGAGTTTGGTGGGGGAGGACCGAGAATCCTTGATCCACCTGGTAAAAGAATATATCGACGTCTTCGCCTGGAGCTATGAAGACATGTCGGGACTCGACCCATAGGTCGTAATACACAAGCTTAACATCCTACCTGACGCTAAGCCCGTTAAGCAGCAACAGCGGCACTTTCGTCCTAACATCATGAATGTCATCGACAAAGAGATCGACAAGCTCTTGGACAGCGGGTTCATTCGTGAAGACCAATACCCCGACTGGGTAGCCAATATCGTCCCCGTTACCAAGAAGAATGGAAAGATCCGAGTCTGTATCGATTTTCGAGATCTCAACTCTGTATGCCCAAAGGATGAGTTTCCACTTCCGATCACTGACGTAATGTTCGACAACACATGTGGCTTCGAGCGTATGTCCTTCATGGATGGCTACTCAGGCTACAATCAGATCAAGATGTTCTCGGACGACGAGAAGCACACGTCATTCAGAACCCCAAAGGGGGTTTACTGCTACACAGTAATGCCTTTTGGCTTGAAGAATGCTGGTACCACATACCAACGAGCTATGAGCATCATCTTCCGTCAACACCTTCGCAAGACAGTTGAGTGCTATATTGACGATATGGTGATCACCTACGAGACCTGAAGACAGTCTTCGACCTCATGCGGGCACATCAGCTTAAAATGAATCCTGCTAGATCCTTCTTTGGGGTCTCTAGTGGAAAGTTCCTGGGCTTCATCATCACTGCGAAAGGCATTCATATAGACCTCGAAAAGACTAAAGCCATCCTTGACATGGACCCTCCGAAGAACCTCAGAGAACTCCGAGGTCTACAAGGACGACTCGCCTACATCCGGAGGTTTATTGTGAACCCTTCGGAAAATGTCAACCCTTCACTAAACTTATGAAGAAGGGAGTTTCTTACGTCTGGACGAAAGAAAGCCAGAAAGCTTTCGATGACATCAAAGCTTAGCTGACAAGTCCTCCAGTCCTAGTGGCACCCGTCGCAAACAAACTATTCTTGCTTTATGTTCGAGCAATGGACCATTCCCTTGGCGCTTTGTTGGCCCAGAATAACGAAGCAGGCTATGAGCATGCCATTTACTACCTCAGCAGAATAATGGTTTGGGCTAAACACCGGTACAACCCCGTGGAAATATCTAGCCTTAGTGTTCGCCATCCAGAAGACTCGCCACTATGTCTCGGGACAAACAATCCATGTCATCTTCTGAGTCAATCCACTCAGAATTCTCATGATAAAACCAGGGGTGCTAAACTCTCGGTTGACTATGTGGGCGATATTATTGATACCATACGACATGATATTCGTACCACAAAAGGCCGTCAAGGGTCAAGCATTGGCCGACTTCCTAGCCGTGCACCCAATCCCGAAATCATCCAGGCTCTACGAAGGTATCCCCGATGAGGTGCAAGATGCAAACATTACCGAAGAAAGTCTAGTCTGGCGGATTTTCTTCGACGGTGCTTCCAGAACAGGCCTCAACGGCTAAATTATCACGGGAGTGGGGGTGGTCTTAATCTCTCTCGACAAACTGGTCATCCAGCATGCCTATTCTCTTTCAGAGTCGTGCTCCAACAATGTCGCAGAGTACAATACCCTCATCATGGGGCTTCAGTTAGCAAAACAGTTAGAGGTGGACTACCTTGAATCTTAAGGTGACTCTAAGCTCGTCATCATTCAAATCCGGGGATAATATGAGGTCCGCCATGAAGACCTCATCCCCTATCACAAAATAGCGTTGGACATCATCTCAACCTTCGTAGAATTCTTCATAGAGCATGTGCCTCGGCTGCAAAACTTAGAAGCTGATGCTCTAGCCGGCCTCGCAGCCTCATTGGCTGCACCCGTCGGAACTCAACACTTCGTTACGGTGACGGGTCGGGACTTGGCTTGTCCCATAAATAATCTATGCATGCAGAAAACTCATGCCATGGCCGCGGACCCTGGCATCAATGTCAGAGACTGGAGGTTCCCATTCATCGACTTTAGTGTCTACGGAATCCATCTGGAAGACCCGAAGGAGGCAGTCTCAGTCAGAAGGCGCTCCCTCTGCTTCTATTGCGATGCAACCTCCAAAATGATGTACCGGCGCTCCTACAACGGACTCCTCCTCCGATGTCTATCTAACGAAGAAGCCGTCGAAACTCTTCGAGAAGCTCATGATGGAACGTGCGGAGCTCATCAACCAGGTCCTAAGCTACAGGACCGACTTCGACACATAGGCTATTACTGGCCCACCATGATGGCCGACGCTGTCGAGTACACAAAGAAGTACCGTGCCTGTCAGCTGTACGTCGACTTCATCCACAGACCAACAGAGCCTCGACACCCGACGGTTGCCCTTTGGCCATTGGAAGCCTGGGGCATGGATATAATGGGGCCTATCACCCCTCCTTCGTCAAGGGGACACCACTTTATCCTGGCAATCACCGACTATTTCTCTAAATAGGCGAAAGCAGTACCTCTCACAGAAGTAAAAATCTCAAGAGTGATCAGCTTCATCAAGCATCACGTCGTCTACCATTTCGGGTTACCTCGGAGGATTATCCACGACAATAGCCCATAATTCATCAACCATGCGTTCAATAGATTCTGTAATAAGAACCATATTCAGAACGTGGCATCAATCGCTTACAATTCGACATCAAACGGATTGGCTGAAGCTTTTAATAAGACCATCGTCAAGCTACTCAAAAAGGTCATGTCATCTAATAAGCGCGACTGGGATGAAAAGCTTGACGAATGCCTTTGGGCCTATTGTACAACGGTACGGACCCCGACGGGCAACACACCGCTCTCTATGGTTTACGGGAGCGAAGCAGTGCTACCACTGGAGATCCAAATCCCCTCACTCCGAGTGGCGATCACAAATCAGTTGAGGAAGAGGACAATCAACGTCGCCGTCTACTAGAGTTGGAAGCGTTGGACGAAAAACGGCTCTTGGCTCAACATCGCAACGAACTTTATCAAGCCCGCATATCACAGACTTTTAACAAAAGAGTCCGACAGAGGACTTTCCAAGTGGGCGACCTGGTCCTGGCAGTCAGGAGACCGATGGTAATGACTCACAAAACTTCGAGAAAGTTCGAACCCAAATGGGAAGGACCCTTCATCATAGAGACGGTATACTCAAACGGTACTTATCGTCTCGTTCAAGCTAATGGGGACTTGTTCATGATGCCCATCAACGGCAAGTTCTTGAAAAAGTACTATTCTTGACCTCCATCAAGAACATACTGCCTCTCCCCAGAGAGAGGACTGGTGAACTTGACCAAACCAAGTTCACACCCCATCTTTTAAAATTATATGCTTCTGGAACCCAGTTGTTTCGTTACATTCTATCCCCAGTAGAAGAACAACAATGTCCATATCACCTCTGAGTTGCCCCTCTATACCTCATCAAGCAGGATCCTTCACCGTGTAAGATCGTGCTTAAAGCAATGTTTACCACGTCCACATTACCTCTGAGTAAACAATCCATACAACAATTTCTGTTGTTGCACCTTAGAACATCCACGTCCACATTACCTCTGAGTTGTTCTATAAACCACCATAAAAGTTTACTCTACCATGTCCATGTTACCTCTGAGTAGGAAAACTTTAACATTTTTAGCCCATATTTACCATGTCCACCTTACCTCTGAGTAAATATGTTGGTCCTCTCTCTCAACTTATTATCCGTACCTAGCACCAAGGTACGCCAAGGGTGATAAGTCTACACAAAATTACCCCATATTCACCACGTCCATATTACCTCTGAATGAATGTGTCGGTTTCCTCCGTGAGTAACTTATTATCTGCACCCAGAAACCAAGGTGCGCAATAGATAATGGGTCCACAAAAAAAATCACAGGAAATGAACAAAGCAGAAAATTCTTTCATTTTCTTCGGCTAAACAGAAAACAAAAGATTACATCGATATCAAAAAAAATAAACTACATCTTCAGGTTTCTTCAAATCTCAGAAACACAAAGAAAAAATAGGGACATTGACTTTGTTCATATTCCCGAAAATGGCGATTACAAAGCAACCTACGAATCCTCACAACCAGGGATCATAGTTGCGTTGAGGCATGTACTATTCCCTCAGCCACTTTGCATACGAAGGCTCAATCTGGTTGAGGTCTTCTGCAGAGACAGGTGGGTCAGTCCTGATGCTGCTACTCTCTGACGGTGGCTCCTCCTTAACTTCAACCTTAGGAGCAATCTCTTCCTTGATGGTCATTGGTTCTTCCTCGACCTCGACCTTTGGTAACGCCTCCTCTTTAGCCGTCACCGGCTCTTGTTAGACGAGAGGAGGCGGTATCTCTTCCTTCACGAGAGCCTCCGTCTTCGGCATGGATACTACAACAGAGTCAAAGAGAAGTTAGCAAAAAGACTCAGAAGCTCAAAACAAGTATCTGAGTCACATCAACAAATCTGGTACATCAAACTGGCTTGAAACCCATGCACGCAGATAGAACCTAAGCTTCGGCACATCATCAGGACTTAAGTCCATGCACGTTAGCTGAAAGAGCTTTGGCGCATCATCAGGACTTAAGTCCATGCGCGTCAGCTGAAAGGGCTTCAGCGCATCATCAGGACAAATATTCATACGCGTCAGCCTAAACACATCAACATGAGGCGGCCCATCTGCAGTCGGGTCACCCCAATATTACTGCAACAAAGAGCAAGAGAATACCCACCGAGCACTTTCGGACGAACGTCGGCGTGGGTCGCCCTGACGACGGGGATTTCCTTCGTGTCGACCTCCAAGGGTTCCTTGCCTCGGCCCCTTCCTCGGCTAGCAGCACCGCCTCGGAGAGTCTTGGGAGCCATCTCTCTGACAAAGGAAAGAAGAAAGAAGAGAGTTCTGAGGAAGAAAAAAACTTTTGCAAAAAAGTAGAAGACTCCCTCTCCTTACAAGCCGCCTATTTATAGGCTTGGCCTCGTGCGTAAACCGATAAGGCGTGACATCAGCAATCAGTCGCTTCGGGTCTCGAGAAATCGACGGCTGCTTATCTTCAAAAGATCATCATTAATCTTTCCAAAGATCGAGGCGTTATCCCTTCAAAAGAAGCATGCGCCCCGACAATATGAGCCTTAGCAACAAGCGTTCCCCACAGCAACGTACAGAATGACTATACGCCAGAAAGAGCCATGTGCCTAGGCGAGGGGCATGTGCCCAGAGTCGTTAATTTCCATGCTTCTTATTCAAAGTATTACAAAACTTGCACAAAAATTTTTGAAAACTTTGAAGGGGTTCTTGTAGAAGCATAGAAATTTAGGCGCATCCATAGGCCAGAATCCTATGTGCTCAACCCAACCATGCGACCAACTCTAATACGCCAGGAAAAGCTCAAACAGATACTTGGCACAGTAAAGAAAAGTACAAATTAAAAGACATTCAAAAGAGGACTTTTATTTCATATGAAAGTTCATTACATGTCTAAAGAAAGGCTTTACAAAGGAGAACTTTTACAAAGAAAGAAGATCCTAAAGCTATAACCAGATACAGCAAACTGCCATGCACCATCTGCCAGGTGCATCATCGGCCAGCCGTATCATCTGCCAGGCGCATCATCTGTCGGACGCATCACTCTGATGTCTCGTCCAGGCGCATCATTCCAGTATCTCAAACGTATACGCATCTCCGTGCATAGTCAGAGCGAATTACTCTCTCTCATCAGCACCAATCAGCCCTTGTATAGCATGAGGAGGAGCTCTTCTAGCTCGACAAGGATCGCGGTACGACGCCCCGATCTTCAGAAGCAACAGGCACACTCGACAACCTGTGGCTCTGCCAGCATAACAAAAGATGGAGCGCGGCCGCCCCGATCTTTGGATACAACAGGCACCATCGGCTTGTGTTGGGACTCAACGATCCCGATATTTGGATGCAACAGACACTATCACAGAAGCTCAAAGCGACGGAAAGCCTGGAGCAGCGCATCTTCATCCTCGAGAAGAGCTCGAGTTCGGAAGTTCGCCAAGGCAGAGCTCCGACCAAGTTCATCTTTTGAAAAATGAAAGCAAAGCTTTCCCTCATGCGGCAATTTATAAGCACGGGCAGCCTACACCTGAGTGCCAAATGGCCAACGTTCCAAATTCCATGCAAATGAATTTGCATTAATAGCAAATACATCTGTCGCCTCATATTCGACTAAAGTCAAGGCAACCATTAACGCCTCGAAGAACCCAACAGGCGAGCCATAGAGGATACGACACATTAGCAGATGCACCGTCGGTATCATGCGCTCCCCATAGATGTGCCCAACGGGCCATAGCCATGCGCCCAGATTGACATTAACTAATGCAACCCTCTCCATCAAATATTTAATGCAGAATAACAAAGGACGGCTACACGTCTCCCGAAGATGTCCAATCAATTGTGTAAAAAATGAAGCACCACCGCTGATGTCAGCACCATTATTATACCTTGGGTCGACAATAATTGCCATGCGGCAGACCGATCATTTTTATGCGCCTCGTGGCCATACGCCCAGAAGACTGTATGCGCCCCAGTGGTCATGCGCCCTCTGACTTACTTCTGATCCCAAGCAACAGAAGACTAGGCCATGCATGTGCCTAAAAAGCCATGTGCCTGGACTTGCTCATGGTTCCAAAAGATCATGAGACCAAGTCTCCTCCCCTGCGCCTAATCCTAGGCACACCCTGATGCGAAGCTCTGCATGCGCCCAGACTCGTCTATGATGCCTAAAACTCATAGACTAAGTCGCCTCCATGCGCCCGATCTTAGGCGCACTCCGATAAATCACTCTCCTTCAAAATCGAGATCTCTGAGCCACAGGCATACGCCACGCATCCCTTGACTCAGATCTATTCAAAGAATGGGTGCTAACCGCCCAAGATCTCAGCAACAACCAAATTTTCGCGATTGCCACGTGTCAGCTCTATTGTAGCCCAGCACAGCAGTCCAGCAGATTCAGCTTCAATCCTGGGCGCATCAACCATGCTCCCCCGCCAGCATCAGCCACGTGGCATTCCCACATCCAGGCACATCCGACATATGCGCACATGAGCAGCCAGTCTGCTATCTATAAATAGAAGGATCATTTTTTTACTATACACAAAGACAATGAGGGACATACATACACAGAGAGAAGCACATCCCCAGAGGCTAGAAGAGACACTTAACGTCCACTTCTCCTCGCAACGCTCCGGCATCCAGAGCAACCTAGACCTTCAGAGAATTTAAGATCGTCGTCAGATCGTCAATAGCTATCGACTAAGAAGCTAGTTAGAGGCCTGCCCGACATCACATTCAAAAAGGACACGGTTTGTGCCGAATGTAAATTGAATAAGGCAACTAAGTCCTCATTTCATTCCATAAACTCTGTAAGTACTACTAGACCTTTGCAACTCCTTCATATGGATTTATTTGGCCCTAGTAGAGTAGCCAGTCTTGGTGGAAAACTCTACGCCTTTGTTATTGTTGATGATTTTTCTAGATTTATATGGGTTTTCTTTCTTACAAATAAAAGCGATGTTGTTTCGGTTTTCAAGATTTTTGTTAAGAAAGTTTAAAACGAAAAAGGCTACATGATTACTCGAATCCGAAGTGATCATGGAGGCGAATTCGAAAATACAGATTTTGAAAAGTTTTGTGATTCTAATGGTTTTAATCATGAGTTTTCTTGTCCAAGAACTCCTCAACAAAATAGTGTTATGGAACGGAAGAATAGGACTCTTGGCGATATGGCTAGAGTCATGTTGAACAAGTTTTCACTTCCGAAATACTTTTGGGCTGAAGCTGTCAGTACAGCATGCCACATTTTAAATAGGGTGCTTATTCGTCCTATTATGAAGAAAACACCCTATGAGCTTTGGTTTGGAAGAACCCCAAATGTTTCTTATTTTAGAGTTTTTGGTTGTAGATGTTTTATCCTTAACACCAAAGACAACTTAGGCAAATTTGATGCCAAAGCTGACGATGGTATTTTCCTTGGCTATGCTGCCAAAAGCAAGGGATATAGAGTTTTTAACAAACTCTCATTAATTGTGGAAGAGTCTACAAATATGACTTTTGATGAAGATAACAGTGCAGCAGCTACTCTTGATGATGATGTTGAGCCATCAACTTCTACTCCAATGAATACCACAATCGAAACCAATTCTCTGGAGGGCTTGCCAAAGAAATTCTCTTTCAAGCCATCACATCCAGAAAATTTGGTAATAGGTGAGGTTTCACGTGGAGTAACTACTAGATCATCATTAAGAGACTCTATTGCTAGCACTGCCTTTATTTCATAAATTGAGCCGAAAAATATTTTAGAAGCTTTTAATAATGAATTTTGGATTTCTGCTATGCAAGAGGAACTTAACCAATTCGAGAGGAGCCAAGTATGGGAACTCGTTCCTAGACCGGCCAATCACTCGATCATTGGTACTAATTATGGGTTTTTAGAAACAAAGTAAATAAAGATGGTTCAGTCACATGTAGCAAAGCTCGTCAAGTAGCCCAAGGAAACAACCAAGAGGAAGGTATCGACTACGATGAGACGTATGCTCCTGTTGCTAGATTGGAATCCATTCGGATGCTTTGTGCATTTGCAAATTTTTAAAATTTCAAATTATTTCAAATGGATGTTAAAAGTGCTTTCTTGAATGGATTTATTAAGGAGGAAGTTTATGTGAAACAACCTCCTGGCTTTGAAAATCACAAATTTCCTGACCATATTTTCAAGATGAAGAAAGCGCTATATGGCCTCAAACAAGCCCCTAGAGCTTCGTATGAACGGCTAAGCAATTTCTTACTTGAGAAAGGTTTTTCTAAAGGAAAAATTGACACCACACTTTTTATAAAATCTTTTAAAGACACTATTCTCTTAGTCCAAATATACGTAGATGATATTATATTTGGTTCTACTGATGAAACCCTCTGTCAAGATTTTGTCAAGTGTATGCAGACCGAGTTTGAGATGAGCATGATGGGGGAGCTCAACTACTTTCTTGGACTGCAAGTCAAACAAATGTCAAATGGAACTTTCATCTGTCAGTCGAAGTATACAAAGGACATGCTGAAGAAATTCGACCTTGACAACGTCAAACCAATCAGCACTCCAATGGCTACTACAACTAAACTAGAACCAGATAAAAGTAGCAAACCCGTGGACCAACGTAAGTATCGAGGTATGATAGGCAGTCTACTCTATTTAACTGCTAGTCGCCCTGATATTATGTTTAGCGTTTGCCTGTGTGCTAGATATCAAGCAAATCCTAAGGAATCACACATGACTGCTGTTAAGCGTATCTTTCGATACCTTAAGGGTACGGTTACAGTGGGCCTATGGTATCCCAAGTCAACATTATTTGACCTCATTGGTTACTCTGATGCTGATTTCGCCGGATGCAAGGTCGACCGTAAAAGTTCGAGCGGTACGTGTCATTTATTAGGAAAGGCTTTAGTCTCTTGGTTTAGCAAGAAGCAAAATTCTTTCGCACTATCCACAATAGAAGCTGAATACATCGCAGCTGGGCGTTGTTGTGCACAAATTCTGTAGATGAAGCAAACCCTTGAAGACTACAATTTATTTTTATGCACATTCCAATCTTTTGTGACAACACTAGTGCTATAAATCTCACTAAGAACCCCATTTGTCACTCACGCACGAAGCACATTGAAATACGTCACCACTTTTTGCGTGATCATCAGCAAAATGGCACTATTAAATTAGAATTTATTGACACTGATCATCAGCTAGCAGATTTCTTCACAAAACTATTATCCGAAGAGCGCTTCAATTTTCTCTGTCGTGAACTTGGTATTTTGGACGAAGCTGTTATTAATTAAAATAAACCTGCGTAAATATCGAGTATGTTTTGATTCTTTTATGATGAAATTGCTATAGGTACAAGCCGAAAGGGTCCTTCTGACAACAAGGCGTAAAAGCCTAAGCGACACGGTGCACTAGTCCTCAGGACTACCGCTAGCTGGGATCCGGCCCCTGCAGCTAACCCATGGCAGCTTCAAAATATTGAATTATGACATAATTCCTTGTTTATTATATGGTTCATTTTAATTTATCACATGCTGAAATGCAGAGTTTCAAACCTCACTTTGCTTCGAAATCAATTTCCTTGACTTTTTCAACTTAGTTTTTTCTCTTATATATGTACTTTTCCTTTGGTCTCTCTCACTTAACCATTTCTTTCTTCTTCTCAGCATGATTCCTGTTCTGTCAACAGAATCCAAAATTCGGGCCGAACTCTGCCCTTACCAGAGTTCGGGCCGAATTCGGCCTGACTGTTCCAGAACCGGGAACAGTCTCAGCCGCTGATCTTATTTAGATCCAATGGCCCATATTTACTCCGACCAATTGGAACCCTTCACATATATTCGGGTTCTCCTCCCTCTTCTCTTCCATTGCCACCTTTTATACTTCTCCAAACACTTTTTCTCAAAATCCTAACCCTAGTTCTTCCTTTCTAGAGCTCATCTCTTCCCCAAACTCAAGGAGAAGGCCTATTTCACCATTCTCCTTCATTGTTTATCATCTCTTTGAGGTATATCTCAACACTTTTCTTATTTCAAATTCCTCCATTATCTTTATTGTTTTATGGCACCACGTTTGTTCAATCGCGGGAAGAGACTTCGAACAGAGGGAGAATCCTCTTCGAATGCTCCTCCTCGCGTTGAACGGCCCGTTGAACAACAACCACCTATCCATCCATTGTTCAATCCTCCACGTCCACATGACCCAAACACATTTGACGACCGAATATTTGTATCACTCGACGCATCTAATGATTGGTTTAGTGATTTTCGGACACGTCCGGTGTTTGCGGGTCACCCTATCAATTTTACTATTTTCTCTCAATATGATGCACTTTTTCATGACCTTTGCCTTGACAAACTTGTCACCACCAACTCGGTCATTTATCGTAGTGCTATTCAAATATTCTACTGCAACCTAACCCATGATGATACACATATTTATTCACGGGTTGCGGAAATTGATATCTCTTTTGACGATTTCGATTTGGCCGAACACCTTGAACTCCAAGAGCCAAACTCATGGGAAAAGCTTGTTGAAGCTCGATCATTTTAATTTCCCGATGGGTCTTCACTTGAAAGCTTCAAGGACGACCTGTGTACCCCAAACACACGTCCTCGTAAGCTTTTGGCCAAATATCTCAATCCCTATTTCTATGAACTTCATCGGATTATCTTTAACACCATTCTACCCAAAGCGGGTTCCACCGATGAAGTCACCTACTTTGAAATCTCGGCCTTATATCACCTCCACTTTCATGTACCATTTAATCTTCCACGTACAATGATGGATTGGATGATTAATTCTAGGAAGAAACCAAGATCCTTGGTTTATGCTTTATATCTTCCTATGGTATTTTGTGCGTTTCGCATACCACTTGATGAGTGTCCGTTCTTACCTGCCCTTGCCTTTCTTTCAAAGGCACGGAGGCTTCAGGCAACCGTTGGCTCACCAGTCGTGTCTGAGCATTCTGATGATGAGCCAGATGCCCCTCCTTTGGGACAGGATCCTCCTCCTCCTCCTGCCACTCTCGAGTCTCTTCAGACCATGCTCCGCGATCGCTTCACCTTGGAGGATGATCGTTGGACTCAGCTGGATTATCGGACCACCCTGCAGATGAGTGCCATCAGCAACTCGCTGTACGATATTTGGTACTCCATGTCTCGCCATTCTTCCATGCCTATCCCTATGGAGTGGGACCTCGGTCGTGAGGGCTATCGTATCGATGACCCTTGGGTTATTCGCTACTTGGATCCAGATGCAGCCTTCGTGGACCCTCGTCGTTCCTTCACTGGTCCATCAGACGACGCTGGGCCTTCACGAGCTCGATGATGGATATGGACTGCTATTTGCTGCTGCTACTGAGGATCATAGCTTATGTTTCTTTTTGCACTTTGGATTTTAGTTACTTTTATGCACTTTGATTGTATTAGACTTATTATGAGTTGTGACTTTTGGGACATTTAGTAGTTTTATCAGTTTCTATGCAGTTTTTTCTCTTTTGGTGTACTTGCCAGTTCTTAATTGCTTATCGTTAATCGCTAAATACCAAAAGGGGGAGATATTTGTATATTCCATATTATTTTGTCTCTGTATCTGTGCTTTTGGGAGAATATTCTTATCAGGCCAACAGGATTCAAAGCAATGATTACGGGGGAGCTATTTTTTAAGCTCGGCACTGATTATGGGGGAGTTATGCTTTTTGTCCTTAAATGTGTCCAGGTATGAATATTGAATATACAATTATCATTTTGTCAATTATCAATATGGGGGAGATTGTTGACACAAAGTCACAGTCAACCAAATATTGATAGAATTGACTAAATAATACTTGTGATAATTCAATACGACACATGAAGACTACATCCAGCTCAAGTCAGACGACAGCTCAGTTTTGCAAATGCAAGTCATTTTTGAGTCTGTATTTTATAATTTTATTGAGTCTAGACTTATGTAAGCTGAGTTGTGCTGAGCATCTGAGACTTAACCTATACCCTACCCAAAATCCAAAAGCTCCACATACATCCAAATAAGCCCATTGGACCAATGACCCATTCTGTGCTCTGGAGACAGAGTTCGGGTCGAACTCTGCCTCCACACAGAGTTCGGGCCGAACTCTGTCCCCTAAAAATTAGCACCCTAATTTTTAGGGTTGGCTGGTTGTCCAACGGCCAAATTTTTGAAAAATCCAACCAGAATTATGGCCGAATTCTGCCTACCTGGTATCCTATAAATAGGCCATAAATTCTCTCATTTTTATTCATCCAATCTTCTCTTCTCTTCTCTCTAAAGCTCAATACAAGCCATATCCTTCTTCATCTACTAGCCACAAGCTCCCTAAGCCTCAAGTGCTCAACATTTTTCAGTTAGGGGTTTGTGCAAGAGTTCAAGAAGTCGCTTGGAAAATTCCAAACATCGCCACTGCGATCTTTGTAAGAAGTTGACGTGCTCTTCTGAAGAAAAGGCACGGGGTGTAACTACTATTTCATAAATAGTAGATTTAATCCTGAGCTAGAGTTCTCAGGCCTGGACTAGTCCTCCACGAAGGAAACCAGGTTAAAAATCGGCTGTGTTTGCGTATGCTTTCTTGCTCCTTATTTATTTCCGCATTTACTCTGATTATTTTTGCTTGTGAAAGAGTTTAATTTTTAATTGGCTATTATCGCTATAAACTCTATTCACCCCCCCCCCTCTAGAGTTGCCATCTGTTCTTCACTCGGTTCGTCGCCGTGAGTGCGGGTGATGGTGCGGCATCATCGATTGACCACACGATGGAGGTAGGGCTAAGCATTTTGTTGTCTCCCATTGTTTTGGTTTGCTTCGTGTCATGTGTCGGACACAAGCTATGAGTTGTGGTTGTAGAGAACTGTATAAATAGATCGAACGCAGACACGGACACGGACGCCCGGGGTCGGACCCGAGGCTGGACACGATGGTTGCGGTGGTGGATACGGATGCCTCAGAATATGGTTCATGTGTTGGCTGTGTTGATGGTGGTGAGTTTTGGTTGGTTGTGGCGGTGGCTACGGTGGTGGTTCGATCGGTCGGGAAGGAGGAGATGGGCGGAGAATTTTCGGCGCAGTTGGCAGGGTTGGCTTGGGTGTCCATGGCGAGAGGGGTAGTCGTTGTTTGCTGGGTTGGATGGAAACATGGTGGCTAAGCATATTTTTGGTGTTGTGGAAAAAATAGGGAAGAGCTCCTTAAGTAGTGGACAACACTTCTAATCAGATAAGACTAGAGTATTAAGTGGATAGGTTTCATCTCTTCAAATAATTATTTAAAACAATTCAATCTAATCACCACCATTAATAATAATATCTAAAGTGTCTATTCAATAATATCAACTTATGTAATTCAAACTTAGTATTATCGAGTAATTAAATTCTAATATATAATTCTTCACATAAAATCGAACATGGTTTTAAATACGAAAGATTGAGATATGAATTAATTATGTATATAGAGAGGGAAACCAAGAGATAGGAAACTGAGCATATATGTGCAAATCCTTTTACCCAACTCAAACAAAATATTCAAACACCAATTTAATTTAATTTAAACACAAACATGGATAATTAGATTAATTTAAATAAATGTTTGATATTATCACATAGGATTTAAATTTAAATTAAATAAGTGATCAAACAAATAATTATAAAATGATATTCAATATCATCAAATAATTCAAGTCATACAATTTAAACCCCTTTTAATGAAAAGATCAATCATAATAGTTTTAGAATAACATCTAATATTTATCAAGGTAATTTAAATCGTATATAAACTTAATAAATTAAATAACTCATTATCATGACAATTTGAAGTAGGAAATCAGTATTTATAAAAATAGCATAATTAGTATTTGATATTAGTAGATCACTTAAAATATATTCCTATTAAATCAACATCTTATTAGCTCTGAATAATTTAATCAAGATCTTTTATCAATCAAAATAAATATGAGCTTCGAATCATTTTCGAAGCTACTAGTTTGAAAACCCAAAATCTTTTGTAATATAAAAATAATGAATTTCAAGAATAAATATTTTATTGAACTAGATGGTATTTTCAAAGTTATGAATTACACTAGTTTTTAAAATAATAGCATAATATCATGATTCGTTTTATTTCAATTTAGGATAAATAAATAAATAATTCAAAAATTCGGGAAAAGGAGTTACAAATCTATCCACCTTAAAAATAAATTCGTCCTCGAATTTAAGGAATATCTAGGATAGAAAGGCTCGATAGGTCCGAAGGAAACGGTAGTAACAAAATAAAAATTGGTATTGGTTAATAAGGTAAGATCAAGGGTAACGAAAACCTTTTTTTTTTAATAAGAAATATTGATCAAAGGAAGGATAGGTGTGGAAAATAGTAATAACAGTAATAATAAATAAATAGATAGGGTTTGATGTTAGAGTCTTGTGGTCTTGATTCATAAAAGGATCCAAGTGTTCTGAGGAATTTGACACAAACTAATAATGATCTCAAGGACCATTCATAAATCGAAGTCTCTATCCACCTTAGAAGTATTCTTCTTAAAATTTGAAGGGCACGATTAGTCCTGATTAAGGATATAATAAATAATTTGATCATTGATCAAAATGGATTAAATCGTGATTATAATTGGGACCTTAAGAAAAGATAACACGTGGCACGAGTATAGTCAAAGGGTCTAGTCACAATGGTCAAGGATATAATTGAAGGATGATTTGCTAAACTAGAAAAATCGTTAGGCACGATTAACTACTGTTTGGAATAAGCATTGGTCAACAGTCAATTTTTGACCAAGTCTAGGTATGGTTAAAGTCATTATGATGTAGCTAAGATGTAGTCGTGATTAAGGTTAATTACACAAGTCATCCCAGCGTAATCAAACTTCTGAGAAAATGGGCACGAGCATGAACATGATCTTAGCTGAATAAAATAAAACTTAGTAAAAATATAGGCACGATTATGATTTAGTCATGAACAAAGTGTTCAAGATCGATCAAAATTGAAATTATTGTGGTACGAACAAATAGTTAAGCAAAATTATTTAGGCACGAATATAGAATCGAATTCTAGGATAACATGCGAACTGGCACGATTGAAATAAAATTGAATAGTCTAGTTGTGATCTAAAGGTCGTTAAGGATGGTCCAAATTGAAACCGTTCTAATAAGCATGATCATAGAATCATAATCTAGGCGTGATTATGAATCTAGTGGAAGAAAATCAAATTAGGTTTAAAAGGTGAAGGTTCGAAAATAGGGAGATATGGAGGAAGAGAACAACCAATTTATTGAGAAGCTTGTAACTAGGAATAAGGCACAAATCAATTTGAAAACTTAATAGTCATATGCCAATAAAGAACGTAGCCTCTATGGTATTCGAAAACCGTAAACATATCTGAAGTCATTTTACCGAGAATTTATGTCTCGTCAGTGTACAGCTAGCTGCAATAAACTCTTGGTTCCACGACTCAAATGAGGATACGGTAATGAATACTCTATCAACTCTATCCAATCTTGACATAATAATTCAAGGATAAAAAATTAGGGCAACTAAGCTGTAGCTTTATTGACCTTCGAAAACTCACGCATACTTGAAATTATTTCAACTTGGGGGACATGCCACGCCAGTGCGCTGCTGGCTGCAGTGAACCCGTAGTCTCGATAATTCAAATAAGTGGCGACATTGCGCTGCTGTATTGCCATCGCAAGTCAACGAATATTCTTTTAACTATACTTTATAAAATTTTCAAAGGAGGTTCTAGAATTCGAACAAGTTCCATGAGGGTGTAAGTATCTGTCCTTCAAGTATGAATATCAAGTCTTGAAAAGAAAATAATTAGTTAGGAAGGATAACTCTTGAATCCAAAACTTAACTTGAGATTAACGTATAGACAATTAAGTGAAAAATTATTTAAAAATATATAATCCCTTGGGTCCAAGGAAAATATAAGTGCTACAAACCCATGATATGGCGATGTTTAGAGAAGACATAAGATAAAGTTTGTACAGATGATCAAGATCAGAAAGAAAAGGGCCGAAGGCAAAAGAAATATAAATTTTAATCTCTATTTCTCTAATATCCAAGATCAAGAGAAATATGTATAAAACACTATGTCTACTTATTATGAATATATTTATGCACAAGTATAGTCTAAATAAATCCCGAAATATCATTTTAAGGAAAGGTTATCCTACTCCCAAGTAAAATACAAATTTAAATAGCAATAACACATCTATTTTATTCAATATACAATTTATAGAAATTATTCACAAGACCAAAATAGAGTACCAATATGTATACACATCCATATATCTACATGGACGTCGTTGGTCGTACTACATGACTACCAGGGCTTAGGTTGCGTTCGGGTCCAGTCCGGGCTGATTTGGTACAACCAGATCTCCTAAAATCATAATATTAATAAATAACTAATTAAATTTTTTATAGAGGTCAAGCTGCAACTTAGCCTGGTTTTCCTAGTTAGGATACACCTATGGCTCGACCTTCTCTACCATGGCTAGAACATTAGTCAAGACACACGACCACACTATCCGTGCCATGATTTCTAGTCATATTGTACTCTAAATCTTAACCATGACTAAACCCTTCTATAATTATAATAAAATTCCAAAAATCATAATTCAATTCAAAAA
>JANAVB010038419.1:6966317-6994161 GCA_029216955.1 Iris pallida
ACAATTTGAAGTAGGAAATCAGTATTTATAAAAATAGCATAATTAGTATTTGATATTAGTAGATCACTTAAAATATATTCCTATTAAATCAACATCTTATTAGCTCTGAATAATTTAATCAAGATCTTTTATCAATCAAAATAAATATGAGCTTCGAATCATTTTCGAAGCTACTAGTTTGAAAACCCAAAATCTTTTGTAATATGAAAAATAATGAATTTCAAGAATAAATATTTTATTGAACTAGATGGTATTTTCAAAGTTATGAATTACACTAGTTTTTGAAATAATAGCATAATATCATGATTCGTTTTATTTCAATTTAGGATAAATAAATAAATAATTCAAAAATTTGGGAAAAGGAGTTACAACAAGTATAGTTAGTCTTCGACCAAACCATGTGACTATATCTCAATTTTGACTTACTCGACCTTTCCCCAAATCCAGACCTTTTATTGTGATATTCTAACCGTTTGAAATTTGAGAAATAATTTAATCGTTCCTTGACTGTATCCACCTAGGAGACTATCTTTTCTCTAAAAACTGTGTCCCTAAATTATTTTACTAGATTCCTTAATTAATTTTATTTCTTTCTTCAACTTGATCTTCTTTAATGTTTGTGAATTAATCGTCACTTCATGAACTCCCACTTTCTATTTTAGATCTTTTTGTGTCCTTTACCGTGACTTTGATATTTGGAGTGTAATACTAGCTGTTACCTTCCAATAAATTTTATATGTAAGACCTAGACGAGCTCACCTTCATGTAGGTATATCATGTCCCACTCAAACACGTCCCTTAGTACTCTATTTTTATGATATGACTTTCGGGTCATAAAGACTATACTATAACCTTTACCATGATACCGATATATTTTTCGACCAAGGATAAGGACTCAACCTCGACTCAATTCTTTCGATCCGATATGTGATTTTGTTCTACTTAATTCCTTAAATGCTTAACTTTGTGCTTTATCTTGATTGCTTGACCCATTGTCCCATCACACTACTAGTTTAACTCTTGTAAGTTGGGTAGAATACCTCATGACCTAACAAACCTTTGTCCTTGTGACCCATATTGATAAGTTTACTTAGACTATAGAATTCAGAGGACCCTAACATATCTAGTCAACCAAGCCATAGATAAGAAAACACTAGGACGACTGCATAAGCCCAAACTTCGGGCAAGACTTAGATTTTAATGGATCTTCGACTATTTAATTTCCTTCATTAGTATTCCTTACTTATATTTTGACTATCTTATGATGCTAATTTAGCCTTAGTTTTGCAAGCTTATTCTTTTATCGAGCTTGTTTACAACATATGTGTTATTGGGGACGCCCACTAATACATTGTCTAATCAGAATCGGTGCATGATGGTCTGATCAACCTAGTGCACTTTGGTTCGCTTTTCATATATTGTTCGACGTGGATGGAGACATAGTTAAACTTGGCCTCTAGAATTCCATCCGCGACTGTCTTGGCAATTCTTTCTAAAAATTTTCAATCGTCTTTGAACCACTTGTTCGTATTCGATAATATCTTCTTCGAACTCTTTATTATTTTCGTCTTTCGCCTATATTAGAAAGACAAACACTCGTACTTGATATTCCTTTAGTTGTCCACCATCTATTGCCAAGATAGTTAACCACTGACCAACCAATGTGACTATATCCCCATCTTGATTTACCTTTTTCCTCTACCCTAGATTCATTATCGCAACCTTCTAATCGTTCTTGAAACTTGAAAATGATTCAAATCATTTCCTTAACCATACCTTAAACCTAGATGACTATATTTGCTCAAGAAACCATCTCTCCTAAATGTCTAAATTATTCTCTTTGACTACTCAATTCCTTTCTATTCTCTAATTTGTGTTATCATAATTTTATTACCTTAACTATCGACCCTTCTTCAATTCCATAACCATGATGTATTTTCGCAGATATCAAAATCACGATCTTCCAATGCATGTTTGTGTCGAATGCGTTTCTTCGCCTCATCCAAAAATTTAATCGTATTTCGGTATTGATGAACTCTTTCTATCTCCCCTATCCTAGTTATTCCTAAATTTCGAGGACAAAATTCTTATAAGTTGGGTACGATGTAAAACCCCTAAATTTCTACTATTATTTTTTTAATAAATATGGTATTAATTTTTGTACTTCGTATTTGTACGTCGCGTACGAGTTTGTATTTCGTAAATTTCTCGTCAAGTGCGAATAAGTGCGAAGTACATATTTTTATAAAACGTTTTAATTATATAGATGTAGAAAATATTTCAAAATAATAGACGATAAATATATTATATTGCTTGAAGTTGTAAATGCGTCGCGCCAAGGATTGTCAAACTTTATTTTTATTTAAACAGGGCTATTTTATTTTATGGTACAAGTATAACTAGTAATTTAGAAAAACTGTGTTTTATGTAAGTATTATTTTTGCATGCGAGTGTATATATATTTATATTTTTGAAATTAATTATTATCATTAATATATTATTTCGAAAAAGGTATGTTAAATATGGGTTGATTTAATATGTAATTAATTATGGTGATTTAAGTTGGAAAAAAAATTAAGTTATTTAAATACAGTTTAAATTAGAGGTAGAATCTATCTACATTGGATTATATTTGATTGAGTTACTTTTAAATCAATTTGAATTAAATAGTGAAAAATCTAAGGGGAATTAAAACTCTTCTTAGTCTTTATCTAGATAAGACTTTTGTAAACCGTCTGATTTTTCAAAATAAATATTTATAGAATTTTTAGATTTTTAAATAACTATTTATTGACTTATTATATAATTTGTATTATTTTACATATATTTAGTATAGTGCTCATTAGTGAATTTAGTATAAAAATATATAAAGCTATTTTTCTAGTACATTAAGATCTAAACTATATTATACAATTTTTCTCAAAATTTTAGGATTTATTTCATAACTTTTATTACTTTTTACATGTTACTTATATTGTACACTATTTACATAATATAGAATAAATGTCAATTTAGTATTAAATATTTCAGCTTGTATAAATGAGATTAGATGAAGGTTGTTTAAATAAATATTAGCTCTATTTATTATCTATAGTAATTTTAAAATAATGTTATAGACAATTTAGATAAATATGAACTATATTTTAAGTTAATCATAATCCTAAGTCTAATAGGAAAGCATCCCTATCTATATTATATCATAACAAAGTAACTCCTATCAATTTAAATCAAATTCTATCTAATTTAGGAGGTAAATTTGAAATAAGTACCTATATATACCTAATACATTCCCTTACTATCAACCATAATTCGAAATTATTTTTAGTCCAATAGGAACTCAAAAATTCGTCATCAGAATTCAGCCCCGCTTTTTAGTAGCAAGAGCAACTTGGAACGACGATATCTCCTAGCTCCGAACTTCGTTTTGCCTTCAGTTTTTTTAAAAGATGCGTATGGAGGTAAGCTTTCCAGAAACATATTTTAATAGATAAAATTTGTTCTGTAGATTTCTGCAAAACTGTTTGAGTATCTAGTGTCCCAAAAATAAACATGTTTCAGTATTTTTGCTATTTCGGGAGATTTCGGAAACAAAAATACGATCCGTTTAGTTTTTCGGAAAGCTGATACGAAAACCTATACCATATCCTAATTTCAGAATCTATTAAATAAATATAATAGGTGCAGTATTAATTATAATTAGATAATAGACTATTTTCAGCATCCTAAGTTGTTCCTACACCTTCTCCTTTGTGCGTTGTTGTTGATTCGTCGCCAGGACATCATCTTACCTCACTCCAGACATCAGGCAAGATACCTTACCATATTTACTGCTTATATTTAGTCTAGATTTTTAGTTATTTGTGTATTACTGTTTATTTATTTCTAGTTCTTGTAGTTGTACCATTATTACAATTATTGATCTATTACCTGCTCAGTGATATTAGCTTTACTTTGCGTATTATCCTTTGATTGCATATGGACCTAGAGTTAAGGGACTACCAACTATAGTTTATTGCATAAACCTTGAGACAGTTGTACCCCGAGATATGTGTGAGATGAGTAGCATGTAGAGGTACTTGCGTGTTAGCTGATCACCCGTATGCATGCGTTAGGTCTAACTGCTAATAGAGGCATGTTAGGAGACTTAGCAGTTAGTAGAGGTACATGATCGCAGATGCGACTTCGATAGGTGCATCGGGTGGGAAGAACATTTCCTTGTCGTATGGGCATCTATTACACATTTCCTTGTAACCCGGAAGCTCCGCTGGAGATACGGGTATGCTTACCCCCTCATGTTGGCCACTGACATTCTTGAACATTATGCGCTTGGGGTAAGATGATCCTCTCAGGTTGGCCACTGTCGTTTTTGAACGTCATGCGCTTAGGTCACTAGTGCCCAAGTGGGGACTATACCAGATCCTATTTACAGCCATGGCTCATGCGACGAAAGGTTTGTTCTTAACTGCATAAACACATTAGAATGGTTAGGTAAAACCTAGTCAATGTCAAGTCACCCCCGTTCCTTTATGTATTTTGTTACTATTGGGACTATTTTACTTTACTTATGGCTTATGATATTTTATATATTCAGTTTATTATGGCATGTTCTTCCTGTATCTTATTACGTCCCTCTGAGGACCTGGTGATCTCTCCAGGTGTGTGCTTCTGTGATATCTGCAGGTGTTTAGCCAAGGCCGTGATCTTCTCCATCCCTTCGAAGAGGATTGCCTTTGGTCGACTTTCTACCCTTCCTTTGCATTTTCTTCCGTATATTCTTCTTCTCATTTAAATGGTTGGCAGTGGATTTGTCTTCGCCCAACTACATGTATAAATTACAAATTTCACAGTTGATTTATAATATTATTCTTTCATTTTGTGGATGAGATTAAATTACTGCATTTTACAGCTTATGTATATATACGAGATTTTTATATATTGGAGTATACTTCGTATGTGTGCAGCTGGCATGTCTTCGTACTTGGTCCAAAGTATTTTGGGACTGGGGCATTACAGAGTCTCCAATATCTGCTGGAAGAAAGCGAACATCTGCCCCATGTCTGTAGGCATAGGAGGCGGAGGAGGAAGATCCTCTGCAACTGATAGAGGAATTTGTTGTGCATGAGGAGGAAGAACGCCCACGACAACTCATGTCACAGCTCCCGGTACTGGGGTAGGAGCAACCGCAGTGATCTCCGGGACAGTCCTCGAAACTGGTGGAGTAGCGCCCCCGAAAGCAGCTGCCGACGCTCCGACTGCAGTTGAAGTGACTGGATCAGGTCCGCAAGATATAGCGGACCTCTCAGTCTCCGTAGGCCCCGAATGCTGTGATCTCGTCTGTACCATCCTGAATACGGATCAAAAGAAAGAAGTCAATATGGCACAAGATAGATTATATCAAGGAGGACAGTTAGGGTGTAAGAATCAATATAAAAAAAAAGACAGTTAAAAAGATCAGCAAGTTGGAAGTTTTTCTATTTTGTGATTGAGTAACCTTAGCCTATAGCCTATCTCCTAGATATGTACCACATGCTTGTTTGCCATTGATTATCAAAGAACAGAACAATTTTATGGGAGGACTGAACTTTAATTCACAATACAAACTTGCTCGTACAAAGAGAGCCTAGGAACAAAACCTAGGAAAAGCAATCTAAGTACAATTGTTTAGTTTTTGATTCTGGGGGGTGACGGTAGAGGCTCGGAAAAGTGATATCAACTCTGCCTTACTCCTTGGACGATCGAACGCAGCCTTGGCTCCGGCGAAGAAGTGCTCTCTCTCTCTCTCTGCGTATTGCTCTGTGGGATGCTCTTTGTGTATATCTCCTGCTCTGTGTGTGTAAAGAAATAATCCCATGCTATTTATAGGAATTTGTGCTGAGTGGGGTGTGGTCACATCCTTGTAACTGTGCCTTGAAAAGTGGGCGATTGGGGATTGGTTAAGATTAACTTTGATCTGTTTGTTGGAAATCAATCTGGGCCATTGTGTTGGTTGCAATAAATATGCATTGTTATGATCTGTTGGCTGCAATAAATCCGCGTGGATAAGTCTCAGTCAATCTTCTGCCACGTGTCCCAACCGCCATTATGCTACGAGCCGCATTAATGGTGCGTCATGGCAGAGCCGTATGAGGGTGGCCTCACAACTGAGCCGCATGAGGATGGCCTCACAACTGAGCCGCATGAGGGTGGTCTCACAACCGAGCCGCTTGGGGGTGGCTCCCACAACCGAGCCGCATGAGGGTGGCCTCACAACCGAGCTGCATGGGGGTGGCCCCCACAACCGAGCCGCATGAGGATGGCCTCACAACTGAGCCGCATAAGGATGGCCCCCCCAACTGAACCGCATAAGGGTGGCCCCCCAACTGAACCGCATAAGGGTGCCCCACCCCACAACCGAGCCGCATAAGGGTGGCACAGGCGGTCCGCATGGAGAACTTCTTTGGACTTTGTGAACTGCGTCGGCTATCTCAGAGATTTTCTCGTCTTTTGATGAGCATGACGCGTCTCTTTATTATGTCAGAGTCGTCAGAACTGTCACTTTATGTCAGAGCATTTAATGGCCAGCTGCATGGAATAATTATGGCCAGCTGTAATCGGCCTGTTTTGAGCTGCATGGGGCCACGTGGCTCTTCCTGAGCCGCATAAAATTCCTGAGCCGCATGCGGCTCTCTGGGATTTTTCGAGCCGCATAAAACTCTTCAAGCTTTTGAGCCGCATGGAGCTTCATGCTGAATCTGGGCCGCATATGAATTACCATTCTTTTCCATGCTTCTACAGAAGTTGCTTAAGGAAAATAATCTTATTGTCAATATATATATATATATATATATATATATATATATATATATATATATATATATAAGAAATATTTGTAGCTGCGTAAAATAAAATATTTAAATAGTATTTAGTCAAAATAATACGTAGTCTTAGAAAGTATTTTTATAAATTCAATTATGCAATTATACATTTAGAATCTATCAAGATAATAGAGTATTCATAACTTTATAAAACCAGTGAAATAATAAAAATCGTATATGAAATAGAGTTCATATAATTATTATTTAGATTTTATATCAAACTTTTCTTTTTAGAAATATATATATGTCAAAAATCATTTATATTTATAAAACCTCAAAAATATTACCGAATTAAACTTAATTAGGATAAGCTCAACCATTTAGTCCCGCAAAATATCTATCTAATAAAATCAAAATTAAATATTAAACATACCCATAAGTTATGTTAAAAGGCCAAACTAAATATATACAAAATGTTTAGAGTTAAGTTTTTATCAAGTCGGAAATACTAGGCTCAAATATACCAAAGTCCATATAATTTTAAAATCATATCATACCAACTAAATAAAATAAACAATAATAATGAATAACAACCTTTATATAAAATAAGAATTAATCTATTAATTAATGTACCTAATCTAGCAGGACCAAGCCCATGCCCAATCTATTCTACTATATAATAGGAAAACTTAGATTGTGAAACTTTTGAATTCCGAAAATACCCTTACATACTTATATTAATTAAAAATAGTTCATTAATTTTAATAATGACAACTTAGTAATTAGGAAGACTATCCTTTGGTCTTCCTAAAGAGTCTTTCTAACCTAATTAAAAAATGTTAAAATACGTGCAAGGCACGTGCACATATGCTAGTTACTATAATCCAGATTTTAATACTAAACTCCAAACTGGTTTAAGCCCAATACCAGGGTCCAATTCCAATGAGCATTTTTGTTTAGAAACATAATTACTCATTAACCCAAAAATTACTATTTCCTACTCGTTTAGTTGAATGGCTTGAGCCCAAAATAATTAGCAGGTATGGAATGATTTGGCTTGAAGCCAACCAAACCCATAGCTCAATACTGGGCTCAGCCCAATAATAGTCTAATAACTAACCATTAACCCAATAATTCACCATTTCCCTCATCACAGGAGAGAGAAAGTAAAGGAGAGATTTTAGAAGGAAAAGAAGAGAATGAGGGGTCGAGAGCGAGGGGAGAGGGTGGCTCACCTAGCTGAGTTCCGGTGATGGCGCCGGAGAAGAGGGGTGTCCCCACCGCGCACGGCGGAGGCGGAGCTGGAAGCAGCGGCGGCGACGGTGCTGACGGCTCGGCGGTGTCGTTCTCCGACTCGGAGGGAGGAGCGAAGTGTCGGCGCGCAGCTGACGAGGTTGGGCCCACTGGAAGGGCACGGGGTTAGCTCCCTCTGGCGGAGGCGGGTCCTGGCGAGGAGGTCACGGCCTCCGGCGTGGGGAACGAGGGCGGGATCTGCTTCAGACGCGGGAGACGGCACTGGTCCGCGGTGATGAGGCGCCTGGCTGGCCGCCAGGGCTGGGGTCGGTCGTCTGGTGTGCTCGCCGTGGAAGAGGGGTGGCGCGCGCGACACCGGAAGGGTCCCTCGTGGGAAGACGGTGGGGAGTAACTCACCATTGTTGGAGTGGCTCACTGGGAGGTTAGATTAGGTTTAGGTATTTTGGTTTTTTGTGGTTGTGTTATGCCGATTGGTCGGGGAAGAGGAGTTGGGTATGGCGATGGGTACGGTGGTTTGTAGCCGGGGGTGGTCGACAAGAAGGAGGATGGTAGGGTTACGGTGTTCTGGTGTTGGGAAGTAGTGGCGACGGTGGTTGCTGGCCGCAGCGACCGACGGCACACGGGGCGGTTGAGTGGTAGTGTGGTGGTTGTTGAAGATGGGCGGACCGATTGTGGTCATGGCACAGGTGGTCCTGTTGGCGGCTGGGTTGCTGGTTGGTGAACTGAGGTGGTCGCGGTTGATGGCGGGTGGTGGTTGCAGAATTGGTCGGCCGAAGGGAAGGAGTTTGGTCGAGCAGAGGAGAGGCACGGGTCGAAAGTCTGCGGTGGAGAACGTTCGTGTCGGCCTGTCGACACAGACATGAGAATTGGGTTAGGTGTCCGGTGTGTCGGACATGATGGGAGAAAATGTAGTTGTAAAGAAAAATATAGTGGAAGGGGTGGTGGACACGGACACGATGCACGTGGTTGTTGGTGGATGACGGTTTGTTGCTAGATGGTGACTAAAGGGAAATTGTTTTTGCATAATAGCAAGGAACAATTCTCCTTAAATAAGGGGTTAATCTCCTCTAGCTGGATAAGGGGGTAAGATTTGAGTAGATAAAACATTCCCCTTCACATAATATTTAAAACAATTTAGTTTAATCCTAATACTAATTTAAATTGCTATCAAATTATATAAATTAAATCCGAAATTAAATACTTGATTATCATGAAAATATTGAAATATAAATTTGATATTATCAATAATTTAAATTATATACATTAGATTCGAAATCAAACAATTAACTACTATAATAATTTAAATAACATTTAGTATTTATCAAAAGTTTAAATACTATAGATTCAAATCCAAAAATAACAAATTCGATCTATTCACAATCTACTAACGATTGCAATAATAATATTTAAAATAGTATTCGGTATTATCAATAGTATAACTCGTATACCTTTGAAACCTAAATCGAAAAGCTAAATAATATCTAATTTCATCAAATAGATTTCAAAACAAATTATATATATCTAAACCATAAAATGAATGATAATGGTAACTTGAATATTTATCGAATTTAGATTAAATCGAAATTAGCCTATAATGTTTGGAAGCAATACTATATTTTATCTAAAATATATTGGAAACACAATCGTGGTAACTGATCATATAATTCTAGAAGTCTATTGTGTAAAATCTCTTCCTAAAGTAAATTCTTCAAAATACCGATAGTAGAAGGTAAACACTCTTTTCTAATTAAAAAAAATTCATTTAAACTACAACTAAAATACAAAAAATTAGAAAAACTCGAAAAGTGGGCTTACAACATAAAAGTAGCATGGCAAGGTAAAAGCTGTAAACTAGAGCTAGAGCAATGGCAAGAAACTGATCATGTCATGTACAAGAGGCAAGAATCATACTATCTATGTGAGTGAATACTAGCTTCGACATGTGGCCGGCTTGAAAACTTGCACAATGTTTATGGCCTGGTTAATCATACGTGGGGTGTATGATTAACACTCACAATCAATACTTGCACAATAGGGATAATGACCACATATCGACACTAAAACTCTCCGCCCCCGACTGGTAGAGTGGATTTAAACAAGACACGTTACGACATAGGATTCTACGAGAAGGTAACAAGTCTCCTCGAGAATCGGTGTCCATATTGCACAAGAACTACAAGGGACTTGCACAATGTACACCACGGTAACAAAGAATAACATCTCATGTCGGGATCCATAAATACCAATCCGTGTGACCCAAGTGTCAAGAACAAGTACATCTACACTAAGTACATAAAACATAGCTGTAGCTCCCCTTCCCAAAAAATTTAAAATATTATTATTATTATTTATTTTATTTAAAATGGTGATTTTTAGATTTTTATAAATAATTAATTAGTTAATTATTATGGTAGATGATTTTAGTCATGGTTAGGAATTTGAGTACAAGGTGACTAGAAATCATGGCACGGACAGTGCAGTGGCGTGCTTTGACTAGTGTATTAGCCCTGGTAGGGAAGGCCGAGCCATAATGATGTCATAACTAGGAAAACCAGGCCAAGTTGTGACATGACCATTATAAATAGCTTAATTATTCATTATTAATATTATTTGACGTTTAAGTGACCCGGTTGTACCAAACTGGTCCGGACTTGACCCGAACCAAATCCGGGCCCATGTAATATGGTAGAGTGACCAAAGACGTTCACGACAATAGATGTTGTGCGTACTTCGTAATTTATGTAGTGGTCTAGTAGATGTTTTTATATATATATTAATTGCCATATAAAAATATCAATAATATTTTATTTGATAATTATAGTGAATATTTCCTTAAACATGTATTTTGGGATTTTGGGATTTATGTAGGCTATATAGGTATATAAATGTGCATATATATGATTATATTCCTGATATAAAATTTAGGCTTTATATAAATATATATGTATAATTATCTAAGTTCATTTTATATATAGCCTATTATATAAATTGAGATTCCAATATTGTAATTAAGGATTATATGTGTAATATTTAATTGTTATATTGTGATTTACAATGTATACGCATATATCATCATATATGTGTATGTATATATATAAATATATATTATATATGTGTGTATGTGTATGTATATATAAATATATTTTATATATGTGTGTATGTGTATGTATATATAAATATATATATATATAGGTGTGTATGTATAGATAAATATATATGTATATGTGTGTGTGTGTGTGTGTCTATATATATATATATATATATATATATATATATATATATATGCCAATGAAAAGGAAAATAGAGAGAAGCAGCAAGCATCCCAGCCCAGGCCCACAGCAAGTATCCCAGACCCGAGCGGAAACCCCCCGACTCTGTTTACATACAGACTACATATATATATATCGAGAGAGGGGGAGTCGGAAAACTCGAAAACCCAAACCCTAACACAAAACCCAAACCCTACGAGCCCAGCCACCATGGACGACCCTCCCCAGCCCTGGGCGCCGCCGCGCGCGGCCACAGGCCGGCCACGACAGCGCCGGAGCGGCGCCACAACAGCGACAACAACTACAGCAAGTGCAGCGATCAACCCGACTTCGTGCGTTGTTTTCTTCCACCTTGTTCGCTCGTTTTGCGAACCGCTTTCTCTGGTTAGTAGCTAACATAACCCCCTTGATGGCCCTTCAAATACATTTAATCATCATGCGCTAAAATCCTCAGAAAATCGACTCGAAGTCGACGAAAACTCTGTTCGTAAACAGAATTTGTAACGGACACCAGACCCAACTTGGAAGCCATTTTACTGTCAGGATATTAGGTATTATTGAAATCTAATTAAGCAGACTTGTAGGCAACTTATAGGACTCTGAGACACAGTTTACGGAAATCGATTTCATCGATCGAACGCCGAAAAATCGGCAACCCAAATTAACCAAAAAACTGTTTTAAAATATTAAAAATCTAGAAAATTCCTTCGATACGACGTGCGTCCCGCCAATCCGGACGATGTGGTCACGAACTGAAAGTATCAAAAGGTGCATATCGGCTTCACTGACGTTTGGGCTTTGACAGAATTTAAATTGGTTGCGTGTGCGCGACGAATTTGATGTGTATCCGTCCAAATTCACCGTATCGACTCCTTTGTAAATCCTCCAATTACTTTGTGCACGTTCGTAGATCGAGACAAAACTTACGCCAACAGGTCCGTATCATTTTTTTGGTCCTGTATGCCAAGTTTGGTCTGATTCTGAGACAGTTGATCGGATCGTCGTTTTGCGGGCCCCACGATCTGATTCAACGGACGATTTTGTGCACGACTTGCTGGAATCCAACTTTGGACATACGGTTGAGTTTGTATCATCAAAACAAATCCGTAGACATATAGTTTGATGACTTTAGAGACCACTGACTTTGGCACGCTTTTCGGTGCAAAACGGGTCCAACGGCGGATACCGTTTTGACCCGAAATTACCGTTTTGCCCCTGTGTCCAGAATTGGACTTAAGGACAGGCAATCCTAGCTAATTTGACTATTCTAAAAATGTTGGTAATGTCTATTTCACCATTCGGAGACTTTTTGCATGTGTTGACTTTAGTGACTCATCTGAGTGGTATTATCGGTTTCACCAGCAAAGGACCTCAGGCAAGTGCACTTTCTGATTGCTTTTCGATTCATAGTAGTTTTTACGTTTCATGTTTATACATCCGTCGCTAACCGATCACTAGTCCGTCGCTAACTGAGATTGTCACATACACATATGTATATCACAGTTAGATGTATAGATATATACATCTATATAGAAGCACACAACTGATACACTCTAAGGGTCAGTTTTCCAGGAAAAATTTCACTTATTCAGTGACTTTGGTGAAGCGAATGTCCCAAGGATATTTTTAACAAAGAAGACAGATGAAGAACTCGCATTGTCCTTGAGACAGTGAACATATACACCATGAACCCAAACCCCATATTCACATTTACTAATCCAAACACCACCAAACTAATGGATAACACCCAATATGGATAACACATTATTTAGCTAATATATAAACTCAGATGAATTTGAGAAGCAAAGCCCCCCGCCGCCTCCGACCAAAGCCCGCCGCCCCAAGCCCGCGCCTAGCCCCCGACGCCCCCGTCCCAAGCCCGCCATCCAGCCCCCGACGCCCCCGCCCCAAGCCAGCCGCCCAGCCCCCGACCAAAGCCCGCCGCCCAAAGCCTGCTGCCCAGCCCCCGACGCCCCCGCCCCAAGCCCGCCGCCCAGCCCCCGACCAAAGCCCGCCGCCCAGCCCCCGACGCCCACGCCCCCGCCCCAAGCCCGCCGCCCAGCCCCCGATGCCCCCGCCCCAAGCCCGCCGCCCAGCCCCCGATGCCCCCGCCCCAAGCCAGCCGCCCAGCCCCCGACGACCCCGCCCCAAGCACGCCGCCCAGCCCCCGATGCCCCCGCCCCAAGCCCGCCGCCCAGCCCCCGACGTCCCCGCCCCAAGCCCGCCGCCCCCGCTGCCCCTACGACACCGCGAGAGAGAGAGATCGAGAGAGAGAGAGAGAGGGGGGATTACCTTCGGGAGAGAGAGAGGAGAGGACGCCGACGCCGATCACTGAAGCCGCGGGAGAGAGAGAGAGGAGAGAGAGTAAATTTGGGGGGAATGTGAAAAGTTCCCCCCGCCGTTTCAATTTAAGTCTGGAAACGTATATGTAGCGACGGACTAGCAACGGATATTAATCCGTCGCCCGTTAGTCGCTATTTTTGATACTTGTCGACTGAATATCCGTCGCTACGTAGTCGAAGAATTGTCCCGCCAATTCTCCACACAATTCCCGCCAAATAATCGACTGCATAGCGACGGCTTACTATCCGTCGCTATATCTCCGACGCCCTAGCGACGGATGTGCGACCTTTCCTCCCCCTAAAATAAAATAAAAAATGTAACGGCTTGTCGTCGGTAATCCGTCGGCTAGTTGCCACAAAGCCGTCGCTAACGCCGACGAAAAATTTTCGTCGCTAATTTTCGGTCGCTAATTTGCTGTATTTTGGTAGTGTGACTGTCATTACATGATTACCATGCTTGCGACTTGATTCCATGAGTACTAGCTGGGCGGGAAAATATCTTAGTAGACGTGTGAACTACCCCTTACCCATCCCAATATGTCTAATCTTGACTGATAACAGCTGCACACGACACGTGCAGGGTGCCGTATTTACCCCTTAGTCGTTCACATGTCGAACAAGATATTTCAAAACACATAGGTAGTTGTCTTTTATTTGTTCTCCTTATTTTCTTCACCGCTTGCCATGACATCAGTTACTTTCTAGTTTTTATCCCATATATGTTATTTTCATGTCTTGTGAATTCTATTATGTTTTCGCATTGCCGTCGGTTTGTGTACTTGTTCCATTCCTGACTGGAAACCAACATTTTTCAGGTTAGCTGTGGCTTCATGGCTTTGGGAGTTACGGGTGTACTTGTAGACAGAAACCTAGAAATAGATAGCAGTGGTATTATTTTTCATTAATTGTGAAAACCTTGTACTTTTTTTAAAAATATAAATGTTGTAAATGTTGTAATCAAATTTAGAAATATGAATGAGCAATGAAGTTATTCTTTATGCGATTTTGAGCATTCTTGGCCGTGACAGCGATCTACCGCCGACTCTGCGGCGTAGGCTGGCTTGGACACGTCTCATATCCAAAAAAGCGGGTGCAGATCGTGACAATAGCAGTTATCGTAAATAAAAAAATTTATCAGAGAATGTACTCGCCTAAGATCCGGTGGAAAATGTCAATAGATCCTGATACGGTGCCTCGAAGACCTAAATATGGAACGTTGTATCAATATAAAATTTTAGAAGTGAAAGCAAGTCAAACTAAGTCAAACTAGGTCAAACTAAGTCAAATATTGACCTACAGTTGACTTTTGTCAACTGGTCAACTCCTAATCCAATATAGGTCAAACTAGGTCAATGTTGACCCACCGTTGACTTTCAGTCAAAATAGTCAACCTTGGTCAAACTAGGCCAAGTATCCTATTTCTAACCATTACCTACCAAGATATCCCAATACCTTAGATACTAGGTAATATCCTTACCTTAGTAATATCCTATCCTTAGGCTAGTAGATAACTCACTAACCTAGGCTATAGATCCTACCAATACCTTAGACTAGTATCTATCCATCTATCTTAATATCCTACCAATACCTTACCCTTAGACTATAGGTAATTTCCATTACCTTGCCAATACCTTAGACAATACCTTAGGATACTAATTTACCCTCTAAGATACTCACTTGTATCTTAGGATACCCACTTCTCAATCCTAAACTAACTAGGACACTAGCACTAGTAAGATACTAACTTGTATCTTACCCCAAGATACCAACTCATCTACATCTAAACTAATACTAACACATCTATGATACTAACTTGTATTATCCTATGACACTAGCTACTTATCTAAGATACTATCATCTAGTATCCTAACTTAAGATACTAATACATATATACATATAGGATACTAGCTATATATCTATACTTCTAAACCACTAGACACTAACTCACACACACACACACACACACACACACACACAAAAACAAACAAACACAAAGGGGGAGAAAGGAAGCCTAGTGCTGCTGCAAAATGGGACTGCTACTTGCCTTGTGCAGCAGCTGCTGTTGCTGTCTGACTAGGCACTGCTGCTGCTGCTTGTTAGCTGCTGTTGCAGCTGAATGCAGCAGCTGCTGTTGTGCTCTACTCTTCCCCCTTCTCCTCTAATCCCCCTCTCTATAAACCCCCTCTTCACACATACGTCCTACCAATATAAACCCCCTCTTTCACCACTCTATAACACACACTCTAACACACACAATCTAGCACAAACAAAACTCACAAACACCCACCACCACAACACTCTACACGAACACAAACTCTTAAACAAAAACTCACACCCACTCACAAATACCACTCACTCTTTCAACCCAACACACAAACCACTCTACCAAACCACACTAACCAAAGCCAAATGAGATAGCCATGATCCCCCTCTTCACCACTCTATAACACACACTCTAACACACACAATCTATATACAAATACCACATGAAAACAGCCCCTATATTCAATATATACCAAATATCACATAGCTACCTATAAACATGACTTATAGGCCAAAAACACATATACACCTATGTAGAAAACCATGTAAAAACTATATGGAATAACTTAACCATGTCTAAACTACCCACAAACATAATCAAAACTGAAATTAGGCTCCTAAATGTCCTATTGGGCATTTCTACGAACACATGGTGTGTCACCTTCAGAATTCCTCCATGGGTGACACAAAACTCAACCCAACTACCAAATGAGGACTCAATAGAGCCTCTAAATCATTCCTAAGGGTGATTCTAACATGGGGGTGGGTTCCTATGGGTTCAAAACCACAAATATGATATGAAATGACAAAGTTATAGGGAGATATACCTATTGGGAGTGGTTTCCCAATGAACAACCCAAAGGACATGAATCCGACACGGATTCCTCTAGCAAATGGATTTTTCTCCTTGTTCTTGGCTCCACTATCCTTGTAGGCTCCTTCTCCTTGCAAGAATGAGAGGGTTTGGTGGAGAAAATAGTAAATTTGAGAGAGAAATCAATAGGGTTTGCTCTCAAGTTGGGGAAGAACACCAAATTGGGGATGAAGGCTACTTTGCAAAATGAAGAGGAATGAAACCCCTTCCTCGTTGGCCGACCACTTAGGGTTAGGTTGGGTCATGGTGAAAAGTCTAGCTATCCCCTATTAGGTCCCCTTTTGGCTAAGTAAGTGCACGGAAGAAGTTGGGGTCAAAAAGGTCAAAGTTCTAATCTCCAAATGACTAAACTTGTCATGTAGGATTAGCCTAATTGCACTAGCCTAATGAGTCAAGTTTGTGGGCTATGTCGAGCTAATCCTTGGGCTCCAATTAGTGTCTAAGCTAACCGGGCCACTAACACAAGTCAAACTAGACTAGTCTCAAACCCGACTAACTAATCCTCAAAAAATACAATATATAAATAAATAAATATTCATAAATATCAGAATATTAGAAAATGACAATTTTACCCTTATTTTGAAAACTGGTAGTGACACCTCCCCCCCAAACCACCAACTCTCTCTCTCCCTCTCCCATAATTTTCTTTCTCAGAGAAGGAAAAAAAAATCCTCATGACCGCCTGGACGATTAAAAGAGAAAGCTATCTCCGCCTGGACGCTTGGGCATCAATGTAAAACCCGTATTTCTGGTTTATTTGATTAATTAGAATTAAAAGCAATTTTTAATTAATTACTGAATTTTATTTTTATTTTTTTGTCGTAATTTTCTATATGCATTTTATTATTATATTGTTGGTTCCAAATTATTTCCCAAAATAAAAAGCCTGGTTTTTGGTTGCCAACCTGACCCCGAGCCCGGACCCGATTCCCGAAACCCAGACCCGGTCCTAACCCTTTTCATTTGAAATCTGATTTTTATAAAAAAAAAAAAAAAAAAATATATATATATATATATATATATATATATATATATATATATTTAACTCTTTTTGAGTTGGTCCACTGATGGACCAACTTCCCTCCCCACGTTTCCCCTCACCCCCCACTTCTCTCCCCTTCTTTCACTCACGCACACCCACAGCACCACTTCCACTCTTTTCTTAAACACATACACACACCATCCCACCACCACAACTCCCTATTCTCTCCAGAGAACAATCCCCCACCATCTCTTCACTCACAAACCCCCTTTCTCTTCATTTTTCCCCCCTCTCCCGCTCAGAGCCGCGCCCCGACTCCTCTCGGCCACCCGACCTCCGTCGGCTGCGCCCCGGACCCCTTCCCAGCCTCCCGCGCGCCCCGCCAGCCGCCGACGCCGCGGCTCCGCCCGCCCGCGACCTCCCAGCCGCTCCCAGCGGCGCTGACCCGCGCGCCTCCCCGGCTCCCTGCCGCGCCCTAGCCTCCCGTGCCCTAGCACGCGGGCGCTGTTCTCCCCGGCGCACCCCGAGTTGTGCTCTGCTGTTCTGGACAGCCCCTGTCCAGCGCTGTTCGCGGGTTTTCGAGTTCGTCTTCGCGGATTCGCACATCCCGAGTCCGAGGCAACCCTTCAGATTCCGTCGATTGGGTAAAACTCTGGATAGTCATAGTAGTTCGTCCCCGTAGGTGTCTATGATGATAATTTGGTCCACGAATTTCTTCGAAAATTCGGTTTTTTTCGGTTACGTGTTTGGTTCCGGGAATTTTTGGAACCATTGTTGGATTTTATTTTGTGGATTTTACATAGTTCTGTTTGTTTTGGGTTTTTTCGAGAAACTTTCGAAAAAGTTTCTGATGGTTGGAATTATTTTAACATTCCGAATTCTTATCGAAAATGTTCTGGAGTGGTTTTCGGGAGTTCCGAATTGGTTTCGGGTTTTCCGAATTAATTTTGAGAATGATTGTGGTTATTTTTATATATATATTTTGGGATTCCCTGGTTTGGGATTTGCAGAAAAATATTGGCACACTTTTCCAGTTTTTGGGTTGACCAAAATAGAGAAAATACTGCCGGATTTTCCATAAAATTTAATTATATTTTTAAAATAATTTTAAAATGGTTTTCGGAAAATACTAGTATTTTGGGATTTTTGGGCGACGACCGTATCGGTCAATGGGCCCTGGCTAAGTGCAAACGAAACCGGCTTCGCCCGGACGTTGAGGCATTAGCCTATGACGATTGGACCAATATCTGAGACTCATTAATATTTAATTAAATTTTTTAAATTGTAGGAAGATTTTAGAACTAACAACTGTTTTGTCTTATTTCAATTTTTGTAAATTAATTGTAATGGACATAAGCCCAGCCTGTCTATTTTCTCTGTGAACTGTAATTTCGTAGCATAGGTTTTTCTATCGTTTTCTGGTTTTGCGAGTTATTTCAGCGTACGCGTAAATCAAAAATAAATAATTATTTTGATATAGAAAATTAAGAAAGTTTTCTCACATTAAAATTTACAAGTTTTAATATTTAACAACGATCATGTATTTCTTATTAAAATAAGAAATTTAGTTTTATATGTATAATTACGAAAATACAAAGTTTTAATCAAATTAATTTGGTAACGACGAGTTTTTTCCAAAATACAAGTTAAACTGATCTTTCCCTCGTTATTAATTACAACGCACCGATAATCGAGATTTGTTTGTGATTGTGCAATCAAGATTAAAATTGATTAGGACGCAACTTAGAGATTTCAACTAGCATAGTTAGTTTGGTAAACTCTGGAATCTGAGTCAACTTCTCGAATGTAGGATTTCGAGAACGAGTCTCAATCCCATCTCGAAGTCTTCAACCCTTCGACTCCAGTCAAACCAAGGCAAGTATATTTTGTGTTAGTTTACAATTATTTAGTAATCGTTTTAATGCAAGTTTAAACCACGATGCAACACGGAACTCTTTCTGAGAGCACTGACTGTAACTACTGTAACTGTTTGGGGACTGGGGGAGTAGTGTAATGAGTATGACCACATCCAAAGTAACTTAGAACTGTATTAGCTTATCCCTCATACACACGGGGATAAGCCGTATCGTATCAATAGGATACAACTGTACAACCCAAGCCGGTCATATTCATTGCCTATTCACATCACAATACTGTAACTGCTGGAATTTATTCCAAACTGTTTAAAAGTGCATAATTCTATTATTATTTCAATTGTCAAATTAGCATGAATTGTACTTTGCTCCCTCCTGACTGGAGATACATTTTTAGGGGATATTGAGGATGCTGAGCTGTTATACAACAGCTATTACGACCCGGTTCTGTACCCCGTAGTGCTGCCAGAGTTCCTTTGGAGGACGCAGGAACTGAGGCCGATGAGCCGAATGCTTAGCTAGATTTTCCTGTTTTCAGTTTTGTTGTTTCTTTGAAAAAAATTCTGTTATTTGATTTCAGTTCTTTTAATTCCAGTTGTATTTATTTCAATGTTTAATAAAGTTTTCAATTCCCGAAAATTGAGTTGTGACAAATATAGATGTTGTTGTAGTTACCTGCTAATGGAACAGCTTACTGCCGCCGTCTCAACAACGGTGCAGGCTGGGCATGATCCGGTTCGACCCAATTATTTGGGATCGGGTCGTGACAATCAACGTCGACGGAGGACCGCCTGGACGCTTGGGCGTCGACGTCGGCGTAGGACAGTCGCAGAAGCAGACAACCCGCCGTCCCCCTCGAACGTCAACGCCGATTGTCCTCACCACCGCCATCCCCCCTCGAACGTCAACGTCAGCCGGAGGACATCCGCAGAAGCAGACGAGGACGATGTCCCTCGACGACCCTGTCCCTTGGACGCTTTGGCGTCGACGTTGCAGAGGATAGCCTGGACGACGCGTTTCATCTCCGACTGGACGACGCGCCTGGACGTCGACGTCCACCGTCCTCACCACGACCGTCCCCCTCGAACGTCAACGTCGACCGGAGGACCGCAGAAGCAGACGACCCTCCCCTGCACTCGGAGACGCTGTGCTCGTGACGGTCAGGAGGCGGAGGCTTCGTCGGGGCGTCTTCGACCGTAACCGTGATGGTTTCTGCGGACAAAAAAAATTCATGACAAAGATTCAGGACACAGAATATAATATGACACAAGATACATTAAAAAAATTCTAATTTTTTTACCAAACAAAATTTTTATTTTTTGTTTCAGGAAACCATTTTTTGGATGAAAGTATCCAAACACAAACTCATAAACTTTATACTCAGAAAACAACTTTATATCTTACCTTCATAAAACAGTTTTTAGAAGAAAAAAAATTCAGAAAACATATCCAAACGGACCCTAGCATCTAGAAGGGTATACAAGCAAAAGTCCATTTGTGAAAATGAGTCCATTTTTGTTCACCCACCAAAACTTATGTGGATGTTCACCATTTTCCTCAAGGGTTGACACTCGATTAAAAGCCCGTCACCGTCTTAGCCGTCGCATCCCAATATTTAGGAAAGAGAGTGGTTTCAAATAGAGGGCTATATGAGTTGGAGAAAGCTTAGTGGTTGGTTCACGTTAGTGACTCGACTAACAACATGAGTGATCACGAGTCGTCCCCTGCATATGTTATGATCCGAGTTGGAGAAACCTTCAAATTAAGTTAATCCATAACGGAGTAACAATATACATTATTAAGAAACATAACACAAATTTTAGTTATTTTTCTCTCGAAGAAAAAAAGGAAAAACAGGAAAGAGTTGCACGCTATAAGTGACTTTTATGTCGTTTCCCTCGTATCATTATTTCGATACAGACAATACATGATAACATTGATGACAACCTTCACCTCACGTACTCCTTATAACATTTTTTTTTTAATTTGTGCATTTAAATGATGTTTAATTTTGAATTAATGAGTTTATGTGAAAATTTTAAAAATTGACAAAGATGAGACGATAAATAAAATAGCTATCATGTGTTATATGCGATGGTTAAGAAAGGTAATAATAAGTCCAAAATTATAAAGGTCGAAGATGTACACAAGATACTTCTAGCTCAATTTTGATGCAAGTGAAATATATAAAAGGAATATTTTAGCAAATGCCCCCATTCAAAATGTATAAACTAGTATATGCCCCCACTTTAAAGAAAATCTAACATATACCCCCATTCTTTGTATGGAACATTTAAAATTTTAAGCTATACCCCCACATTTTAAAAGAAAATTTGGCTGTTTCACATGGAATAGGGGTATATGCTAGTTTTTTTTTTTAAGTGGGGATATATGTTAGTTTATAGATTTTGAATGGGGGTATTTGCTAAAATATCCCAATGTACATTCCATATTCCCTCCAATTTTTTTCCTTGTGAGTAAATTGATTTTCAAGTTTGTGGTTACCAAACAAAGGAAAGGAACAATTTTCCTTTCCTCCTTCCTTGAATCCGTGAACCAAACGAGGCCAAAATATACATCCCATAACAAGTTGTAACCCTAATAATATTTCGTTATTTTGCAATAAACATTTTTCATTTATATATATTTTTTCACTTTGCCCATTCCGTATTAAAGAGAGAAAAGAAATAATCTTGTCTTTGAGAAGGGGAGAAGAGGAGAAAGAGAGACCTTGTTTCTCTCTCTTCTTCTTCCAATAAAATAACTCAAATCACTATTTTATACACTGAATATTACTCTCTCTCTCTCTCCTCCCTTCT
Organism: Iris pallida; assembly: GCA_029216955.1. Classification (NCBI taxonomy): domain Eukaryota; kingdom Viridiplantae; phylum Streptophyta; class Magnoliopsida; order Asparagales; family Iridaceae; genus Iris; species Iris pallida. Next base: position 6,988,569 of record JANAVB010038419.1, read on the forward strand.
TCTTCTTCCTCCGACCCCCAATTTTCTGCATCAAAATTCGTGGTCTCCTTCTCGAAATCGAGGTGGGCTGCTCGATTCAGATCCATAAACTGCTCTCCGATTCCCTATTGTATGATGATTCTTAATGATTTTACGTTGTAGGCAATCGTCAAAATTCGATTTTGATGCGTTTAGCTGATGCCCCTTTCGGGATTTGATGGATTTGTAGAATTTTTTTTCACAATTTGGGGGTTTAGGGCTCTTACTGGAACTGATTTTTTTTTTTTGTGTGTGTGTTGAATTTGACTTTAAGATGTTGGTTTCCTTGGGATGTTAGTGTTAGAGCTGCGAAATCGTGTTTCCGAGGTTTTTAATCTGTTTAAATTTGGGGTTTTAAGCTGTTTTAGTGTTGGGAAATTGGGGATTAAATTGAAACTCTTTAAGTTTTAGTTTCGGATTTTTTTGTGTGCCGAACTGGTTGCGATATCACAGGCAAGGAGCTACTTTTATGATCAATTATTATCAATATTTTCAATTCGATAGTTGGCTTTGGGGTTTTAAGCTGTTATGTGTGAAAAATCGTTATTGGGTTGACATTTTGTGGGTATTTTATGTATATTTTTGGTTGAAACGTTATCTAACTATCATGAGAAATGATCTATACATATATTTTCGGAGCCGAATTGGTTTAGATATGGAAGAAAATGAGCTCTACCTAATTTGGGTTTTGTAGTATATATGTATTTAGCTGCAATGGTTGGAATTTTATATCGGCAATTTGTGCAGGTTAATTAGAGAGTAGAGGGGGTCATTGTGATAGTATCTAGGCCAAATGGGTGACTGTGAAACCGGAAGCTTGTACACCGAGGGGATGTCAAGTTTGCAAAGATGCCAGTCGGAAGATTCTCTAATGGAATCTCGATCTTTCGGGCAGGTCGAAAATGGAACCCCGTCCACTTCACCTCCTTATTGGGACACCGACGACGACGACGACGACTTTGGTATGGTCTTTCACTCTCTCTTCGCATATACATCGAATCACTACACAAGCACTAGGGGCCGTGTGGTGTGTGTACTTGATGCAATCAGGATGCTCGGTCACAACTTTTGTTGCTGTCAATAGAAAGTTATTGTTTGATTGTGGCTTTATGATATGGATGGGGGAGAGGAGAAGAGAGGAGTTTTGGGAGAGAGTGGTCTTCTTGGTTCCTGGCTAGGGGAGTTTTGGCTTCCTCCTCTCCTCTCAAACCGCTCAGAAACTTGTTTGCAGTCACCATTTTTCTTTCCCTGTCATTTTAGTTATAGACGTACCTGCCCTCCTCTCTAGTTAAATTCTGCATATTGTAAATGCCGCAAAAGATGTTGCAACAACACTAACTACTTACACGCAACCAAACAAACCTTAGCTCTTGTTGCATATGACGTTTCTGTTAGGGCGTGTTTGGTTGGGTGGAACTGAGGCCTGAAACTCATTTTTATAGCAAGTGGGCTTCAGTTCCATCTCTTCCTTCATTTGGTTCGAGAGGACCCCCCCCCCCCCCCCCCCCCCCCCCCCCCCCCCTCTTCTTTTTTTGGGATTTTCTCACTTCCTCAGTTTTTTGAAGAATTGGGAGAGTGGTCTTCTTGGTTCCTGGCTAGGGGTGTTTTGGCTTCCTCCTCTCCTCGCTCAGAAACTTGTTTGCGGTCACCATTTTTCTTTCCCCGTCATTTTAGTTATAGACGTACCTGCCCTCCTCTCTAGTTCAGTTCTGCATGCCGTTGGCTTGACCCGAGATTTTTTTTTTCTTGTTTTGGTGGATTTTAACATTTTAATGTCCTAATAAATGTGTGCTTATTAGAAATTAAGGAGAAAAAGAAAATAAAAATAAAAATAATGGGGGGGGGGGGGGGGGGGGGGGGGGACAAGCATACCACTTTTAAAACATAAGTGCTGTATCAATTTTCTTCCTTTCCAACCAGACGAAAAAAATTCAAAACATCACTTTCTACTTCCACTTTCATCCACTAACCAAACACAAATACTCACTATCTTTACTAATTTCCTACCCAAACCAAACAACTTTTCACTTTCTAAACACCAAAGAAATTCACCTCACTTTCCATTTTCTCTCACTTCCGCCGAACCAAACACCCCATACTGAAATAGAGTTGGAAGTGTGGAGTATCTTGCTGTGAGATTTCATGTTTATGATTACTATGTATTGCATTCGAACTTTTAGTGATGTTTTTTACTTACCTGCTTGACAACCCCCATTTACTTTCTTGTGCCCTTCTCTGTCATGTCTTTTACTGTTATTGAACTTGTCCTTGAGATTAGGATTTTTTTTGTATAAGAATTAGTTCTCTGTAAGGTTTATGGTTTCTATTTTTGTTTAGCTACACATTTGCTCCTTTTTTTTCACGAGAGACCACGTAATCAGAAATGAATAGTTCACTTGCTGCTTAGTACTTGCAATGGATTGAAATACTAAAATGATGACTGTAAGTTAATTCTAGAGACTGAAGGTAACAAGTGGATACTATCCATCCATTTAATATGACTTTGCTTGTTACCTGAAATTTTCATGTTTAAAAGTTGATGCGACAAAACCTGTCAATATATGAGTTTTTGGTTGGTTTACTTATCATGAGTACCCAAAATGAAGTGATTGAAAGATTTGCTACCAACAGCCTCCCTCCCACCACTGAGGTATATATTAGAACCATTCATCAATAGCATATTGACGCCACCTAAACCTTTTAAGTTTAAGAGAAGTTGTCAATGTAGTTCCATTATTTGAGGTTGAAGATTGATGAGTTTGAAGGTCCTAGATGGATTCATGGCTGAACTTGTTTTAATGATCATGATTACTCCCTCCCCCCAATTGTGATATTTCGCTCTTTATTCATCCTTCAGTTCTGTTTGTGTGCTCTATTCAGAGATATATGAAAATGAGTGTTTTTCTTTTGTCATGATTAACCGACTCCAAATACGAATAATCTGAATGGTACAATTGTCTTGTTGTGATAATTACATTAGACATAGTAATGATGATCAACATTTATGTAACGATATCATGATAGTGATTGCAACCTTGTTCTGTATGATGGTTCGTTATATATCGTTCAACTTCATTAGTGTGCATCCCTCAACATTTCATGCTCAATCTATACCAATAAACAAAATCCAATATCAAATAGCTGAATGAGTCAATAGTTTTCCATTACTATTTCATCATCAACATAGGATATTTAGATAAATTAGGATATTAATATAACTAATTTATCGGTTTTTATATTGAATATTCTATCTTAGTATACTTTTTTTTGACGGTGCCCGACGTAACAATCGGGACTTTTTGTGCACATTGCATTGTATTCCTTTTGAGCCCACTGCCTCCCAACACCCACCATAAATGAAAGGAATAATGCGCTCCCGTGGCTCGATCCATTGATCTTCCGCCACGCAGCCAGATCTTTTATGCCTCTCCCCGGTGAGTACAAGGGTCATTCTATCTTATTGTAGTTGATATCTTTTTTTTTCACAAATTTATTGAGACTTCTTTAGATTGCTTGTTTGCCGTCTTGTTGACCCCACACTACTGCAGTTGAAATTGGATCTACACAATATTGTGTACACTAGTGGCATCACACACATGCATAACTCAATAATTTGACCCTCCCGTTAAGGATGGAGATTCCCTTTATTCAAATTGTTAATGGATGAGTAATAGTGAGGGATAAAGGTTTTATTTTTAATTTTAGACTAAAACTTAAAACCTAGAGAAAACATGATTTTTTTTACAGAAGTCGCTTAAATCTTCCATATTTAGAATTGGGTCCCCCAAATCTCAGTTATTGTCAGAGAATCCCCCATTCTTCCCCAAGAATACAAAACGATGTGAGTCGAGAGTCCATGTTCACTCCGTTGGGCTTATTATAGCCTGACCCAATGGTTAAGCACATGTGCTGTGGCCTCTTTATCTTCCACTTAACTGTCAAACCTTTTCTTTATCTCCTTGCCAAGCCTCTACTCCAAACTCCTTCCCAAAGATCTCGGCCAAAACAAAAAGAACCTCCTTCTCCATGGAGTGCGGTCGGGAAAAATGTGAGGAGGTTCATGAGACCTGTGCAGGCTAAATTGGAGAATGAGGTGGTGGAGGAAGGGGTATGGGAAGTTGGTGGTGTTAGTAAGGATGTTGGTGGTGCTGGAGGTGGTTGAGGGAGGAAGGGTGTATGGGAAGTTGGTGGTGTTAGTGAGGATGTTGGTTAGGAAGGGGAAGTCTGGGGTGGTGGGGAAGGTGATGGAGGAGTTCAGAAGGATGGGGTGATGGAGGAATTAGATGAGTTTAGGCTGCATGATCTCCCTGTGTAAAAATGATGCAAAGTATATCCTCTGTTATGAAATTTTAATGGTTGAAACTAAAGATACTCCTGAATATAAGTTGATTTATTTTCAAGTTTGTGTCTTTATGTTTTAGGAGGGGAATGTCTCAATGAGCGGCAGTCTAGTACATGACAACCAAGGGTTCACAAAGATTCTTAGTCTTGAAAATTTTAATTCATCTTCTTTCTTGGATAAACCATCAGATGCCAAATTTAGGGATGGATGAACCACGACTTACCTAGCAAGATTGTATACTGATATGGTACTGCCATATGTTTACTTGATTGTGTTCCAGATGTAATATACTTTATTTTCTTTGCTTTCTTGGTTGCTGACTTGATAGTTATGTATTACAACTTTGCGGTCCAGAAAATAATATTTAAGAGTTGCGCAGATGTAGCCAAGCCAAAAAGTACCGTCTTATTTTCTCCTGAATGGGTTGTCATAGTAGATATCCACTTTCTTTATCATTATGCATGTCAAAGCATTTTTATCCATTTCCTTGGATTTCTAACTCTTGAATGGGTTGTTAGGGTTTTTTTTCCACCAAAATATTGTTGGGTATACTTGGGAAGGGATAGAGATGATGACACATAAGAGTCATAATCGTCCAAACTTCTCCCATCGGAATGGGGTCAGCTATGGAGCATAAGAAAGCTCCATAAAGGATTTGAAAAAGTTTTTATTACCGGTTGTCGAACTGAAGTTGACTCGACATCAACCTTCTATGTTGGTATGAAATTCCTGCTAAGGTAGATTTGAGCATCGAGAGTTCATGCCATAGAAAACTGGCATCCAGTTGGCACTTGGCATGTAAGTATACCTACTTTTTTTTATATAGTTTAATCTCATGCAACCAAACAACACCCTCCAAGTTCCCATAGACTATAACGAGTCTAGACAAAGAGGTAAGATAATACATTTTGCCATAGAAAGGTGGTGCAAAAGAGTAATTGTCTTTAATGTTGGCAGAGAGAAGAGTACTGGAGAGAAGTGGTTGGAGAGAGATGGACTTTCAATGAAGGAGCTGCAATTGGTGCCTTAGGAGTTTGATTTCTGGTGTCTTAGTGGAGGTAATAGGTGCACTAGTTGTTATTTCAGCTATTGAGGGGTAAAAAGCCTTGAAGTTAGAAATACTGAAATATCCTTCTTTTCCATGAGTTAACCTGGGGACTCTTAACTCACATTGTTCAGGATTTGAGGGACTTCACGACAGCTACCAAGATTTAGGGACCTAACTCTCAAGTT
>JANAVB010038419.1:7024135-7266635 GCA_029216955.1 Iris pallida
TTTCTGGGGTCTGATCCAGCTGGTTTAGTATGGCCAGATTTTGGAGCAGCACCCGAGGATCTCCCAGCCTTACAGCCAGATGGCAAACACTAGAAGAAACTATGGCAACGAGTAGGTTTTATTTTGCTCTTCCACTCTATTATAAATTATTCTTTTGAGGCGTTTAGCCATCGAGCAAGTGTTATCTCGTGTTGAATACTTATATTTCTTGTCTGTCTAAGGCTGTAACATGATTGACAAATTCTAGGGTTGATCATGTATGACTGAAACTCTTGTTAGTCCTCGTATTTTGTATGACTAGCTTCATGATCATCTATATATAAAATGTATGGAATGCCTTATTATTGAATATCTGATGGTCTAACATCTTGTAACTATTATTACTTGCTTGAGATTGAGACACTACGCTTGTTCTTAACCATAAGAGACTGATGGCTTGTAGATAAACCCTCATACATCTAGACAGCCGTGACCGTATATCGAGGTGGATTACATTTCTATATACGTAGCTGGTTGTGTCTGTCCCCCGCTCTCCAGTATTCTGGTTCTGGGGCATGACACGGTTTAAGTGGTGGCCCATGCAGGTCTTGTAAATCAAGATGTGTAGGAATTTTACCGAATAGATGTCTCAATCAGCACTCGCCTTTGATCTCTACTCGTGTCTCCTAATCTTTCTGAAATCATGACCTGATCACATGCTTATATCCTCGATCTATCTTGGTCATTTCTTATTATTTTCCATGTCATTTCTTCAGTGGCATTGTTCCTGGTCCTGCCGATCAGTTCGACGGAGCACCTCCAGTGTCACCTCCGTTTTTCGTTATACGTATTTCCAGTATACGTGTACGAAATCCCGACCCGTAGTTAGACTTGTCTTACTTAGCTTGATCCTGGTTTAATCTTGTCTTAGTTTATTTTGGGTTCATCCTGGTTCGGCTTGGCTTGGCTTGGTATATTTGGTTGGGCTCGGTTTGTTGGGACTTGGCCCAACATGCTAACCCCCTCTTTATAAGCCACCAACCCCTTTCTCTCTCCTCATTTACTTTTTCATTTACTCCTTCTTCTTCCTCATAACTCTCTCCACCTACCAAAAGCTTAGGCAAGTGCATCTTGCTTCATGGAGGAACTCTATTATTGTTGTTCCATTGTCTTTCTCATGAGATTCTAAGACACTTTAGTACTTAGCATTTTCAATTTCCATGGTTTATTTCTTGTAGATCTAAGTTTGTTGTATTTTCGGATTTCTTGGGTTTTGATCTAGCAAACTTTATTATTTTCAAGTTTTGATTGTTCTACGTTGTAGAGAATTCAATTTTACCCAAAATGGACCTTTGAAAAGTTAGATTTTGACTTGTTTTGAGGAAGTTATGGCCAAATGATTATTTGGTCATCTTCTATGTTTATCTGGCAGCATGTCGCAGTTGGTCTGTTTGATGTCGTGAATGGGCCGCATAGGCCGCATGTCGCAGTTGGTCCGCATGGATGTCACGAATGGGCCGCATAGGCCGCATGTCGCAGTTGGTCCGCATGGATGTCGCGAATGGGCCGCATAGGTCGTATGTCGCAGTTGGTCCGCATGGATGTCGCGAATGTGCCGCATGAGCCACATGTCGCAGTTGGTCTGCTTGATGTCGTGAATGGGCCGCATAGGCCGCATGTCGCAGTTGGTTCTCATGGATGTCGCGAATGGGCTGCATGTCGCAGTTGGTCCGTATGATGTCGCGAATGGGCCTCATGAGGCCGCCTATCGCAGAATGGGCCGCCTGTCGCAGAATAGGCCGTATAGTGCCTGTTTTGGCTATTTTATGTCTTATTTGCATGACTTGTGGCCAGAATTTTTCCCAACTTCCAACAGAAAAGTTGTAGATCCTTTGCTTGGCTTCAAGAATATGTTGATAGCCATTTTATGCAAGTTTCTCTCATTCATGATAATGTAATGATAGAACACGATAGTGGCCCATTGTGGCGCACTCACAAGTAACCTTTACATGATAACTCATGATAGTGACCCGTTGTGGTGCACTCATAATGTATCTTTCTTCTTTGCTTAACACGATAGTGACCCGCTGCGGTGCACTCAAGTCACATGTCACTTCTTTGCTTAACATGATTATGGCTCGTCGTAGTGCACCCCTAACAAGTACTCTTAACATGATAGTGACCCGTCGTGGTGCACTCCAAACAAGTAACATGATATGACATGACATGAACCATGAATGCTATTGCGACGACTTTATTGGCTTACAAGTAATGAATGATTTGGACACCGTAGGTGTTTCTCTTGAGTGTGTTTGTACAAGCTACATGTTCTGTATTGTATCATGTTTAGGACATGAATTTTTGATTTCCCACGGTCAGGGATTCATACTGAATCTGGCTGGGATTAATGACTAGATTGATCAAGTAGTTCATATAGAGAGGTATTCCGGCTACAAGCAATTTCGTTATCTGGGCACCTTCTCTGATGGACTTGTAGCCTGCCGTCGAGTAGGGCACATTTCTAGCCCACTGTCATGTGGGGCACTTATTGAAATAAGTAATATGCACACGGTCATGTGTTGCACCCCAAGTCACCTAATAAGTCTCTTAGGGTACATTTATCTCCTGGACGATGTACCCACTATTATATGTACAAGGGATACATTTGTCTCCTGGGCGATGTATCCACTATAAATCCTTGTTACTTGCGTCTGGATAACCTAGATAGTCTGCAGGGCTTGTGACCGTAGGGATATCTTATTGCATCTTGCTAGTAACTAGGCTTGTGATAACCCTAGTTAGTTAAAGTATCAAGCCGTACTCTTTGCTTGGTCGTGAATGTTGGATGGAGTCCTATCTTGTCTAGTCTTGCCTAGATCCAGTACATGGCTATCTCATGACATGCTTGCTTATGCTTTACTTATTCGATAATTGGTTAGAGACTAAGCTCTGTTCAGGTAAAGGGTTACAACCCCGGTCCTTATTTGGTTTACGGGTTGTAACTTGGTTACCGGAATAGTCCTTTAGTTATCTTATCGTTTATCATCCTATTTTCTCTAACTCATGTCTTTTGTTATTTCAATTATGTCCTTATGTGCTAATATGCTGGTTTTAGTTCCTAAGTGAAGTCTCCCTTGTGGCACTTGCTCTTTCTGGGGTCTGACCCAGCTGGTTTTGTATGGCCGGATTTTGGAGCAGCACCCGAGATTCTACCTGTATTCCAGCCAGATGGTGACCACTAGAAGAAACCCTGGCAACGAGTGGATTTTATTTTGCTCTCACGCTCTATTGTAAAATTATTCTTTTGAGGCGTTTAGCCGTCGAACAAGTGTTAGCTCGTGTTGAATACTTATATTTCTTGTCTGCCTACGGAATGTAACATAATTAACAAATCCTAGGGTTGATCATGTAATGACTCAAACTCTTGCTAGTCTTCACATTTTGTACGACTAGCTTCATGATCATCTGTATATAAAACGTATGGGACGCCTTACTATTGTATATTTGATGGTCTAACATCTTGTAACTATTATTACTTGCTTGAGATTGAGACACTAGGCTTGTTCTTGACCATAAGAGACTGTTGGCTTATAGATAAACTCTCATACATCTAGACAGTCGTGACCGTATATAGAGGTGGAATATACTTCTATATACGTAGCGGGCAGTGTCTGCCCCCGCTCTCCAGTATTCTGGATCTGGAGCGTGACACGGTTTAAGTGGTGGCCCATGTATGGTCTTGTAAATCAAGATGTGTGAGGGTTTTACCGAATAGATGTCTCAATCAGCACTCGCCTTTGATCTCTACTCGTGTCTTCAAATGTTCCTGAAATCTTGACCTGATCACATGCTTATATCCTCGATCTATCTTGGTCCTTCCTTATTGTCCCCTATGTCATTATTTTTCAGTGGCATTATTCCTGGTCCTACCGATCAGCCCGGAGGAGCTCAACCAGCACCTCAGCAGCAACCTGGGGACCAAGCCCAACACTCAGAAGCAGCCTCCCGGGTCATGCCTTCCGGAGATCATGAGCCGCCAGTTCAGCCGGTTCAGCCAATCCAGTCTGCAGAGCCTGATAATGGAACCCTGGTAGGACTTATCCGAGAATTACTTGTATCACAGTATCGTCGAGGTGATGCCCTGCACCAAACAGTACAGACAGCCATGGACAGAGTGGGTTACCAAGGTAATAGTGTAGCCAACAGTTTCAAGCACCTTAACCCTCCCTTCTTTGACGGTAGTGAAGACACTATTGCAGCTGATACGTGGCTCCAGGACATCGAGATTATTTTGGATGCAGCCAAGATTCCAGAAGAAGAGAAGGTAGCTGTAGTGTGCCTACAGTTATTGGACCTAGCTCGCACCTGGTGGGCGATATTAGCAGTTGGATTGGCGATGCCTGTCCCATGGGTGACATTCAGTGACAAGTTTCAGATCAAGTACTTCGATGCTGTAGCTCGGCACGACCTACAGACGAGATTCACCAATTTGAAGCAGATGAGCAGGACGGTCGATGGATATGCGGCCGAGTTTTTAAGATTGAGTCTGTTTGCTCCCACCTTGGTGGCGACCGAATTGGACTGAGCCTAGTGGTTCCAGCAGGGGCTCCACCTAGAGATTATTCTAGCAGTGGAGCAGTTTGAGCATCAGACTTTTGATGCTGTCTTGAGGGCAGCTAGGAAGCACGAGTATACCTCGCAGAGGATCGTGGACCGAACCGGAAGCAGGAAGAGGTCCCATGGGTAAATGGGTCTGTCCTCAGCACCAGCCCCGACAGCTAGGGCTTTGACCATTAGAGCCCCCAGGAGGATGACCACAGTTTCGTCGGTTCAGCACTCGACACCGACGTACCCTCAGCCGCAGAAGCAGAAGCAGTCTTCCGCAATGGGCTGCACTCATTGTGGGAAGCCAGGACACGTTGTTTCAGAATGTCGTAGAGCACAGGGATTGTGTTTGGCTTGTGGGGTACCGGATCATAAGATAAGGTCCTGTCCGAATAGAGCCAGCTGATCGTCAGCGAACCTAACCAGACCATCGGTTAGGGCACCAGCACCAGCACCAGTACAACAACAGTATCAAACTCTGAGGCCATTGTCGCCTCAGGAACAAGCATTACAGCAGCAGAGGCCCCAACAGTATGCCCAGGTCCAAGCCCAGATGCAGAACCGGCAGAGAGGTTTCCCGCAGGATGTCTTTCTTCTGCCTCACGCTTTTAAATTCCTTGCTTGCATGAATGATCGCTTGATTGGCTGCTAGTCGTAGCTTGCTTATGATTAATATAGCTTGCCCCAACATCTCTAGCCTCTTGATTAAATTCCGAGGACGGAATTCTTTTAAGGTGGGTAGAGTTGTCACCTCCGTTTTTCGTTATACGTATTTCCAGTATACGTGTACGGAATCCCGACCCGTAGTTAGACTTGTCTTACTTAGCTTGATCCTGGTTTAATTTTGTCTTCGTTTATTTTGGGTTCATCCTGGTTCGGCTTGGCTTGGCTTGGTATATTTGGTTGGGCTCGATTTGTTGGGACTTGGCCCAACATGCTAACCCCCTCTTTATAAGCCACCAACCCCTTTCTCTCTCCTTATTTACTTTTTCATTTACTCCTTCTTCTTCCTCATAACTCTCTCCACCTACCAAGAGCTTAGGCAAGTGCAACTTGCTTCATGGAGGAACTCCATTATTGTTGTTCCATTGTCTTCCTCACGAGATTCTAAGACACTTTAGTACTTAGCATTTTCAATTTTCATGGTTTATTTCTTGTAGATCTAAGTTTGTTATATTTTTGGATTTCTTGGATTTTGATCTAGCAAACTTCATTATTTTGAAGTTTTGATTGTTCTATGTTGTAGAGAATTCAATTTAACCCAAAATGGACCTTTGAAAAGTTAGATTTCGACTTGTTTTGAGGAAGTTATGGCCAAATGATTATTTGGTCATCTTCTATGTTCATCTGGCAGCATGTCGCAGTTGGTCTGTTTGATGTCGCGAATGGGCCGCATAGGCTGCATGTCGCAGTTGGTCCGCATGGATGTCGCGAATGGGCCGCATAGGCCGCATGTCGCAGTTGGTCCGCATGGATGTCGCAAATAGGCCGCATAGGCCGCTTGTCGCAGTTGGTCCGCATGGATGTCGCGAATGTGCCGCATGAGCCACATATCGCAGTTGGTCCGCATGGATGTCGCGAATGGGCCGTATAGGCCGCATGTCGCAGTTGGTCCGCATGATGTCGCGAATGGGCCGCATGAGGCCGCCTGTCGCAGAATAGGCCGCATAGTACATGTTTTGGCTATTTTATGTCTTATTTGCATGATTTGTGGCCAGAATTTTTCCCAACTCCCAACAGAAAAGTTGTTGATCCTTTCCTTGGCTTCAAGAATATGTTGCGAGCCATTTTATGCAAGTTTCTCTCATTCATGATAATATAAGGATAGAACACGATAGTGGCCCGTTGTGGCGCACTCACAAGTAACCTTTACATGATAACTCATGATAGTGACCCGTTGTGGTGCACTCATAATGTATGTCTTTCTTCTTTGCTTAACACGATAGTGATCCGCTGCGGTGCACTCAAGTCACATGTCACTTCTTTGCTTAACATGATTGTGGCTCATCGTGGCATACCCCTAACAAGTACTCTTAACATGATAGTGACCCGTCGTGGTGCACTCCAGACAAGTAACATGATATGACATGACATGAACCATGAATGCTATTGCGACGACTTTATTGGCTTACAAGTAATGAATGATTTGGACACCGTAGGTGTTTCTCTTGAGTGTGTTTGTACAAGCTACATGTTCTGTATTGTATCATGTTTAGGACATGAATTTATGATTTCCCACGGTCAGGGATTCATACTGAATCTGGCTGGGATTAATGACTAGATTGATCAAGTAGTTCATATAGAGAGGTATTCCGGCTACAAGCAATCCCGTTATCTGGGCACCTTCTCTGATGGACTTGTAGCCTGCCGTCGAGTAGGGCACATTTCCAGCCCACTATCATGTGGGGCACTTCTTGAAATAAGTAATATGCACACTGTCATGTGTTGCACCCCCAAGTCATCTAATAAGTCTCTTAGGGTACATTTGTCTCCTGGGCGATGTACCCACTATTATATGTACAAAGGATACATTTGTCTCCTAGGCGATGTATCCACTATAAATCTTTGTAACTTGCGTCTGGATAGCCTGGATAGTCTGCAGGGCTTGTGGCTGTAGGGATATCTCATTGTATCTTGCTAGTAACTAGGCTTGTGATAACCCTAGTTAGTTAAAGTATCAAGCCGTACTCTTTGCTTGGCCGTGAATGTTGGATGGAGTCCTATCTTGTCTAGTCTTGCCTAGATCCAGTACATGGCTATCTCATGACATGCTTGCTTATGCTTTACTTATTCGATAATTGGTTAGAGACTAAGCTCTGTTCAGATGAAGGGTTACAACCCCGTGTAGAAGCGTGGAAAAGAACAGAAAAATCCATGCGGCTCAAAGCAGAGGGAGTCTCATGCGGTTCAAAGAATCTCTTAAAGCTTCATGCGGCTCAAGAGTCCTTTAGAGCTTCATGCGGCTCAAAAGTCCTTCAGAGCCTTATGCGGCTCAGAAATTGCCAATAGCTCCATGCGGCTCGGGTAAAAGTCACATGGATCTATGCGGTTCGCCTCTACAGCTGGCCATCAAGCAGTGGCCTCATTTAATGCTCTGACATAACACGACAGCTCTGACATAAAGGTGAATTGACAGCTCTGACATAAAGCTGCAATGATGACTCTGACATAATGGCACACTCCTAGGAAAACGAAGAAAATCTTTATAGCCGGCACGATCCACCAATTCCGAAGCTCCCTATGCGGCTACCATCCTTCATACGGCAGCCACTCCCATACGGTTGCTACACCCATACGGCTTTGACACGTGGCCACCCTTATGCGGTTCGACTGGGGGCTACCCCCATGCGGCTGCTACTCCTATGCGGCTCGGATCGTGGGGGGCACCCTTATGCGGCTCCGATTTTAGGAAGCCACACCCATACGGCTCTGGCACGTGGCCACCCTTATGCGGTTCGGCTGGGGGCTACTCCCATGCGGCTGCTACTCCCATGCGGCTCGGATCATAGGGGCCGCCCTCATGCGGCTCAGATTAAAGGACTTCCATGCGGTTCAGATAAGGCCACCCTTATGCGGCTCTGACACAAGATCACACTCATACGGCTCAACTATGACAGTCCTCCATCCGGCTCACAGCAGTTAGGACACGTGGCAGGAGTCGATCAAATCTCAATAATTCAGATTTATGGCAATCGACATAACAGGCAGTTGGGACACGTGGTAAGAGATTGACCAAGATTTATTCACTTGGATTTGCTGATATCAACAAATCATTACAAAACAGATTTGTTGCAATCAACATTAATTGCCCAGATCGATTTCCAACAAACCGTGCAGATTTGGTGCAATCAGCATTAACTGCCCAGATTTGTTACAATCAACATTAACAGCCCAGATTAATTTCAAACAAAGAAGATCAAGGCAAATCTTCACCAAATCCCTAACAGCCCGCTTTTAAAGGATTAATTACTGCACACCCTACTTATCACAAAGCCCTATAAATAGCAAGGTGCCATTCCCTTGCATAGAAGAGGAGCAAGAGGACGAGCAGAGAGACAGAGACACGCACAGAGAGAGCGGCGGCGTACAGAAGAATTTTTCCACACATCCCGAGAGCATTTCTTCATCAGAGCCAAGGCTACGTCCGATCGTCCAAGGAGTAAGGCAGAGTTGCCGTCACTCTCCCGAGCCTCTATCGTCACCTCCCAGAAAAAACTAAACAATTGTACTTAGATTGCTGTACCTTGGTTTTCGTCCCTAGGCTTTCTTTGTACGAGCGAGTTTGTGTTGTGAAGTAAAAGTCCAGTCCTACCATAAAACTGTTCTGTACTTTTACAATCAATGGCAAACACGATGGCGACTCTGCTGGAGACCCACTTCTCCACGACTGAGGAGTTGGTGACGCAATCGGACGCAGCCAAACTTGGCTCCACTCAACAGATGCTGGTCGCCCGGTTCGACCAGCAGGCGTTTGAAGAAATGCTCTCTGACGGGAGCGCTGGCCCAGTCCAGCGGCGAGCCCGCACGAAGAAGGCCCGCAGGGAGTGGAGGCCCAAATCATTCGCTCCTCCCCAAGCTCTCGAAGGAGTACTCTCTGGTGCCCAAGACGGCGGAGAAGTCTCGCAGGCGGCCCCACTTTGAACCATAGAGGACTATGTTGTCCCCAAGTTCGACAGAGAAAAATACTATGATACTGGACTTGCAGGGGCAAAGAGAAACTCTGTACGGTCCAAGAAGAAGCCGCATAAGGGCGCCAGCCACATGAAGACTCATACGGCCACAGAAGCCTGCCACAGGCAGAAGGCTCATGCGGCCAACACTTCCAGCCGCATGAAGGAGGCTCATGCGGCCAAAACTTACAGCCTCATGAAGGAGGTTCATGCGGCCACGACTGCCAGCCGCATGCAGACTCCTTATGCGGCCACCGCTTCTAGCCGCATACGAAAGGTTCATACGGCCACACATGCTAGCCGCATGCAGACAGCCTGTACGGCCACCAATCTCAGTCGCATACCATCTGCTCCATACGGCTCACGGTCAGTCTTTGACCGCCTCTCATGCGGTCCTGATCTTAGAAGCTCTCAGGAGGTTGTGCCAAACTCTGTGACGTTCTACTTGGACTCTTCCTACTATGCACTCTCAGGTGCTAGAGGGAAGAAGTCTAGGACAACACGGGCTCGTCGAGCTCAGTCAGCTGTCCTAACTTCTGACTATCAGGGCGTCCCACTGACTATTACGCGGGCCTCTGATGGAAAATTGTATAAAACTATCCGTGTCCAGCCCCCGACGGCCAACAAACGGAATAGTTATCAAGAACCTCCCAATAATGATCAGGGGCAAGTACTCGTACTACCTCCACATCAGGGAGTAGGCAGGATGCCAACACACTCATGTGCTCAGGACTCCCGGGCCCACAAAATGAGTGACTTACACAACGTGATTCTTCACAAACGCAAGGAAAGAGATAAAAACTTTGTGTGTAGAGAGTCCTTTCATGGACATCACTGCACTCAAGTCATTGTCAACTGCTGCTGCAGCAAGGCGGCCGCACAAGAGTAGCGACGATCCGTCTTCTAACGACTGCAACACCCAAGCTCAGAAGACGAGGCGCTTCTCGTCGCCTCCTGCAATTCTGCTCAGAAGATCCCTGGCAGCGGGAGAGGGAAGAAAACAAATATCTCCAGCCCGAAAATCTCAACCAAGAAACTCTCTTCTAAGCGGTTGTCCACGACCGTTACGGGAGGAGTTTTCCAAGGTACTCGCTCAAAGACAAAATCTGCCACACTTGGAGATTCGTCGTCCACATCTCTGGAAGGCACTGGAGCCGGGGGTAGCACTCCTTCGAACATCCATGACAATCCGGTATTCCAAGAAGATAATCCAGGCAAAACAGTTCTCCCAACATATGCAGCAGGTTCAGACGTCCCCGAGGACATCCACAATTCTCAAGATGAGGCAAGCTCTGAAGCTGGGGGTACCACTCCTTCTGAGTTCGAACCAGAGAAAAACATTTCCACATATCCTGATGACTTCTCTGTATAAGGGTATGACTCAGAGGGCACGTCCTCAACCGTTCCTTCCATCTCTCCTCATGTGAGGACGGTGTTCATGACGGATAACAACCAAGACGGTCCCAGTGATCGCCAACGCATCGACACTCTGGAAGCCATACTTCATACCTTGGTTAAATCCATGGACGAGATCAAAGCGGCCCTTCTAACTCTGCAAGAAAGGACGCCTGGCCAATCAAGCTTGGGTTCCGCGGTCAATGTGGACTCGAACTCAGCTGCACAAAACCCGGGTGATAATCCTCCTGAAATATCAGCTCCCACCGCTGCATACGAGGCCAGGAAAGCAAGACGAGAGGTCCAGGAGCTCCGGACCATGTTCCACGCCCGAGAAACTTGCCAGGACCTCAGGATACGACAACCGTATCCGGCTGCATGGAGAGATGTTCCCTTCCCACCAAGATATAAACCATTCAACATCAATCTGTATGATGGGAAGACATCTGCAAGCAGGTACATCACCTACTTTGAAGTCATAATCGACCATCTGTCTCATGACGACGCCATCCTTATGCGATTGTTCATTGGAGCGTTGGAAGGGTCACCTTCGACTGGTACCGCAACTTGTCGGACAACTGCATATATTCTTTCGTCGGCTTCAAACGCATATTCCTGGGGAGGTTCTACGAAGTAGGACAAGATGTGACGATGTCCACCCTCATGGATGTTGTTCAAGGAGAAAAGGAGCTGACAAGGAACTATATCGAGCGGTTTTGCCAAACCGCGATGAAGTTGCCTTCCGGTAACCCTGATTCCTCCTTAATTGAAATCTGCTAAAAGAGGCTGCTTCCCACAATCAGCCTCTGGATGGGCGAAAGTCAGTTTAAGGATTGGAAGACTTTCATTATCAGCGCCACTAGCGCAGAAGACAAGTTGAAGAAAGCTCGCCAACTGGAATTGCACATCTCGGAAGGAGAGGACAAGGACAAACGCCCTAACACCAACAACAACAAT
This sequence comes from Iris pallida, assembly GCA_029216955.1. Classification (NCBI taxonomy): domain Eukaryota; kingdom Viridiplantae; phylum Streptophyta; class Magnoliopsida; order Asparagales; family Iridaceae; genus Iris; species Iris pallida. The sequence goes on from JANAVB010038419.1 coordinate 7,035,742, forward strand.
GGTGGTAATTCTTCCAACAACCGAGACAACAAGGGCAAGCAGGCTATGGTGGCCGACACAGCTCCGAAGCCCGAACCGAAGCCGACAAAAAAGTAGTGGCCTCAGATGACCTACTCCTTCGAGGACGGCCATGTCAAGCCCATCTTGGACATGCTCATACAAGGAGGTCGAATTCAGCTCCCTTCTCTAAGACGTGAACCTCGTCCTGCAGAGATGGAAAGCCCCAAGTACTGCCACTACCATCGCTATGTCCACCATGCTACACAAGACTGCTACCAACTGAAGCGATACATCCAACATCTCATCGATTCTAAGACCCTGGCCATTGATTTCGAAGAGGTGACCGTGGCAGCCAATATGGTGTCAGTACAATTCGGCAGCTTTCCTTCGACAAAAACTCAAGATGGAGTAGTACCCGTCCCTAGAGCAAATATGGAGGTCGCTAACCTTCCACCTCCTCGAGACCAGGCTGCTAGTCTAGTGCCCCTTACCACATCCCGAGGGAAGGTCATGTGGGTCCATCCAAATTTGGTACCTGAAGTGACTCAGTCCGTACCACCCTCCACCAGCAAGAAAAAGAGTGGAAAAGTCAAATCATGCCACACAATCTCGACAGAGGTCGAAGAAGCTACGGCTGTTGTTACCCGATCCGATGCATAAACTCAACCTACACCGGGTAACTCGGCTGAAGATCAACAGCCGGCTGCTGCTGATATTCCAGGACCTTCTCAGCCTTCGACGACCGACAAGCCTAGACCGAAGGAGACTCGCTTTGACAAACCGCTCCGAAGAGAGGCGCCGCATGGGCTGGAGAAGCCTTACAACTTTGACATCTTGGCACAATTGGCCAACACACCGGCCAAGTTGTCATTATACGAGCTCCTGAGACTCTCCAAAGATGTTCGTATCGCACTAAGCGAGGCACTCCAGAATGCCGACGCATATCTGGCTCAGTCCAATCTCACTGGAAAGAGCTCGTCTGCAGATCTCCAGGACAACGCTTGCACAGGCACAATGCCCAACATGTTTTCACTCCGCAGGATATACTTATCAAGACCAACCTGCACGATCGCCCTCTATATTATACTGGATACGTTGGCAACATCAAGGTGGATCGGATGCATATTGACCCCGGTTCTTCCATAAGCATCATCCCGAAGAGCCTGCTGCACCACCTGCACATTCCAATGCATCGCCTGACGCCGACAAGCACTGTCATTAGCGGTTTCAATTCGGGCAGAAGCTATCCGATCGGAAAGATTCGCCTGAAGTGCCAAATCGGCGACCTGCAGTCAGAAGTGACCTGCTTTGTCATAGATACGGACACTTCCTATAATATTCTCCTGGGGCATCCTTGGATACACGATTACATGATCGTGCCTTCCACACTGCATCAGTGCTTCAAGTACGTCGACAAGCATGGCTTCGTAAAGACAGAATTTACTGACATTGATCCCTTTAAAGGGGTCGAATCTTACTACTCCGACTCATGCTTGTACGAGAAGTCGAAAAGGCACCTTGTCGAAGAAGATACTCAAGCTCCAACTGTGGCGGCAACGGAAGGGGAAGAACCTCTGACAATTCACCTTAAAGCCCGTAAATATGGCAAAACTGCACCACTTACAGCCACTTTGCGTAAGGATGCAATCATCCTCTCTGCACAAGAGGGGCAGATGATAATCCGACTGCCAAGGTCTGATCAAGCGCCAAGGCCCACGACAGAGCCACTAACAACTAGACTGTCTAGAGCTAGTCAGCAACAAATAGAGGAGCTCAATCCCTTTGTCAAGCCAATGATGATTCGTCTTCCCAGAATGAATCGACAGCCGAGCGCTAAGTCGGGGACTACTAGCCAGCCAACAACTCCCCGTCCAGCTCCGAGCACCAAACTGGGGGTCACTAGTATGCCTACGACTTCACTTTCTGCTCCACCAATGGAGCCCCTGATGATTAAGCTGCCCAAGTCATCCTCCCAGTCTTCATTGAAACAGGGGGTAGCCGAAGAAGAGTCAGAGCTGGCCAAGTATGTGGCTGCTCACACTGATGTTCCATCCGCAGATGATGTAATCCCACTGGAAAAGATACCTTACTTCATCAATAAAGGGCTATCTTTGAACTACCTCGAGCTTAATAAGCTTTGTACAATGTATGCCATGGAACACGGTATAGGCACCCACCTACACACACAGGTGACAAATGTCTACACTGCAAACCAACTTACTCCAGTAGAAGATGCTTACCACATAGTCGAGGGAGAGGACCATCCAATCATCTTCGGCCGAAAGAATAATCCACAACCCTTCAGGATAGAAGAAGTTGACCTCGAACCCGACACCGGGAGACTGCCCCTTTATCTGTATAGTTCTCGATCCAAGTATCTCATACAAAAACAGGGGTATGATTTCGTAGTTTTTCAGCCAGGACCGACAACTGTAAGGGTAGCCGTCGTCCAGTGCCGTAATGTAGGCTAGGTTATGTTACACCGACAACGACCCCTGAAAGCTCAGACGAGGAATAAGACTGGAATTCACACTCAACCGGATCACCAACTTCCGATTCGGATGTCAGTATCGGGGACGTATTCAGGCAAGTCTTGTCCGTCAATATGGCATTCGCCGACGCCTACGAAGAAGATGAAGACATCCCTGAACTTCTTGAGTTAGAGCCGTGGGCACAACAGCTAGATGTGCAATAGGAGAAGCGGTTCGAATAAAGAGAGCCTTCTACCGAAGATGAAGTTGTGCAAGTTGATCTCGGTGATGAGTCCTCTCCAAAGCCCATCTTCGTCAGCAAGAGTCTGACAGACGACGAGCAAGAATCACTACTGTAATTCGTCAGAGAATATATCGACGTATTTGTCTGGAGCTACGAAGACATGCCAGGACTGAACCCCGAGGTTGCACTTCACAAACTCAACATTCGTTCGGACGCAAAACCGGTCAAGGAACAGAAACGACGGTTCCGCCCCGACATCATGAATGCTATTGAAGCTGAGGTCAACAAACTGATAGCTAGCGGCTTCATCCGCGAGGAACAACATCCAGATTGGATATCCAATATAGTACCAGTCCTCAAAAAGAACAGAAAGATCCGAATTTGCATCGACTTTCGGAACCTGAATGAGGCGTGTCCTAAGGATGAGTTCCCCCTCCCTATCACAGATATCATGATTGACAACACCTGCGGCTTCGAACGTATGTCATTCATGGATGGTTTCTCGGGGTATAACCAAATCAAGATGTTCCCTGATGACGAAAAGCATACATCATTCCGAACACCAATTGGCACATACTGCTACACAGTCATGTCTTTCGGTTTAAAAAATACTGGCGCCACCTATCAAAGAGCTATGAGCATCATCTTTAGAGACCACTTGTGCAAGACAGTGGAATGCTACGTCGACGACATCGCCGTCAAGAGCCGCTCTAAGAAAGATCATCTGCATAATCTGAGAACAGTGTTCGACCTGATACGAGCGCATAATTTGAAGATGAATCCTACAAAATCCTTCTTGGGCGTATCCAGCGGGAAGTTCTTGGGTTTCATCATTACTCCTCAGGGTATCCACATAGACCCCGAAAAGACGAAGGCAATCATGGAGATGGGTCCCCCGAGAAATCTTCGTGAACTCCGAGGCCTTCAAGGAAGGCTAGCTTACATCAGGAGGTTCATCTCTAACCTCTCCGGGCGATGTCAACCATTCACCCACCTCATAAAGAAGGATGTTTCATTCATATGGGATGAGGAATGCCAGCGCGCCTTCGACAGCATCAAAGAATATCTATCGAACCCTCCAGTTCTCGTAGCCCCGGTTGTTGGAAGGTTATTCCTGCTCTGTGTGCGAGCGATGGAACATTCTCTCGGTACTCTGCTAGCACAAAACAATAATGCAGGCCATGAGCAAGCTATATACTACCTCAGTCGAAAGATGATGGGACCAGAGTACAGATACACTGCCGTAGAGAAGGAGTGCCTTGCCCTAGTGTTCGCCGTTCAGAAGATGCGACACTACGTCACGGGACAAACCATACACGTGATATCACGAGTCAACCCTCTCAGGGTCCTCATGACCAAACCAGGGGCACTCAGCTCTCGCCATGCTACCTGGGCAATATTATTGTCTCCATATCACATAATCTTCGTCCCATAGAAGGCTATTAAAGGTCAAGCTCTGGCAGACTTTTTAGCAGCCCATCCAGACTCGAAGACAATCAGAATATACGAAGAGATACCAGACGAGGTCGCCAATTCAACTGCGGTCTCCCATGATGTCATCTGGCGAATGTTCTTCGACGGCACTTCGAGAACTGGACCCAAAGGCAACATCGTTGTCGGAGTCGGAGTGGTGCTGATTTCTCCCTCCGGGCTGGTGATCAATTGGGCTTACTCCCTCACGGAGCCCTGTTCAAACAATGTAGCCGAGTACAACACTTTGGTCATTGGCCTCCGACTTACAAAGGAGCTGGGGGTAGAGTATCTTGAAGCATACGGTGATTCGCAGTTAATCGTCAATCAGATCCGGGGTTCATACGAAGTTCGCCATGAAGATATGATCCCTTATCACCAAATAGCGATCGACCTCATCTCGTCCTTGGAAGGATTCTTTATAGAACATGTTCCCAGACTCCAGAATATTGAGGCCGATGCCCTAGCAGGCCTGGCCGCTTCTTTAGCAATACCGAATCACGCTCATCATCTGGTTGACATAATAGGCCGTGAATTGGTCTATCCCAAGAGTAACGTTCAGTGTGTTGAGAGTTACTCCACTCTGACAGTCGAAAAAACACCAGACTGAAGACAACCATTCATCGACTTCGTAGTCTACAACATCCTGCCAGAGAGTCCGAAGGAAGCTACTTCTATCAAAAGACGTTCCCTTATATTCTTTTACGATACAGAGACGAAAATGCTGTATCGGCGATCATACGATAGATTACTGCTTCGGTATCTGTCAAATACAGAAGCCAAGGAAGCTGTACGTGAAGCTCACGATGGCGTCTGCGGGGCTCATCAGCCTGGCCCGAAATTACAAGATCGCCTTCGCCGAATAGGCTATTACTGGCCCACGATGGTAGAAGATGCGATAGAGTATGCAAGAAAGTGCAAAGCCTGTTAAGTCCATGCAGATTTCATCCACCAGCCATCCGAGTTTCTATATCCGACGGTGGCATCCTGGCCATTCGAAGCATGGGAAATGGACATTATTGGTCCGATCACTCCGCCTTCGTTCCGAGGATATCGCTTCATACTCGCAATCACAGATTACTTCTCCAAGTGGGCAGAGGCTATTCCGCTGGCAGAAGTAAAGACTTCAAACGTGATCAGCTTTCTCAAGCATCACGTTATCTATCGCTTTGGACTACCCCGAAGGATCATCTACGACAACGGTCCGTAGTTCGCAAGCCACGCCTTCTACCAATTTTGCGACAAACACCGAATCCAGAATATTGTTTCGACACCGTACAACCCGACGGCTAATGGTCTGGCTGAAGCATTCAATAAAACTATAATCAAGCTGCTCAAGAAGTTCGTGTCTTCCAACAAATGTGACTGGAATGAGAAGTTGGGCGAATGCTTATGGACGTACCGTACTACAGTACGGACGGCCACCGAGAATATACCATTCTCTCTGGTATATGGGAGTGAGGCAGTTCTCCCACTCGAGACTCAGATCCCCTCACTCCGCGTCGCCCTCACCTACCGATTGACGACAGATAATAATCACCACCGCCGGTTACAAGAGTTGGAGGCTCTAGATGACAATCGCATATTAGCTCAACAAAGAATCGAGCTGTACCAAGCATGTATCTCGGGAGCTTTTAACAAGAAGGTTAAAATCAGAACATTCCAAGTAGGCGATCTCGTTCTAGCAGTTTGGAGGCCGATGATTATGACTCACAAAACCGCCGACAAATTCCAGCCAAAGTGGGAAGGTCCATTTGTCATCGAGGCTATATTCTCCAATGGTGCTTACCGCCTCGCAAAACAAAATGGAGACTTGCTCATGTTACCCATTAACGACAAGTTTCTGAAGAAGTACTATGTCTGAAACGACATCCTCTAAATCTTCCAGATTGTTGAGTTATGTACCTCTTGGTACCGCTGAACTTATATTCTGACTCCAAATCTCTCAGAGTGTTGAGCTATGTACCCTCTGGTACCACTGAACTTACATTCTGACTCCAAATCTCTCAGAGTGTTGAGTTATGTACCCTCTGAACTCGCATTTTAACTCCAAATCTCTTAGAGTGTTGAGTTATGTACCCTCTGGTACCGCTGAACTTACATTCTGACTCCAAATCTCCCAGATTGTTGAGTTATGTACCCGCAGGTACCGCTGAACTTACATTCTCCTCATGATCTAATGCCCGCACCTTCAGTACATAAACAGGGTAACAGATCCACAAATTTCCCGAAACAGCCACGTCAATGTTACCTCTGAGTTGTTCCACTTCCATCAGAAATAAACCACCCCTCACGTAGAACTTCCACATCCTTATTACCTCTGAGTTGTTCTATGTACCCCTTCATGGTGTCTACTCCTACCACGTCCCTATTACCTCTGAGTAGGAAGATTCCATCGAAGAAACCCTCATATTTACCACGTCCTTATTACCTCTGAGTAAGTATGTTGGTTCTCTCTCGACTTATTATCCGTACCCAACACCGGAGTACACCAAGGATAATAGGTCCACAAATGTCCTATGCTGACCAAAAATGTCCTCAGTTGACCACAAATGTCCTCTGTCGACCACAAATGTCCTCTGTGACCACGAATCTTGTACTAAGTCCTCTAGTATATACAGCTCTTTTCTCATCATGCCTCTGGGGCCCAGCTGCCCCATGGCACTCCTTCGCTCGATACCAAGAACTTCCATGGTCACCTTACCGTGGGATCGTTCTAGGTATCCCTAATCAAACTTATTATCCATACCTAAAACCGAGGTACGCCAAGGATAGTAGGTCCACAAAAAGTCCCCTATTAGGGCAACTACTACAAGCAAAGAAAGGAGCGAATGTATTCTGTTTATTCAAAATCAGTTACATTCACATGACTACATTTCATGAGCAAGCCAAAAAGTTCTCCATCGCTTCATTCGGACAAAAAAAAAGACTACATTGATCTCCAAAAGAAGCGAAACATAAACTACAGCTAAAGACAAACAGAAATAACAAGACAAAAGACGGACATTTATGGGAACCCTAGTTGTGGGGATACATATACCATTCCCTCAACCATCTTGCATATGAAGGATCTAGTTGATTAAGATTCTTGTCCGGGGCAGGAGGGTCAGAACTCCCAGTATTACTACCCTCAGACTGGGACTCCTCCTTTACAGCAGCTTCAATGTTGGGAGTGTTTTCCTCCCCGATGGGCGCCAGCTCTTCTTTTTGTTCCTCCATTTTGGGTATCACCTCCTCCTTAACGAAAGAAGACTCTTGTGTAATAAAATAAGGCAGCATCTCCTCCTTCACAATGATCTCAGCCTTCGACATAGATGCTGCAAGAATCAAAGACAAAAGAGTCAAGAGATGGCTAGAAAAACATTTAAACAGAGCTCATGCGGCTCTGTTTCGGTAGGGCCTTATGCGGCCCAGTCCAGATGAGCTTATGCGGTTCTGCTTAGTGGGGCCTTATGCGGCACAGTTCAAAGTGGGGCTTATGCGGTCCTGTTTGATGGGGCTTCATGCGGCTCAGTTCAGAGGGACTTATGCGGTTCTATTCGACGGGTCCTTATGCGGATTAGTTTGTAAAGTGCTTATGCGGCCACTATACGACTCTCATGCAGCTCGGACATGGGGTATACCCCCATACGACTCGGACATGGGACATACATACGACACATATAATTTGAACAGTGCAATGAAGACGAAAAAGGCCCGCGCATAAATATGCGACATAGCCATGATGGTTAGGTTCCAATTTCATGCAAATTTCTTACCAGCAATAGCGGGATGAACGTCGAGATGAACTTCAGGCACCGCAGCCGACGTAGAAGCCACCCACTTACCCTTCGTCGCAGCCTTGGAAGTCTTGGAGGCCATCGATGATCGAAGAAGAAGAAGAAGAAGAAGACAGCAGTTAGGGCAAGAAAAGCTTGAACTAGAGAAGAGAGTAAAGAGTTTTTCTCTAGAAATTACTCTTATTTATAGGCGAACAAGGTGGGCACGTGGACCGATGAACGCTTCGGATTATGTGCAGCAGACGAAACCGACTCTTGGAATTTCATCCCCTCTCATGCATGAGATTCATCAAGGCAAAAATCCAAATATTTAATAAACCGACTCTTGGGATCCTCCCCAAAAGACAGCTCTAAATCAAAACGAATTAGGAGCAATTAATGGGATGCCTACGTGGCAGAAAGGACAGTATGCGACCAGAGCAATCTATGCGGCTAGAAAGTCTATACGGCCAGAGCAATCTATGCGGCTAGGAAGTCTATGCGGCCAGAGCAATCTATGCGGTTAGGAAGTTCATGCGGCCAGGACATCCTATGCGGCCAGGAGGGCTTATGTGGACATAGCCATGCTTCTTATTCAAAGTATTTCAATTTTACAAATTGAAAACTTTGAAGGGGGTCTTGTAGAAGCATGAAAAAGAACAGAAAAATCCATACGACTTAAAACAGAGGGAGTCTCAAGCGGTTCAAAGAATCTCTTAAAGCTTCATGCGGCTCAAGAGTCCTTTAGAGCTTCATGCGGCTCAAAAGTCCTTCATAGCCTCATGCGGCTCAGAAATCGTCAATAGCTCCATACGGCTCGGGTAAAAGCCACGTGGCTCTATGCGGTTCGCCTCTACAGTTGGCCATCAAGCAGTAACCTCATTTAATGCTCTGACATAACACGACAGCTCTGACATAAAGGTAAATTGACAGCTCTGACATAAAGCTGCAATGATGACTCTGACATAATGGCACGCTCCTAGGGAAACGAAGAAAATCTTTATAGCCGGCACGATCCACCAATTCCGAAGCTCCCTATACGGCTACCATCCTTCATGCGGCAGCCACTCCCATGCGGTTGTTAAACCCATGCGGCTCTGACATGTGGCCACCCTTATGCAGTTCGACTGGGGGCTACCCCCATGGGGCTGCTACTCCCATGCGACTCGGATCGTGGGGGGCACCCTTATGCGGCTCCAATTTTAGGAAGCTATACCCATGCGGCTCTGGCACGTGGCCACCCTTATGCGGTTCGGCTGGGGGCTACTTCCATGCGGCTGCTACTCCCATGCGGCTCGGATCATAGGGGCCACCCTCATGCGGCTCAGATTAAAGGACTTCCATGCGGTTCAGATAAGGCCACCCTTATGCGGCTTTGACACAAGATCACACTCATGCGGCTCAACTATGACAGTCCGCCATGCGGCTCGCAGCAGTTGGGACACGTAGCAGGAGTCGATCAAATCTCAATAATTCAGATTTATGGCAATCGACATAACAGGCAGTTGGGACACGTGGCAAAAGATTGACCAAGATTTATTCACTTGGATTTGCTGATATCAACAAATTATTACAAAATAGATTTGTTGCAATCAACATTAATTGACCAGATCGATTTCCAACAAACCGCGCAGATTTGGTACAATCAGCATTAACTGTCCAGATTTGTTACAATCAACATTAACAGCCCAGATTAATTTCAAACAAAGAAGATCAAGGCAAATCTTCACCAAATCCCTAACAGCCCGCTTTTAAAGGATTAATTACTGCACACCCTACTTATCACAAAGCCCTATAAATAGCAAGGTGCCATTTCCTTGCATAGAAGAGGAACAAGAGTGTAACTGCCTATTTTCAAAATTTAGGATAAAATGGTCATTTTTGCATTTTTAGGAATTTTAGAAATTTTTATTTAATTATATTGTTATTTGGGGATTTTTAGAGTCAGGTTCGAATTTTAGCTAAATACGACTTGTATCGGGGATCCGGGGTAGCTTAGACTATGATCGGGACCCAAACTTAAGTTAGATATGGCCCATAAAATCTCACAAATTAGTCTGGTACCTTTAGACAATTTCTCCGTGACTTAATCGATCAATTTGCAGATTTTAACTTGGTTTTTCCGACCCCGAAAAATTGTTTAAGTCAATTTTGACCTAGAGGAGGCTTGGAGGGCATTTTGGACATTTGCCAAATGCCCCAAGCCTCCCCTACATAGCCGGACACAGCAGCAAACACCCCTCCATTCTTCTCATTGCAAAAAAAACTCTCTCTCTCTCTCTCTCTCTCTTTTCCTTTCTCTCATTCTACAAGGATCCCTTTCCTTCCCCTTTGGATTTTAGGCTCAAAAGTAAGTCAAATCTCTTCTAATTCTCTTACATACTCTAGATCTCTCCCTAATATTGGTGCTAACCCTTGTTTATCTCTTATTTGTAATTTTTATCTAAGTAGAACCTAGCATAGAGGGGTTGGAAGCTTAGATTTGGCTCTTGACCTAAAAAGAACCAATTTTGGGGATTTTCTTTGGGATTCCAACTCCCAAGAGGTAAACCCTAACTCTAACTCTTGTAATTACTCCTAATTAATGTTATTTGCATATTAGAGGATACCTGAGACGTAGAACAACCCATTAGAAGAGGTTTGGAACCCATTGGACTCAATTCGGGACTTTCGGGCAAGGTTTAGTGCCAATTTTGGGAAAAACCCTAAATTGACATGTTTGGATGTTACCCCTAGCCTAATTAGACCTAATTAGGTTAGTTTGGGTGATATGAGGCTAGGTACGTGTCCATATTTGCATACGTGGGGTCGTTTTGTGAGAAATCATAAAAATAGGCTTTTTCGGGGTTTTCGGGGTTTTCGGGTTTCAACACACGGGTGACTTTTTGCACCGACACTAGAATCGACAAGCTAGTACTTAGAATAGGTTCTAATCATTATTTAGAACTCATGGGTAGAGTTTGGGTCGAATCCGGATAGATTTGGTGTCCGTATCACGCGGTATCGCAAATCGGACACCCCGAAGTCGCCAGAATGGCTATTTGGCCATTCGGGCCTCGTTTCTTGTTTTCGCTCGCGTGTGCGAGTTAGATTGATTGTGTGGGACACGTGTCTAGGCCCTAGAGGGTAGAATTTCAAAGATTTGGGTATTCGGATAAGGTTTTGGGTCGTTTAGGAGTATATGTGTGTGTGTGTGTATAAGTGTCTGTGTCCACATATATGTGTGTCCATGTGTGTGAGTGTGTGTGTACCCATATATATAGATATCCATATGTGTGTGTGTCTATATATATATATATATATATATATATATATGTATAGATATGTATGTGTGTGTGTGTGTCTATATATAGATATAGGTATCCATGTGTGTGTGTGTATATATATATATATATATATATATATATATATATATATATATATATATATATATATATATATACACACACACATACATATCTATATATATATATATATATATATATATATATATATATATATATATATATATATATATATATATATATATAGATATGTATGTGTGTGTGTGTCTATATATAGATATAGGTATTGTCACGCCCCAGAACCAGAATACTGGAGAGCGGGGGCAGACATAGCCAGCTACGTATATTGAAATAGAATACATCTCAACTATACGGTCACGGCTGTCTAGATATGAGGGTTTACTACAAGCCAACAGTCTCTTAAGGTCAAGCCTATTGTCTCAATCTCAAGCAAGTAATATAATTACAAGATGTTTGACCACCAAATATACAATAAAAGGCATCCCAATTATTACATATCAGCTGATCATGAAGCTAGTCGTACAAAATACGAGGACTAGCAAGAGTTTAAGTCATACATGATCAACCCTAGAATTTGTTAATCATGTTTACAGCCCGTAGGCAGACAGTAAGTAAAGTGCATCGAGCTAACAGGTGCTCGTCGGCTAAACGCCTCAAAAGAATAACTTTACAATAGAGTGAGCAAAACAAAATAGAAAACCCACTCGTAGCCCGGGTTCCTTCTAGTCGCCACCATCGAGCTGGAAGCTTGGTAGATCCTCGGGAGCTGCTCCGAAATCTGGCCACACAAAACCAGCTGGGTCAACCCCAAAAAGAGCAAGTGCCACAAGGGGGCCACGAAATAAGAACAAAAGCCAGCAATCAGCACAAGAAAACTAATATTTAACAAGAATTACGAGAACATATCAGGATGATATACGACGAGATAACCATGGAACTATTCCGATAACCAGGTTACAACCCGTAAACCAAACAAGGACCGGGGTTGTAACCCTTCATCTGAACAGAACTTGGTTTCCCACCATTTATCGGCAAGATAATAAAGTAAGAAATCAAGACATGAAGCAATCTTGTACTGGATCAAGACATGACTAGACTGGTTATACCTCATTCGATCAATCACGGCCAAGCAGATACTACGGCTTACTACTTTAACTAACTAGGGTTATCACAGGCCTAATTACTAACAAGATGCAGTGAGATTGTTCCACAGCCACAAGCCCTGCAGACCATCCAGGTTACCCAGGACGAAAGATTAGGGTTGAATTCAGGTGGGTACATCGTCCAGGAGACACAAGTACCCTTAGGTGACTTAGAGGGTGCAACACCTGACAGTGTGCTGGAAATGTGCCCTACTCGACGGCAGGCTACAAATCCCTGGAGCGTCCAGGTAACGGGATTGCCTGTAGCTGTGTCATCTCTTCATGACTACTGTGTTATTCTAGTTATTAGCCTTAATCCATTTTAGTAGGTACTCCTGACCGTAGTACTCAGGAGTCCCATCCTAGACATGATGCAAGACAGGACAAGTGGATTTAACAAGCAAGTAAGAAGAACTACCCACGGTGTCAAGGCAAGTCAAGTTAAGTTATCAAGATAAATCATGTCAGGGTACTTGTCAGGAGTGCGCCACGACGGGCCACTATCATGTCAGGTTGGTCATGTCAGGAGTGCACCACTACGGGTCACTGTCGTGTTATGCTAGATCCTTGTCATACCATGCCATGTACAATAGTCATTCCAAACATATTAAGTAAAATCAAGTTCATGACAAAAGGCGTAAGGATATAAAATGGGCGTAAAATATCTAATAAAATATCAATATACAGGGCTATAGAAGAGCCAAGCTTAAAGAAATAAGACCAAAACTCCAAGAGCCAATGGTTTAAGCAAGGGGTCAGGGGAGCAGCGTACGCGAAAGTCACACACGCATGAGAGCTGCGTAGGTGAAAAGTCACGCACGCTACAGAGAGCAGCGTAGGTGAAAGTCACGCACGCTGAGAGAGCAGCGTAGGTGAAAAGTCACGCACGCTGAGAGAGCAGCGTAGGTGAAAAGTCACGCACGCTACAGAGAGCAGCATAGGTAAAAAGTCACGCACGCTGAGAGAGCAGCGTAGGTAAAAAGTCACGCACGCTACAGAGAGCAGCGTAGGTGAAAAGTCACGCACGCTAAGAGAGCAGCGTAGGTGAAAAGTCACGCACGCTGAGAGAGCAGTGTAGGTGAAAAGTCACGCACGCTACAGAGAGCAGCGTAGGTGAAAAGTCACGCACGCTGAGAGAGCAGCGTAGGTGAAAAGTCACGCACGCTCAAGGAAGCAGTGTACGTGAAAAGTCACGCACGCTGAAGGAGACACGCTTCCAACAGGAAGCGTACTCAAGCCTGCGTACGCAGCGCTAAAGAGCGCGCATAGCTTAGGGTGCATAAGCTAAATAGCTCTGCACACTGCTCACTGTCTTCTCCAAATAGCAAGAACACCATGGCTGAACCCAAGCTTCAAAATTCATAACTTGGCCATCCGAACTCCAAATCCGGATTTCCAAAGCTCCAACTGGAGTGAAACTGAATGCTCTTCCACATGGAAACATCAAGACCCAAGAAAATCCAACCAAAGTAGCTCAAACCATGCAAAATCTGAAAATAGGAAAAACCTAGATCTAGAACAATGGAGACTTCAAATCACAAAATACCAAGACCTAATGTTGGTCACCATATCCTAATCTAGCAAATGGACAAATAAAAGAGGATTCTCATGTAGTGACAAGGTGCACTTGCCTAGGGTTGGGAGAGTTGTGCAGAGGAAGGAGAAGAAGAAGAAGAAGAAGGAAATAAATGGTGGTTATGAGGAGAGAGAAAATGTTGGTGGAGTTATAAAGAGGGAGAGTTGTGGTGGGTTGAGGGGGTAGCATAAGCTAAGGTGATCCAATACCTATAAACCAAACCAAACCGAACCAACCCAATAAAACCGAGCCATGCCAAAACCCAAAATACGAGAAATACCGAAATTTCACAAGTTGAGAAAAATAAAAATACATGCCAAAAATCCAGATACGAGTATAAATACGAAATACGAGAAAATACGGGAAATAAGGGTGACAACTCTACCCACCTTAAAAGAATTCCATCCTCGGAATTTAATCAAGGAGCTAGAGATTGTCACGACAAGCTACATTAAGCACAAGCAAGTTACACTAAGCAGTTCAATCATACAATCATACAATGCAAGCAAGGAAGGGAAAACGTAAGGCATAAGAAAGACATTATACCTCACGAGTCAAACAGGTAGGGATATCACGATCGGATGTCGTCCTCACGCTCCCATGTTGACTCACGTAGAGAGTGATGACCCCAAGCAACACGGACTAATTTAATAGTCTTGTTCTTGAGTATCTTCTCCCTTCGGTCCAATATAGACACGGGCCTCTCCTCATACGAAAGGTTGGTACCAACAACCAATTCCGAATGGTCTAGGATGTGGCTCGGGTCCGGAATATACCGTCGTAATTGGGACACATGGAATACATCATGCACCTCACTTAGCGACGGCAGAAGAGCGAGACGATAGGATACATCTCCTACTCGCTCTAGAATATCGAACGGCCCTATATACCTAGGACTAAGCTTTCCCTGCACACCAAAGCGAATGACGCCACGGTTAGGCGAGATCCTAAGGAATACATGGTCACCGACAGCAAATTCTAAGGGACGCCGATGAGCATCGGCCCAATGGCGCTGGCGGTCCTGGGCAACTCGGAGGTAATCTCTGACCTTTCTGACCACTTCAACCGTCTGGGCAATCATCTCTGGACCAAGCATCTGTCTCTCTCCGACATCGTCCCATGCTAGCGGGGATCTGCACTTCCTGTCATAAAGAGCCTCGAAGGGTGCCATCTGGATACTGGCCTGGAAACTGTTGTTGTACGAGAATTCCACCAGGTGCAGATAATTCTCCCATGAACTATCGAAGTCAAGGGTACAGGATCTCAACATATCTTCAAGGGTCTGGATTGTGCATTCTGATTGGCCATCTGTCTGCGGATGATATGCTGAACTGAACTGGAGACGAGTTCCCAAACTCTCTTGCAAGCTACGCCAAAAGTGTGATGTGAATCTTGAATCCCTGTCCGAGGTGATGCTGACTGGCACACCGTAAAGCCTGACGATCTGCCTGAGATACATCTCTGCTAACTGTGCCGTCGACTGTCCAACTCTGAATGGAAGAAAGTGTGCCACCTTGGTAAGCCTGTCCACAATTACCCAAATAGCATCTCTGCCGGCCGGAGATCTGGATAATCCGGTCACGAAATTCATGGTTATATGTTCCCATTTTCATTCTGGGATCGGTAATGGTTGAAGAAGTCCAGCGGGCCTCTGATGTTCAGCTTTAATCTGTTGGCAAACCAAATACCGAGAGACAAACCGGGCTATCTCCCTCTTCATGCCATTCCACCAGAAATGCTGACGAATATTACGGTACATCTTTGTACCATCCGGATGAATGGAATATTGTAAACTGTGGGCTTCTGTCATGACTTCCTGTCTGATATCTCCACTGGATACACAAAGACGAGTGCCGTGCCGAAGTATACCGTCTTCATGGATACATAACTCTGGCCTTCTTCCTGCTTCACACTCTGCTCTGAGTCGCTGGATCTTGGAATCTGTTGACTGCGCTGTTTGCCATTAAAATTGTTTGATTAAAAACTTTAACACAAACAGAACATTGTTATAATATAGGACTTAGATGTAGTCCTAGGAGTACACTTTTATTTAATCTGGGTCCTTAGTGCCAATGGAGCGAGTGATAATGCGTTGACTCCGTTGACGGGCTGACGATGGTTATCTGTTCTCTGAAGGTGTAGATTGCTCTGGGTGCTGGAGCTTGCCGAGAGGAGGAAGACGTTGAGTGTCTGCCTCTGCCTCTCTGGTGATTCTCTGTATGTTCGCTGTGGATTCTGTACGTTGTCCGTATGTGTGTCTGGAAGAAGAAAATAATCCTTCTATTTATAGCTGGGCAGGTTGGCTGCTCATGCGCGCATATGTAGGATACGTCGGTACGTGGGGACGCCACGTGGAGATTGCTGATGGAGGCGCATGGATGATGCGCCCTACTCGAGGGGTTGAATTCTTCATACTGCTGTTGTGAGCCGGCATGTAGCAGAGAAGAAGATCTTTCTGTTGCTAAAATCTTGGATGAGTTGAGTCAAAGGACACGTATCGTCGACTCATGGCTCGGAGATCTTGGATCTGATGGGGGGATGATTTGGTGGGATGCACCTTGGATTGGGCGCATGATGAGATTTTGGCTCGTGACCTTTAGGAGTCACGAACCGTTCTGGGTGCATGGCTTTTGAGGCGCATGCGAGCGACTTTCCTTCTGTCTTTCGGGATCAGAGATCAGTCTGGGGCGCATGGCTTTTGAGGCACATGCAAAGCTTCAACTGGAGACTCTTCTTCTGTCTTTTAGGGATCAGTGAAGGGTCTGAGGCGCATGGCTTTTGAGGCGCATACGGATGGTTGGGTGGCCATGTGGCAGTAGCCGTCGGAGTAAAGTCATGATGATGCTGACGTTGTGGATGCTTCATTTTCTGCAAAAGCTGTCAACCGTTCAGACTTGGGGAGGCGTGCTGCCAACTCTGTCAGTTCAGCATTTAATATTGGTGACATTCGATGGACAGCTGAGTGGACGCGTTGGTTGACGTTCCACTAGGCGTATGGGGACGTATGGGGGTGCATCCTCTGTGATACGCTCAGTACAGGGCACATCTGTGGGAGGCGCTTGGTGTTTGAAGGGGTGTGATGCGCTGTCCAGCAAGCGCATCCGACACGTCTTTAATAATGCGGCTGTTTTGCTTCTCGAGTGCTTTTAAATAGCCGTTTGGCTGAAGTCGAGGCGTCTGGTTCATCCATTTAATGTGAGTTCATTACATGGAATTCGGAGAGCCATCCACTTGGCGCGTAGGTTTGATCTGCCTGGCTTATAAATAGTGGCATAGAGAGAAGGTTTGCTTCTCGCTCTCTCACGTACCTCCAACATGAACTTGGATATTCGGGTGCATTCTGTTGACGAAGTGTTCCCGAGGGTGAAGATGAGACGCCATGTCGTCGTTGATGCACTTGAAGGTGACTGTTACATCCAAAAGACGGATTCGAGGGCTTCCGAGGCAGGCAGAAGGTGCATGTTGCATCCAAAGATAGGGATGTTCGGGTCTCGTCTCCGTTGTTCCGGAAGAGCCGTAGATCGGAATGGCGGTGCTAGGCTCTTTCTTCCTTCAAAGTGGGTGTCGCCCACTCTAGTTGTGTTGAAAGCTGCTCCTTTAGCCGTATTTCGATTACGGTCTTCCTTGGTCTTTGGAGGCTCTTTCGAAGCCTTCCCTGGCCACAGATTTGCGGTGCTCTTCTCTTTCTTGGTTGCAGCCAGAGGGTTAAATGCTTTATTTAGTCGAAGCACTTATCAGGTGAGCTTGGCTGGAAGAGCGGCACATAACTGGGCTGCTGAAGGAATGCACATAACTGAGTTGGATGCACATAACTGAGCTGCTGAGGTGATGGTAGGATGCGCCTGGTTGGAGGCGCATGGTATCTGCTGCGCCTAACTGGCGGCACATGGTGACTGCTGCGCCTATCTGGAGGCGCATGGTGGCCGCTGGCTGTAGACTTAGGATCTTTCCTTTGTAGAAATTCTCCTTTGTACAACCTTTTCTAGACATGTAATAGACTTTTGTATATAAATAAAAAGTCCTTCTTCAAATGTCTATACTTATTGACTTTGCTGTGAAGTGTTCTGTCCGAGTTCTGGCGCATGTAGTGTCTGGCGCATGGGCTTTCTTGGTTGTGAAATTCCATGCTTCTACAAGACCCCCTTCAAAGTTTTCAAAACTTTTGAATAAGTTTTGGAATACTTTGAACAAGAAGCATGGAGGTCAGGGCGCATGATGGTTGGGCGCATGCCTGTTTGGGCGCATGCTCCTCTCAGTTAATGCATATGATGATGCCTTGGTAACCGAAAAGATTAATGATGATCTTTTGGTTTTATCTGCTGTTATCTTCACAGGACCCGAGGCGACGGCTGAGATCACTCGTCATCGGTTCACGCGTGCGACCACGGCCTATAAATAGGTGAGAGATGGAGAGAGAGTTCTTCTGTTCTGTGCATTTGTCTCCTTTAGAGTTCTTCTTCAAAACCCTAACTTCTTTTTCTCTGAGAGAATGGCTCCCAAGACTCCTCGCGGCGGTGCCGGCAAAGGAAAGGAGAAAGAGAAGGAGCCTGTAGAGGCTGTCGTGAGTGACATTCCTCGCCCGCCTGTCGAAGTTCGGCCAGCGGTAGTCGGTGAGCTTTATTGTCTTCTATCGTTCTTATTTGCCAATGTATAGATCTTTTCCGCCAACGTGCATAGGCTCAGGCCTTTATCATGCACCGTGGTTTTAGTTGCTGACGCACATGGGTTTAAACCCTGATGATGCGCCGAGGCTCTATCGCTGACCCGCATGGGTTTAGACTCTGATGATGCGCCGAGGCTCTACTGCTGACGCGCATGGGTTTAGACCCTAATGATGTGCCGAGGCTTCTTTTTCAGATGCGCTTGATACGCACTTTTGATGAGAATGAAGCTCTGATCTTTGTGTCATCTCTAATATCTTTGCATTTTTGTCAGTGTCGATGACTATCCCACTCTTGAACGAAGTGCTCCTGGACGCCGCGCTCTGCCAGATGGGAGTAGATTATAATGAAGAGGTGATAAACCCTGCTTAAGCGGCTATTATGCTGGATCAGCATCCCGAAAGAATGGTTCAAATTTGGGAACAACATCACGGGTTCCTCAAACGGATGATGGAACGTGGCATTCTGAAATCTGCCACTTCCGATAAAGTGACCTTTTTAAAGCCTGAGTTCCTGTTCGGAGACCGCCTTTCTTCTACTGAAGCCAAGGTGCTGAAGGTCAAAGAAGACTGGTTCTTTACAGCCAGGGGTGTGCGTATGACCGTCAGGCAGCTCGAACGTCAGTGGCCTTTGTTAGCTTTCTGTCGTCTTGCTTCCAAGAGGAGAATATCCTGGGACATTACTCCATCTCAGGGGGGAGCGGTAGCAGGCATCATCAGAATTGATTCTTCTGATCAGAGGGATACTCTGGCCGCCTCGCGAGCTGGTACCTCTTTCACCTGGCGGACTCTTCGTCCTGGAAGTATTTATAGTGATGTTCCCATCAATACTTTTGCCTTGGGTGCCTCGACTTTTGCTCGTCGCATGTTGTTGATGGAACAATCATACCCCAAGGGAGACTTTCGGGTAGAGGGTTGGTGTCATTATGTTTCAAAATGGGACAAACTGACACACTGGATCCTGTTGCAATTTTAGACTGAGCTCCAAGAGATTGCGCTGACCGCCGCGATCCGTGCCACTCAGGCAGGTGTAGACATTAACAGGCACATGTTTCTTGCACTTTTGGAGATGTTTGATACCCATACTGGGACCTTCTTCACTCCAGTGGGGGAGCTAGGGCTCGCGCTTCATGAGATGTACGAGGTATCAAAACTCCCCTGGGGATCGGAACCTTACGAGGAGTACTTCCCGACCAATGAAGAATTCCAGGTCTTGGGGGACAAAGCTGATGAGATGATGGCTGTCTTCAAAGAAGTAGCGAGTCATCACTACTATATGCAGAAGAAGGATAGGGGCGGGACACAGCCTCATGTGACTGCTTGGAGAGATCACATCTTTAGGCAGGACAAAGAGGATCCTTTCTATTTTTCTACTCCGCCGGCACTTTCTCGTAACGAGGTACTTTCCGAAATGAGCAGGTTAGGCGAGAAGAATCCCTAGAAAAACGAGGACCAGCAGTCGGATGAACGCTCTTATAGCTGTTTTTGGCATCTCACCTATCGGATGTCGCCAAAAGCAGTATTAGTCGCGTACCTTATGGTTTGGCTCCGGGACCATGTTTTCTCAGGCGGGTCTGGCTCTGTAGAGAGGGTGACTCGGAACTTAATTCTGTCGGCTGTGAAGTTGGCCTTCGGCCGTCCTTTAGCTTTACTCCCCGCAATGGTGTGTAACCTGCTGCGGGGTCTACGAGAGTTTGCGGCAGATGTCGTTCATGAGCGAGGCAAAAACAACAACTTCTCGCGTGCCGAACTGCCGTTTCATTATTTGATGGGGTGGTTAATTTTACACCATCCCAATATGATGAGCCCGGGTTCGGAGGAAGACCACAGGTCCGGAGATGCATTCCTCCGGCGTTTCCACCGGAGGAATTGGTCGCACACCGGTGTTCCTGTTTGCAGGAAAGTTTTATCCCATCTTCAGGGATGGAAGATCGCCAAAGTTGGTCCTGTCTTTTCCGATTTTGAGGCCAACGAAGATCTGATGGACTCGGGTGAAGATGCCACCACTCTGTCTCCATAGGAATTTCGCTGGTTGCAAAGTATCCGGCCATCCCATTTGGTATATCGGAACAGGAACCAGTGTTACTAGGAACCGTATTTGTCGAGCCGCTTTGCAAGGCAATTCGGGTACGCTCAATTGATGTTGGATAATCCCAGTATCACCTTGGGGTACGATGGAAGTTTGCTGGATGGTGCACGAGCTTGGCATTACTATAATACCGGATGTACTGGAGTCCGCTTTACGCTCCCTGTCCAGAATCCGCGACCGTCGATTCTTTACTCAGCCGCCAAATTTTACTGTGCTATGGCTGCCGCGCCCGCTGGATATGATAGGAAGACCAGTTTTATTGCAGGAACCCATTTAGCGGCGGGTGCAGACACTTGGCGAAGGCTCGATCGTACCGTCCGCCCGAGTCGGGTTATCGAGGCGCTCCCGCCGTATCTACCGGGGGTCAGGCAAAACCCTCGGTCGATCAAACGAAAAGGCGTGCAGATACAAAGGTCAACTCTCCTGCATCGAAAAAGCAGAAGAAGGTATCGTCACCGACGGTGTCCTCGGACTCAGCATCTGCAGAGGTAAGGTATCCCGTAAGGTTTGGTTTCAAGTTCAGCTTCTTATGCAATCATGCTTCTCCCTTTTTTTTGTAGGAGACGCTGAAAAGAAAGCCCCGTACTCCAAAATTTGGTGGAAGCAGGCCAAAGAAGATGGCGGGCTCGTCTGAAGTGCATATTCCGCCCACTATGATATCTCCCATGGAGGAGAACACCGAGGATGTTGTTGTAGAGATTCCAGCATCCCCGGATTATGTCAGACGGGAAGCTGAGGATGCAGCAGCTTTCGAGAAGATGAAGGCCGCAGCGTCGGCCTTGGATGTCGAGGGTCCAACAGAACTGCAAAAACCTGTTGTGAGGGTAACAGGTATGGTTGGAATAGAGGAGAGGGTTGATTCCCCTCCTTGTCTTGATGAAGGGGGGTCGGCTGCAGCATTGCCGAGTCCTACCCCAGCTTCAACCGTGGAAGTTGAGGTGGCTATCGATCAGGAGATAGCGACAGATTCTGTCCCTGTAGAGGGACTTGAGAAGGATGAGACCCTTCTGCCGGTCCTGTCTCCCGGGGCGGGCCAGGAGATGAGTGTTGATCTCCCCGTTCTGCCGGAGGAGATACCGGTCGCTGATAGGACGTTGGGGGTAGAAGAGGTAGCCGTTGACGTCGGTGGTTCCTCCGGGCTTGAGAAGGGCAAGGGTGTGGAACCCTCTGTTACTCCTTCTACTTGGGGTACTATCTCGACGCCTGTGCGGGCTTCCTCTGTTACTTCGGCTCTTCGGGCTAGCAGTCCAGCCCCTGTTGATGAAGAGCCTATTGATGTCGAGGTTCCAGCCTCGCAGGTTGAGGTTGGCGGATCTTCTTTCGGTCCGCTAACCGTAGTAGCTCCTCCAACTCCTGCTATGACGCCGCAGGTACTGGCTAACGCAGACGAATATGTGAAATTCCTCGTCGAGGGAGTGTACAAAATACTGCAGTGGGGTGTATCTGCGGTGATAGATGCCAACGGGAGCTTTGCGACGACAAGAACTCTGGCAATGCCCTGTATCGAGCTGATCCGCATTCACCAAGGCCACGACCATATGGCCGAAATTTTGGAGGCTTCGGTGATCGAGCTGGACGAGCGGCTTGCGGAACTTCAGCGCATCCAGTGAAATGACCTCTCCGTCCTGATAGATGCGGAGAAGGGGAAGTTGATTGCCGAGATCGAGTCTTCCTACCAGGCCACTGTGGGCATTTGGGAGCGCGAGGTGGCTGAGACTGAGGTTGCGGTAGATCAGTTGTCTCAGTCCATGAAGAAGACGATGGAAATGCGAGCTGCGTTGGATGCTAACATCGCAGAGATCAACACCCAGATGCGCCGCCTTGAGGACGAACGGGCCCGACTCCAGTTAGATGTCGAACGTGTCCGGGCTGAACACGTAGCATTCAAGCAGGAGGAAGCGACTTTTACTCAGCGGACTCTTGCCTTGGCTCAGCAGCGACAACAGCTTGATGAGAAGCATGAGAGCGAAACTTCCGCTGAGGCTGTTGAATTAATGCATCAAGAAGCTGAGCGTCGAGTCCTGGCGACTGTGGAGACCCGTACAACCGACTTAAGACGTCGAGTCAGAGAGCTCTCAGCCCACCCTGGAGAGGTTCAGGGACTGTAGCTTCTTCCTTTTTTATGTTCTTTTGTAACCCTTGCTGGGGGATAGTGTAGTTCTGTACTCTCTTTTTTTTAGAAAATAAAGAAGCACACAACCTTTTTTTGTGATGTGTTCATTTTTGTTATTATGAACTTGATGATTTGTGTGGACCTATTATCTTTTGCGCACTTTGGTTTTTAGGTATAGATAATAAGTTTGAAGGAACCAACATGTTTGCTCAGAGGTGATGTGGACATGGCAATTATTGGGTTCAAAATGATAGAATCTTCCTACTCAGAGGTATTATGGACGTGGTAGGAATGATCCTGGGGGATACGCTGAACAACTCAGAGGTGATATGGACGTGAAAGTTCTGCGATCATTGTACGACAACGCAGGGGTTGTTTGTACGAGATGTTTACTCAGAGGTAATATGGACGTGGTAAACATGAAGGGTAGCGTCGACTTACGTAGTGTAAGATTCCGCTTTGTAGGGTGTAGAGGAACAACTCAGAGGTGATGTGGACGTAGTTGTCTTTCTACTGAAGGATGCCACGGAACAGCTGGGTTCCGGAAGCGTATGGTTTTGTTGGAAGGGAATTGTCTGTGAATCCTGATGATCGGGTCCATAGATCCTCTTGTGGAAGCACATATTTGAAAGATGTCAAGAGTAGTACTTTTTCAGGAACTTGCCGTTGATGGACATCATGAACAAGTCCCCATTCGGTTTGGCGAGGTGGTAAGCACCGTTTGAGTATACCGTCTCAATGATGAAAGGTCCTTCCCACTTGGGCTCGAACTTTCCTGGTGTCTTGTGAGTTAACACCATTAGCCTTCTGACTGCTAGAACCAGGTCGCCAACTTGAAAAGTCCTCTGTTTGACCTTCTTGTTGAAAGCCTGTGATATACGGGCTTGGTAGAGTTCGATGTGTTGTTGAGCCAGGAGACGCTTCTCATCGAGTGCCTCCAGTTTCCGCAGACGACGACGTTGATTGTCCTCTTCTGTGAGTTTGTTTGTTATTGCTACGCGGAGTGAGGGTATCTGGATCTCGAGAGGCAGTACCGCTTCGCTCCCGTAGACCAGGAAGAATGGTGTGTTGCCTGTTGGGGTCCGTACCGTTGTGTGGTAGGCCCAAAGGCATTCGCCAAGCTTTTCGTCCCAGTCGCGTTTGTTGGATGACACAACTTTTTTGAGCAGCCTAACGATAGTCTTGTTGAACGCCTCGGCCAATCCGTTTGTTGCCGGATTGTAGGCGGTGGATGCCATATTTTGAATACGATTCTTGTCACAGAACCTGCTAAAAATGTGGCTGATAAACTGAGGACCATTGTCATAAATGATCCGCCGGGGTACTCCGAAACGGTAAATGACATGGTGTTTGATAAAGCTGACCACCCTGGAGCTCTTTACTTCCGCCAGTAGGACTGCTTCTGCCCATTTGGAGAAGTAATCGGTGATGGCCAGGATGAAGCGGTGTCCTCTTGATGAAGGAGGAGTGATTGGTCCCACAATGTCTATGCCCCTGGCTTCAAAGGACCAGGAGGCGACTGTAGGATGTAGTGGTTCAGACGGTGAATGTATGAAGTCTGCATAAAGTTGGCATGCGTGACACTTCTTAGCATATTCAACAGCGTCGGCGGCCATGGTTGGCCAGTAGTAGCCCATACGTCGCAGTCGATCCTGCAACTTAGGATCGGGTTGATGAGCTCCGCAAGTTCCGTCATGAGCTTCTCGAAGAGCTTCGGCTGCTTCTTCGTTGGACAGACATCGAAGGAGGAGCCCATCGAAGGAGCGTCGGTACAGCGTTTTGGTAGCTGCATCGTAGTAGAATCGAAGAGAGCGTCTTTTGACTGAGACGGCTTCCTTCGGGTCCTCTGGAAGGATTCCGTAGACAGCAAAGTCGATGAACGGGAACCTCCAGTCTCGGACATTAACGCCAGTGTTTGTCGGCATGGCGTGAGCCACTCGCAAGCATAGGTTGTTTCTAGGACAAACCAAGTCTCGGCCAGTTACCGTGACATCGTGTTGAGTCCCAAGGGGCGCTGCCAATGAGGCCGCGAGGCCAGCCAAAGCGTCGGCCTCCAAGTTTTGTAGACGGGGTACATATTCGATGAAGAACCCAGTGAAGGTTGAGATGATATTCAATGCAACTTCGTGGTAAGGGATCAGATCTTCATGGCGAACCTCGTATTGCCCCCGAATCTGGTTCACGACGAGTTTTGAGTCACCGTAGGCTTCCAGATGGTCCACCCCCAGCTGTTGTGCGAGTTGGAGTCCCATGATGAGTGCATTGTACTCGGCAACATTGTTGGAGCACGGCTCCGAAAGGGAGTAAGCACGCTGGATGACCAACTGATCGGGGGAGACTAAGACTACCCCCACTCCTGCGATAATTTGGCCTTTGGGGCCTGTTCTTGAAGCGCCATCGAAAAACATCCGCCAAACGGAGCTTCCTTCGGTGACGTTGGATTCTTGGACCTCATCCGTGATGTCTTCATAAAGTTTTGAGGATTCTGGGATGGGATATGCAGCTAAAAAGTCAGCCAGAGCTTGACCTTTAACAGCTTTTTGCGAGACAAACACCATATTATACGGTGTTAGCAAGATCGCCCATGTGGCTAGCCGGGAGTTCAATGATCCTGGCTTCGTCATGAGGACTCTGAGCGGATTGACTCGGGAAATGACATGAATTGTCTGGCCCGAGACATAATGACGAGTCTTCTGGATGGCAAACACCAAAGCCAAGCACTCCTTTTCAATGGGGTTGTACCGATGTTCGGCCTCGATGAGCGTTCGACTGAGGTAGTAGATTGCTTGCTTATAGCCTGTATCGCTGTTTTGAGCCAGCAGAGCGCCAAGAGAATGATCCATGGCACGGACGTAGAGGAGAAATGGTTTGCCGGCGACAGGTGCCACCAGGACTGGTGGGCTCGTCAAGTAGGCTTTGATGTCGTCGAAAGCCTTTTGGCACTCCTCTGTCCAGACATAAGAGACTCCCTTCTTCATGAGCTGAGTAAAGGGTTGACATTTATCGGAGAGGTTTGCTATGAACCTTCGGATGTATGCCAGACGTCCCTGTAAGCCCCGAAGTTCTTAAAGATTCTTCGGAGGGTCCATGTTGAGGATGGCTTTGGTCTTCTCGGGATCAACATGAATGCCTTTCGCCGTGATGACAAAGCCCAAGAATTTGCTGCTAGAAACCCCCAGGAAGGATTTAGCGGGGTTCATTTTGAGTTGATGTGCCCGCATGAGATCGAAGACTGTCTTCAGATCCTGTAGGTGATCTCCTTTGAGGTGGCTCTTGACTGCGATGTCGTCAACATAGCATTCGACTGTCTTGCGAAGATGTTGACGAAAGATGGTGCTCATAGCTCGTTGGTATGTTGCACCGGCATTCTTCAAGCCGAAAGGCATCACTGTGTAACAGAAAACACCCTTCAGAGTCCTGAATGACGTGTGTTTTGCGTCATCAAGGAACATCTTGATTTGATTGTAGCCTGAATACCCATCCATGAAGGACATGCGTTCAAAGCCACATGTGTTGTCGATCATCACATCGGTGATTGGAAGCGGGAATTCGTCCTTCGGACAAGCAGAGTTGAGGTCCCTGAAGTCGATACAGACTCGTATCTTTCCATTCTTCTTGGTGACAGGTACGACGTTGGCTACCCAATCTGGGTGCTGTTCCTCACGGATGAAACCGCTGGTCAAGAGTTTGTCCACCTCCTGATCGATTGCATTCATGATGTCCGGACGGAAACGTCGCTGTTATTGTTTGATAGGTTTGGCATCAGGTAAGATGTTCAACCTATGCATTGCGATCTGTGGATCGAGTCCCGGCATATCTTCGTAGCTCAAGGCAAAGACGTCGATATACTCTTTAGCCAGCTGGATTAGAGACTCTCGGTCTTCTCCTTCTAGGCTTTTGCTGATAAAGATGGGTTTGGAAGAAGATCCGTCCCCGAGGTCGATCTGCTCGACTTCGTCTTCGGTGGGAGGTTCACGTAACTCAAAACGAGACTCCTATTGTTCTCCTAGGCATTGAGCCCAGGGTTCTTCTTCGAAGGGTTCCGGCGCTTGGTCTTCGCCTTCGCCTTTTTGAGGTTGTGCTGACGTCATGTTAGCTGACAGCACTTTCCTGAAGACCGATCCGATACTGGTATCGGAATCCCAAGTCGACGCTTCGGACGAGTGGGAATGTTCTATGTCTTCTGCGTTTGAACTCTCTGGAGTTGATGGCGGCGTGACATAGCCTACCCCCCGTCGAGTTTTGTTGTAGTAGTCTTGCGGCTTTCCTTTGGGTGTTGGAAGCCGGAGAGGGAGACATCGACCCTTGCCGTAGTTTAGGCCTTTGTTGCTTTTTAGGTCGTAGCCCATCTTTTGGATGATGTGCTTTGCCGTATCCGTGTACCGATAGACTTGTACTCTGCCGGTATTAGGTTCTGGCTCGAGTGGCGAGAGGTCTTGATGACGCTCAACTTTGCCCAAAATGATGGATCCTTCGTCTCGGCTTCGTGGAGGGGCTATGAAACAGACTCCTTGAGACGGGACTACTCGATTTACATGATGGACGGTCGTTATTTATGTTTGCAACGACCGTAGAGCATTATCTAATGTATACATGGCATTCCAGTACGGAAGACAAGAATAATTAAAAGACACTCTATTATTGATGAAGTACGAGATTTTATCCCGTAGGATTACATTGTCTAAGGAGGGTGCATCTACATCAGCAGAGATATATTCGCCAAGCTCCTCATCTATAAGCACTGGGGTCGGATCAGGAGAATCTACCACAGCTTTGACTTTGGGGTCTGAGAGGGTTATGTGAGCCCTCTCTGGCATCTTGGATGACTGCGGGGGCTTGCCCTTAAGACGTACCTTCAAAGGTGCCTCAACTGCGCCTCCTGTGAGTGGTGCCTTCCCCTGTAATTTTGCCACCAGGGGAGCCGATGTTTGAGGCTGCTTTCCCTTGAGGCGTATCTTCAGGGGAGCCTCAGGAGTCGGTGCTTTCCCTGATAGTTTGATGCTCATTGGAGGCACCTTCTGGGGTGGTTTGCCCTTCAGTCGGATCTTCAAAGGGGCGTCTGGAGTCATCTCAGGCTCCGTGTCTGGCTCAGTTGCCGTCTCTGCCTAATCATCAGCATCGTTGGCTTCCTCCTCGTCAAGTGGCTTGTACAAGTCGGAATCGGTAAAGTAGGCTTCAATCCCTTTGAAAGGATCGATGTCTGCGAACTCCGTCCGGATGACGCCGTTGGTGGATACATATTTCATGCATTGGTGGAGTGTGGAAGGCACCACCATGTACTCATGTAGCCATGGTCGGCCGAGCAGGATGTTGTAGTTCACCTCGGCATCCACCACATAACAAGTCACCTCAGTTTTGAGGTTGCCGATGTGACACTTCAGTCGGATCTTGCCCAGTGGCTCACTTTTGCTAGCGTTGAAGCCACTGATGGTTGTGTTGGAGGGCGCCAGCCAGTACATTGGGATCCCCAGTTTTGATAGCAGCGCGCCTGCGAGATGATGCTGAGGGAAGACCCCGGATCGATCTGAATTCGGCTCACCTTGACTGAACCGATGTACCCTGTGTAATACAGCGGTCGGTTATATCGGTGGTGCTTGAGCAGCATGTCTTGTTGGGTGAAAGTTATGTTTGGGATAACTTCATCCGTACAATGACAGTGCGCACAAGTAGTTAGGAGGTCTTCAGGCTGCTTGACCTGACTGAGAAAGGATTCAGCGTCCTTCACAGCTTCGCAAAGAGCTTCTCGGGAGTCTTTGGAAAGACGCAGGAGCTCAAACAAAGACAGGCGTGCAGGAGTACTGGCCAGTTGTGCCAGTGTATCAAAGTTGTGGGGCTTGGCTAGCCCCGAAGCATTCTCCTTCCGTAGAGGTCGGTCGAAATGAGCCTCCACCTGCTTCTGCTTATTGGCTGCTGAGGGTTTAGACGGGCCTTCCTCAGGGATGGTGCCAGGAGGCACCACCTCGACGGTAGCTTCGCCGGGCTGGGCGTTCTGTTGTGCACGCGTCTGTACTGGAAGTGCCTCTTCCGTTGAAGAAGAGACCGTGCAGCAAGACTTGATCTTCCTGCCTTTTGATT
The DNA here is from genome assembly GCA_029216955.1 of Iris pallida. Lineage (NCBI taxonomy): Eukaryota > Viridiplantae > Streptophyta > Magnoliopsida > Asparagales > Iridaceae > Iris > Iris pallida. Next base: position 7,064,645 of record JANAVB010038419.1, read on the forward strand.
TGGAGGTAGAGCGTACCTCCGGTTGAGTCACCTCGGAGACGAGGTCGGGGTGAACCCAGTGGACCTCTCATCGAGATGTGGTGAGTGGGATAAGTCCACTCGTATTATCACGGGTAGGTGGCAAGTTCACCACCTCCATTGTCGCCTTAGGGATGGGGACGACGCCATCTTGTGTGGTGGTCGGTGGCAAGGTGCCGAACTGAAGTGACACCACATTGGCTGACACCGTCTTCTCTTCATAGTCGACGGAGATTACATCGGCATTGATCATGCGCTGGATGTAATTCTTGAGGACGTAGCAGTCCTTGGTCGGGGGTCCGACAAACCGATGGTAGTGACAGTACCTCGGGTTGTCCACTTTCCCGACTTCATCGGGCCACTTTGGGTCCGGGAACTTGATCTTGTCACCCTGCTTCAGTATTTCAAAGAGTTACAGGGTGTCTTCGTCATTGAATGAATACACCTCCTTGGGTCTTGGTGCCAGTGGAGGCTTCTGAGTAGGCGTAGATGCGCCTTTCGAGGCATTAACAGTCAATGCCTGTTTCCCCTTTGCTTCTCATCCGGAGTTGTTGACTGCTGACCTTTTCCCCTTAGCATCAAAGGCGGGGAAGCTGACACCCAGAAGACGTGCATTGGCCGCCTTTTTTTCTGCGGCTTCAGCTTCGATGATCAGGGAGCTCCAGTCGGGAGGGGGAGTAGAGTTGAGCCAGAGCTTTACTGCAGGCAACATGTTCATGCTGCAAGAGGAGAGGAGCGCATGTTCTGGCATACCCGGAGGTAGCCTGAAGCAGGCCTGTCGGAAGCGTTCGATGAACACCCGAACCATTTCTTTCTCCTTCTGGCGTATCTCTATGAGAGATGCCATCATCATGTCCTTCCCGCCGTCGTAGAAGCGATCGAGAAAGAGGCACGTCAAGTCGTCGAAGGACGATATAGAATTGTCGGGGAGGCTGTAGTACCAGTCATATGCCACCCCTTTTAGGGCCCCAACAAAGATGCTGGTGAGGAGCGCGTCCTCCTTTGGAAGATGCCCCGTCTGTGACTGGAAATATGTCAGGTACCGACGCGGAGAGTCCTTTCCATCGTACGGCGTGAGTGTTTATGGTTTATACTTTGGGGGATAAACCACCTTGTTCTACTCGAGGGGATAAGGCTGGGGAATGCCCATCTTCTGGCGCTCCTCTTGCATGTTTTTGGACTCGAAGCGCTCCCGCAAGTCCTTGATCATTTCGACCACATCCTCCGTGGAGATAGGAGTCGGGGAAGGTGGTACATTCTGGAGTGGAGCGTTTGAGGGCTCCGACGTCCGGGGTGCTTCTATGTCTGAGGGTGCCCGTTGAAGGGGTACACTCGACTCCCCATTGGCTCCTGGGTCGGGACCGGTTGAAGGTGTTCTGGTCAAGGCCGACCGGATATCAAACAATGCTTGAGTCAGTGCTTGCATAGAGGCAGAGAGGGTTTTGAGTCCTCCCTCTATTGAATCTATGCGCTGGATAATGTCCTGCAGCGGCGCATCAGACTCGGAATCACCCCCAGTCATGTATACTGTCATGACACGGCCGGGAGTGGATGGATTGGTTGAGGCTTCGCTCTCGGCTTCACTTTCATGTGGGGGAGTCACCTCTCCTGGTGTTCCACCTTCGCCACCCCCAGCCACACTCTAGAGGTCATTCTCGACGGGCGTATCTGCAAGGGCCTGATTGCCCTCAGCTCCGTCTTGAAGGGCCTCTTCGTCTCTACCACCAGCCGTGTCCTGGGGGACATCCTCATTTTGTGGGGCTTCTGGGAGGCTGACTTCATCTCGAGGATGAAGATCCGTCGTAGCTGTGCTTTGGACATCTTCGTCTTCGGAAGGAGGCTCAACAAGGGTCTGACTACCCCCAGCTTCCTCCAAGAACTTCTTCCTCGACCGAGTGCCTTCGAACACCCCAGAGGACGAGACAGCTGTCTTGATTTTCCTCGGTTAGCTTTTGGACGAGGACGAGGAATTGCCAGTCGCCTTCCGGACTGATGAGGAGTTGGAGACCACATTGCATGAAGCAACTCTTGGCTCCTCTTCTGTTGACACCTTCATCCCGAGGCGATGTCGGAGGGGTGTCGATGATTGTAGCCGCTGGAAGACTGACTGCTTTGGTGGTACTGCTGCCTTGCAACAGCAGTTGATGGTGACCACCGCATAAGTATGCCCCGTGAGAGGCGCATTGTGCCTGTTGGTCGACTCTCCTGACCGGCGCTTGTGAGTGATCACGTTACGCAGGTCGTTGGAGGAGAGTGCTACCTTCACACCCCCTTCAGGCGTATGGTAAGGCCAAACGCCGGAGTGGACAGGTGAGTGCTGCACCCCCTGATCTAATACCAACTAGGCATCACGATCAGTAGTGGGAGAACCACAACATTTGAAGTGACTTGAACGAACCTCAAACGCATAACCAGAGGAGGCGCGGGAGTTCAAGACCACTGAATTTGCCTCACTCGACTTGGTTGTGCACGCAGTAGATGTGCCCAAGTGAGATGAGGACTTTGAAAGTCGACTCGTTTTTGGTAGAGAGGCACATGATTCGACCTTGTACAGCTTGCCATCGGCAGCGCGCGTGATTGTGAGCGCGTGCCTTTGGCCTGCTGCCGGCATAGCACGTTTGTGGCGCATTGCCCGTGCCGCCTTAGATTTCTTTGTACTAGCCTGCTGGGGCGCATAGTACTCAGCATCCAAATTCTCCTCGCCATTACAGCGAGTGAGTCTGTCAAAGACAGAGACTTTTTGTGGCGCATCAGAGGTGATGCGCGGGGCATTGGCTGCGCCCCTGCTCCGTCGACGCATCTTCCTCGTCTGAGAGGGAGATGGCTGGAGAACATGGTCAGCCGCACGCTTCCTCGAGAGATGCGCTGCATCAGCGGGCGCACCTTGGTTGCTGAGAACGTCAGCAGGAAGAGATAGCTGGATTGGCGCTTTCCCTTCAGTGGTGGTGCCCGAGGCGTCGACCTTGCACACCCAGACACGGCGGGTCTTCTTCGGCTTCGGCAGCCGCTTCGAAGGACTCGCACTTCCTTCAGAAATGAACTCCTCGTACGCCTGTTGATTGAGGCACACGACCAGCGTCTTGTGGGAGGAGCCCACCTTCACGTCGTCGACCTGTGACACGACTTTCTCGGAAGAGAAGAAAGAGGTCCCCAGCAGAGTCGCCAGCTTGTTTGCCATTAAAATTGTTTGATTGAAAACTTTAACACAAACAGAACAGTGTTACAATATAGGACTTAGATGTAGTCCTAGGAGTACACTTTTGTTTAATCTGGGTCCTTAGTGCCAATGGAGCGAGTGGTAATGCGTTGACTCCGTTGACGGGCTGACGACGGTTATCGGTTCTTTGAAGGTGTAAATTGCTCTGGGTGCTGGAGCTTGCCGAGAGGAGGAAGACGTTGAGTGTCTGTTTCTGCCTCTCTGGTGATTCTCTGTATGTTCGCTGTGGATTTTATACGTTGTCCGTATGTGTGTCTGGAAGAAGAAAATGATCCCTCTATTTATAGCTGGGCAGGTTGGCTGCTCGTACGCACATATGTAGGATACGTCGGTACGTGGGGACGCCACGTGGAGATTGCTGATGGAGGCGCATGGATGATGCGCCCTACTCGAGGGGTTAAATTTTTTATACTGCTGTTGTGAGCCGGCACGTAACAGAGAAGAAGATCTTTCTGTTGCTGAAATCTTGGATGAGTTGAGTCAAAGGACACGTGTCGTCGACTCATGGCTCGGAGATCTCGGATCTGATGGGGGGATGATTTGGTGGGATGCGCCTTGGATTGGGCGCATGATGAGATTTTGGCTCGTGACCTTTAGGAGTCACGAACCGTTCTGGGCGCATGGCGTTTGAGGCGCATGCGAGCGACTTTCTTTCTGTCTTTCGGGATCAGAGATCAGTCTGGGGCGCATGGCTTTTGAGGCGCATGCAAAGCTTCAACTGGAGACTCTTCTTCTGTCTTTTAGGGATCAGTGAAGGGTCTGAGGCGCATGGCTTTTGAGGCGCATGCGGATGGTTGGGTGGCCACGTGACAGTAGCCGTCGAAGTAAAGTCATGATGATGCTGACGTTGTGGACGCTTCGTTTTTTGCAAAAGCTGTCAACCGTTCAGACTTAGGAAGGCGTGCTGCCAACTCTGTCAGTTCAGCATTTAATGTTGGTGACATTCAATGGACAGCTGAGTGGGCGCGTTGGTTGACGTTCCACTAGGCGTATGGGGACGTATGGGGGCGCATCCTCTGTGATGCGCTCAGTACAGGGCGCATCTGTGGGAGGCGCTTGGTGTTTGAAGGGGTGTGATACGCTGTCCAGCCGGCGCATCCGATACGTCTTTAATGATGTGGCTGTTTCGCTTCTCGAGTGCTTTTAAATAGCCGTTTGGCTGAAGTCGAGGCGTCTGGTTCATCCATTTAATGTGAGTTCATTGCACAGAATTCGGAGAGCCATCCACTTGGCGCGTGGGTTTGATCTGCCCGCCCTATAAATAGTGGCATGGAGAGAAGGTTTGCTTCTCGCTCTCTCACGTACCTCCAACATGAACTTGGGTATTCGGGTGCATTCTGTTGACGAAGTGTTCTCGAGGGTGAAGATGAGACGCCATGTCATCGTTGATGCACTTGAAGGTGACTGTTACATCCAAAAGACGGAGTCGAGGGCTTCCGAGGCAGGCAGAAGGTGCCTGTTGCATCCAAAGATAGGGATGTTCGGGCCTCGTCTCCGTTGTTCCGGAAGAGCCGTAGATCGGAATGGCGGTGCTAGGCTCTTTCTTCCTTCAAAGTGGGTGTCGCCCACTCTGGTTGTGTTGAAAGCTGCTCCTTTAGCCGTATTTCGATTACGGTCTTCCTTGGTCTTTGGAGGCTCTTTCGAAGCCTCCCCTGGCCACAGATTTGCGGTGCTCTTCTCTTTCTTGGTTCCAGCCAGAGGGTTAAATGCTTTGTTTAGTCGAAGCACTTATCAGGTGAGCCTGGCTGGAAGAGCGGCACATAACTGGGCTGCTGAAGGGATGCACATAACTGAGCTGGATGCACATAACTGAGCTACTGAGGAGATGGTGGGATGCGCCTGGTTGGACGCGCATGGTATCTGCTGTGCCTAACTGGCGGCGCATGGTGACTGCTGCACCTATCTGGAGGCGCATAGTGGCCGCTGGCTGTAGACTTAGGATCTTTCCTTTGTAGAAATTCTCCTTTGTACAACCTTTTCTAGACATGTAATAGACTTTTGTATATAAATAAAAAGTCCTTCTTCAAATGTCTATACTTATTGACTTTGCTGTGAAGTGTTCTGTCCGAGTTCTGGCGCATGTAGTGTCTGGCGCATGGGCTTTCTTGGTTGTGAAATTCCATGCTTCTATATACGCCACCCGGATTCTCTCAACTATGCTGGACTGAACATGTAGGCTGGCCATCAATGCCACGCTGGTTGGAAGAACCACTTCAATTCCCATCTTCTGAAGATCTGCCAATAATTCTGGTTGCGCCGTAAGGAGATAAACTCCGGCTCTCCTGCTCAATGCATCTGCTACAACGTTGGCCTTCCCGGGATGATACTGCAAATCCACATCATAGTCCACCAGTAGCTCGAGCCATCTTCTCTGCCGCATATTAAGGTCCTTCTGGGTGAAAACATACTTCAGGCTCTTATGATCAGTAAAGATCTCCACTCTATCTCCGTACAAGTAGTGTCTCCATAACTTCAAAGCAAACACTACCGCCGCCAATTCCAAGTCGTGGGTCGGGTAATTCTTCTCATGATCACGTAGTTGACATGACGTATAAGATATTACCTTTCCATGCTGCATTAAGACACACCCCAATCCTCTGCCTGAAGCGTCGCAATAAACTGTGAATCCTCCGGTCCCATCTGGAAGGGTGAGAATGGGAGCCGTTATCAAACCTCGCTTCAACTTCTTAAATGATTTCTGACACTCCGCTGTCCAAACAAACGGCACATCCTTGCGGGTCAACTGGGTCATCGGCGCTGAAATCCTTGCAAAATCTGAAACGAACCGCCGGTAGTAGCCGGCCAATCCAAGGAAGCTGCGAACCTCTGCCACTGAGCTGGGTACCGGCCATGACTCGATAGCCACAATCTTCTGGGGATCCACTTCCACTCCTCCTCGGGTAATGATGTGACCCAAGTACGATATGCGATCGAGCCAAAACTCGCATTTACTGAACTTAGCGTACAACTGATGCTTCCTAAGCGTCTGGAGGACGACTCTGAGATGCTGCTCATGCTCTGCTTCACTCTTGCTGTAGACCAGGATGTCATCTAGAAACACGATCACAAACTGATCCAAGTAAGGCATAAAAATGTGATTCATGAGGTCCATGAATACGGCCGGCGCATTGGTCGCTCCAAAGGGCATAACAAGGAACTCCCAATGTCCATACCTCGATCTGAATGCTGTCTTCGGGATGTCCTGCTCTCTGACTCTGATCTGGTGGTATCCCGACCGTAAGTCGATCTTTGAAAACGCTAAAGCCCCTCTGAGTTGATCAAACAAGTCATCTATCCTCGGAAGAGGGTATCTGTTCTTGATTGTCACCGAATTCAAGGTACGATAATCAACACATAGCCTGGACGTACCATCCTTCTTTTTCATAAGAAGCATCGGGGCTCCCCAAGGCGATCCACTTGCACGGATGAATCCCTTGGTCCTCAGTTCTTCAATCATCTTGTATAAAATCTCCAACTCTGAAGGCGCCATCCTGTAGACTCGCTCTGATACTGGTGCTGTCCCGGGAATCAAGTCTATAGTGAATTCAATCTTCCGTTCTGGCGCATCCCTGGAAGCTCTTCTGGAAAGACATCTGGAAACTCTTCTGGAAAGACATCTGGAAACTCTTCAACTATCCGGGGTAACTGTACTGCTGCTACTGCCATCCGCAATGCTGGGGAAGACGGCTCCACTGCGCCTCTGGAAAACGAAAACTCTGGCTCGCCGGGGATACTAAAGACAACTCTGCCAATATGGCAGTCTATCCTAGCATACTGGTTCCTCAACCAATCCATGCCTAGGACTACATCATAGTCTGCCATAGGAAACTCTATGAATCTAGCGGGGAATTCCCTACCGCTAACTACGATCCGACACGAGGAAAACACTCGATCTACTCCCATAAGGCCATTACCATTAAGTATATTGAGCCTCACTGATAATGACTCGGGCTCTAATCCTATCCGTGTCGCGAATCGTGCAGACATAAATGAATGCGATGCACCAGAATCAAATAATACAGACGCTGGAGAGGAGTTGACGAGAATAGTACCTGCCACAACCTCACCTGGTGCAACTTCTTCTTCCATAGCCATTATCATGGCCTGACCTTGTCCCCTGGCTGCTGGTCCCCTCTGTTGGAAACCTCTGTGCCTATTCTGGGTCTGAGCTTGGGCTTGTGCATACTGCTGGGGGTATTGTTGCTGGAATGCCTGAGACTGAGGCGGCAAGGGCCTCAAAGACTGATACTGCTGCTGCTGAACTGGTGCTGGGGCCGGTCCTCTCACCGAAGAGCTGGAAGGATTGGATGCTGATGAACCACCCCTATTCGGGCAAGCCCCTATCCTATGATCTGCTGCTCCACAAGCCAGGCACAATCCCTGCGCCCTACGATAATCTGCCACCACATGCCCTGGCTTACCGCAATGAGAACATCCCATCGCGGAAGTCTGCTTCTGCTTCTGCTGCTGCGGGTACGTCGGGGTCGAATACTGAACCGACGTTACTGAGGCCGCCCGCCTCGGAGTTCCAATGGTCAATCCCCTAGCTGCCGGGGCTGGAGCTGATGATTGGTGCATTTGACTGTGGGACCGCTTCCTACTTCCGGTCCTATCCACGATCCTCTGGGAGGTGTACTCATGTCTCCTAGCTGCTCTCAAGACTGCATCGAACGTCTGGTGCTCGAACTGCTCAACCGCCAACAAGATATCCAAATGCAGTCCCTGCTGGAACCGCTGGGCCCTATCAAACTCGGTCGCCACCAAGGTGGGGGCAAACCTACCGAGCCTAGAAAACTCCGATGTATAACTGTCAACTGTTCTGCCTCCTTGCTTCAAGTTGGTAAATCTGGTCTGCAGGTCGTACCGAGCCACAGCATCGAAATACTTCGTCTGGAATCTCTCTCTAAATACTGCCCAAGCAATGGGTGCCACTAATCCCATGGCTTGCGCCGCCCACCAACTGCGAGCCAAGTCCAACAACTGCAGGCGTACCACCGCCACCTTCTCATTCTCGGGTGTCCTAGCTGCTTCCAGAATCACCTCGGTATCCTGAAGCCATGCATCCGCGGCAATCGTATCCTCGTTGCCGTCGAAGAAAGGAGGGTTCAAGCGCTTGAAGCTGTTAGCCGCCTGGTTCCCTGGATGTCCGCCTCGGGTCAAAGCATCTTGAACTGTCTGGTGCAGGGCGTCGCTTCGACGATCCTGGGAAGCTATCAAGGTTCTGATGAGGCCTACTAAGGTACCATCATCTGGCTCTGCGGGCTGGACGGGCCGAACTGGTGACTCTCCTCCAGTAGGTATCACTCTGGAGGCGACTCCGGAATGCTGGGCTTGATCTCCAGGTTGCTGCTGGTCCACGGGAGGTGCTCTTCCTCGCTGATCGGCAGGGTCAGGTACAGTACCGCTGAAGAAGACGACACAGGAAAACAATAAGGAAGGACCATGACAGATCAACGATACAAGCATATAATCAGGGCAAGAATTTTAGGGATTTGAAAATACGGGCGGAGATCAAGGGCGAATACTGATTGAGACATCTATTCGGTAAACCCTCACATTTCTTGATTGACAAGACCTGCATGGGCCACCACTTAAACCGTGTCCCGCCCCAGAACCAGAATACTGGAGAGCGGGGGCAGACATAGCCAGCTACATATATTGAAATAGAATACATCTCAACTATACGGTCACGGCTGTCTAGATATGAGGGTTTATTACAAGCCAACAGTCTCTTAAGGTCAAGCCTATTGTCTCAATCTCAAGCAAGTAATATAATTACAAGATGTTTGACCACCAAATATACAATAAAAGACGTCCCAATTATTACATATCAGCTGATCATGAAGCTAGTCGTACAAAATGCGAGGACTAGCAAGAGTTTAAGTCATACATGATCAACCCTAGGATTTGTTAATCATGTTTACAGCCCGTAGGCAGACAGTAAGTAAAGTGCATCGAGCTAACAGGTGCTCATCGGCTAAACGCCTCAAAAGAATAACTTTACAATAGAGTGAGCGAAACAAAATAGAAAACCCACTCGTAGCCCGGGTTCCTTCTAGTCGCCACCATCGGGCTGGAAGCTTGGTAGATCCTCGGGAGCTGCTCCGAAATCTGGCCACACAAAACCAGCTGGGTCAACCCCAGAAAGAGCAAGTACCACAAGGGGGCCACGAAATAAGAACAAAAGCCAGCAATCAGCACAAGAAAACTAATATTTAACAAGAATTACGAGAACATGTCAGGATGATATACGACGAGATAACCATGGAACTATTCCGATAGCCAGGTTACAACCCGTAAACCAAACAAGGACCGGGGTTGTAACCCTTCATCTGAACAGAACTTGGTTTTCCACCATTTATCGGCAAGATAATAAAGTAAGAAATCAAGACATGAAGCAATCTTGTACTGGATCAAGACATGACTAGACTGGTTATACCTCATTCGATCAATCACGGCCAAGCAGATACTACAGCTTACTACTTTAACTAACTAGGGTTATCACAGGCCTAATTACTAACAAGATGCAGTGAGATTGTTCCACAGCCACAAGCCCTGCAGACCATCCAGGTTACCCAGGACGAAAGATTAGGGTTGAATTCAGGTGGGTACATCGTCCAGGAGACATGTCACACCCCAGAACCAGAATACTGGAGAGCGGGGGCGTACATAGCTAGCTACGTATATTGAAACAGAATACATCTCAACTATACGGTCACGGCTGTCTAGATATGAGGGTTTACTACAAGCCAGCAGTCTCTTAAGGTCAAGCCTATTGTCTCAATCTCAAGCAATTAACAGAGTTACAAGATATATATATAAGGCGTCCCAAATATTACATATCGGATGATCATGAAGCTAGTCGTACAAAATGATAGGACTAGCAAGAGTTCGGTCATACATGATCAACCCTAGGATTTGTTAATCATGTTTACAGCCCGTAGGCAGACAGTAAGTAAATGTGCATCGAGCTAACAGGTGCTCGTCGGCTAAATGCCTCAAAAGAATAAATTTACATATAAGTGGGTGAAACAAAAAGGGAAAACCCACTCGTAGCCCGGGTTCCGTCTAGTTTTCACCATTGGGCTGGAAGCTTGGTAGATCCTCGGGAGCTGCTCCGAAATCTGGCCACACAAAACCAGCTGGGTCAAACCCTAGAAAGAGCAAATGCCACAAGGAGGCCACAAATAAGAACAAAAGCCAGCATATCAGAACATAAAGAAAAAAAGGAAAGTACAAGTAATAAAAGTACACAGAGCGATAAACGACTAGGGACGTGGAACCATTCCGGGAGCCAGGTTACAATCCTTAAACCAGACAAGGACCGGGGTTGTAACCCTTCGTCTGAATAGCTCATTGTCTCTACTCATTTATCGTTAAGATAAGGAAAATAAACATGCTCAGGAGATAGCAGGTACTGGAGCTAGACAAGACTTAGACAAGGCTGGACATCATGCATTCACAAGCGGCCAAGCAATTACTACGGCTTACTACTTTAACTAACTAGGGTTATCACAAGCCTTAATTACTAACAAGATGCAAGTGAGAAACTCCCAGTCCCAAGCCCTGCAGACTATCCAGTTATCCTTCCGCGGGTTGAGAGTTATAGGTGGGTACATTGCCCGGGAGACAAATGTACCCTTAGGTGACTTAGAGGGTGCAACACATGACAGTGTGCTGGAAATGTGCTTTACTCGTCGGCAAGCTACAAGTCCATTAAAGCGCCCAGATAACGAGATTGCCTGTGACTGGGAATTCTCTATGTTCTAGTTTGATCTAATAATTAGCCTAATCCAATTTAGCGCGAGTCCCTGGCCGTGGTACCCAGGAAGTCACGTCCTAGACATGATGCAAGACAAGACAAGTGGATTGCACAAGCAAGCAAGCAGGAGCACCCACGGTGTCAAGTTGATTATACGAGTTAAGTTACAAGTTACAAGTCAAGTCAGGAGTGCGCCGCCACGGGCCACTATCAAGTTATCAAGATAAATCATGTCAGGGTACTTGTCAGGAGCGTACCACGACGGGCCACTATCATGTCAGGTTGTTCATGTCAGGAGTGCACCACTACGGGTCACTGTCGTGTTATGCTAGTTTCTTACCAATATATATAGGACTATAGAAGAGCCAAGCTTAAAGAAATAAACAATTCATCATAGACAAGTAGGTTGTGCAGGGGGGTCAGGGGTTGGGCTGCGCAGGGTATGTACTGCGCATGGAAGAGCTGCACAAGAGTTGCCTTGCGCAAGGGTTACCTTGCGCAAGGGTAGACTGTGCAGGGGGTCAAGGGGTACAGGGTTAAAGGGGCACAGGGGATGCCTTGCGCATCAATTGGATTGCGTAAGGGAGGATTGCGCAAGGGTAGACTGCGCAGAGTATGGACTGCACAATGGTCGAGTGCGCAGGGGTTACCTTGCGCATAGCTGGTTTGCGCATGGCTAGCTTGTGCCAGCACAATCCAGCGCAGCATAAAGCACTGGCTGAGCCTATGCGCAATCGGCCATGCGCTAAAGAGCACAGGCCGGGGTGCACAAACGGTCAAGTGCTAAAGAGCACTGGCCGAGAGCCTTCACCAAGGCTGAGATGAACTCCTCAAGAATACCAAAAACTTCAAATCCTCATAACTTAGCCAAATCAAAACCAAATCTAGAGTTTCAAAGTTCTAACTTGAGTAAAATCGAATTCTCTTCCACATGGAAGCATCAAAACATGCAAAAATCGAAGTTTAATAGATCAAAACCAAGGATTTTCGAAAATGGTTAAAACCTAGATCTAGAAGAATGAAAGCTCCAAATCACAAAATGTCAAGTTCTAAAGTTGTTCCCCATGGCCTAATCTAGTTAATGGACAAATAAAAAGTGGTGCTTATTTGATGGCAAGGTGCACTTGCCTATGGTGTGGTGTTGTGTGGAAGAAGGAAGAAGAAAAAGTTGTAAGAAATTAATGGAGTTATGGAGGAGCGAGAAAAAGTTGGTGGGTTTTAATGAGGATGGTTGTGATGGAATGGAGGTGGAGAATAGGCTAAGGTGTTCCACTCATGATGAACCAAACCAAACCAACTCCACAAAATAAAACCAAGCCATGGTCCAAAACCCATTTACGAGAAACCAAAATCCGCAAGTCGAAAAAATAAAATACGTGCCAAAAATCAAATTACGAGTACAAATACAAAATACAGGAAATGGGGTTGACAAGACACATGTACCCTTAGGTGACTTAGAGGGTGCAACACCTGACAGTGTGCTGGAAATGTGCCCTACTCGACGGCAGGCTACAAATCCCTGGAGCGTCCAGGTAACGGGATTGCCTGTAGCTGTGTCATCTCTTCATGACTACTGTGTTATTCTAGTTATTAGCCTTAATCCATTTTAGTAGGTACTCCTAACTGTGGTACTCAGGAGTCCCATCCTAGATATGATACAAGACAGGACAAGTGGATTTAACAAGCAAGCAAGAAGAACTATCCACGGTGTCAAGGCAAGTCAAGTTAAGTTATCAAAATAAATCATGTCAGGGTACTTGTCAGGAGTGCGCCACGACGGGCCACTATCATGTCAGGTTGGTCATGTCAGGAGTGCACCACTACGGGTCACTGTCGTGTTATGCTAGATCCTTGTCATACCATGCCATGTACAATAGTCATTCCAAACAAATTAAGTAAAATCAAGTTCATGACAAAAGGCGTAAGGATATAAAATGGGCGTAAAATATCTAATAAAATATCAATATACAGGGCTATAGAAGAGCCAAGCTTAAAGAAATAAGACCAAAACTCCAAGAGCCAATGGTTTAAGCAAGGGGTCAGGGGAGCAGCGTACGCGAAAGTCACGCACGCATGAGAGCTGCGTAGGTGAAAAGTCACGCATGCTACAGAGAGCAGCGTAGGTGAAAAGTCACGCACGCTGAGAGAGCAGCGTAGGTGAAAAGTCACGCACGCTGAGAGAGCAGCGTAAGTGAAAAGTCACGTACGCTACAGAGAGCAGCGTGGGTGAAAGTCACGCACGCTGAGAGAGCAGCGTAGGTAAAAAGTCACGCACGCTACAGAGAGCAGCGTAGGTGAAAAGTCACGCACACTGAGAGAGCAGCGTAGGTGAAAAGTCACGCACGCTGAGAGAGCAGCGTAGGTGAAAAGTCACGCACGCTACAGAGAGCAGCGTAGGTGAAAAGTCACGCACGCTGAGAGAGCAGCGTAGGTGAAAAGTCATGCACGCTCAAGGGAGCAGTGTACGTGAAAAGTCACGCACGCTGAAGGAGACACGCTTCCAACAGAAAGCGTACTCAAGCCTGCGTACGCAGCGCTAAAGAGCGCGCGTAGCTCAGGATGCGTAAGCTAAATAGCTCTGCACACTGCTCACTGTCTTCTCCAAACAGCAAGAACACCATGGCTGAACCCAAGCTTCAAAATTCATAACTTGGCCATCCGAACTCCAAATTCAGATTTCTAAAGCTCCAACTGGAGTGAAACTGAATGCTCTTCCACATGGAAACATCAAAACCCAAGAAAATCCAACCAAAGTAGCTCAAACCATGCAAAATCCAAAAATAGGAAAAACCTAGATCTATAATAATGGAGACTTCAAATCACAAAATACCAAGACCTAATGTTGGTCACCATGTCCTAATCTAGCAAATGGACAAATAAAAGAGGGTTCTCATGTAGTGGCAAGGTGCACTTGCCTAGGGTTGGGAGAGTTGTGTAGAGGAATGAGAAGAAGAAGAAGAAGGAAATAAATGGTGGTTATGAGGAGAGAGAAAATGTTGGTGGAGTTATAAAGAGGGGGAGTTGTAGTGGGTTGAGGGGGTAGCATAAGCTAAGGTGATCCAATACCTATAAACCAAACCAAACCGAACCAACCCAATAAAACCGAGCCATGCCAAAACCCAAAATACGAGAAATACCGAAATTCCACAAGTTGAGAAAAATAAAAATATATGCCAAAAATCCAGATACGAATATAAATACGAAATACGGGAAAATACGGGAAATGAGGGTGACAGGTATCTATGTGTGTGTGTATATATATGTAGATATAATATATATATATATATATATATATATATATATATATATATATATATATATATATATATATATATATAGTGGGATAGAGGAGGAGTTATAGAGAGGAATTAGAGGGAATGAGAGGAAGAGATTGAGGGTGAGAAGAGAGGGAGAGAGTAGAGCATTAGCAGCAGCTGGGGGGAGTTTGGGGCTGCTGTACCCCCCCAAACAACAATGCAAACAGCAGCAATAGCAGCAGCAAACAGCAGTAATAGCAGCAGCAGCAGCACCATTAAGCCCCCCCTTTAGCCCCATTTAACCCCCCAATAAACCCCCTATATATATACATATATATGCCCCTACAAACCTACATATATACTCCTATATATAACCATATATATCCCCCCTAAGAGGGCCTATGAGTGGGTATGTAGAGTGGGATTAGAGTGGATTAGAGTTTGTGGGTTAGAGCTTAGCAATAGTGAAAAATAGGGAATAGTTGGATAGTGAGTGGAAGGGCGATTTTGAGTTCCGAGTGTCGGAACGCGTCCAAATTTGAGATGGGACTTAGATATATAAATTAGATTTTGTGGGTAGGCTCCTAAGTTAAAATTGGAGTTTCGTTGGAGATTAGGAGAAGGGTATCTCAAGATATCATTGAGTATCTTGCGATACTCAAGATAATGAGATTTTTATCCTTTTTGACTTTTAGATATCAAGATACCGTGATACGGTATCAAGATTCTAGGAGAGGATTTAAATACCATAATAGAGAGTGGGGGAAAGCTTAGAATGAAGTAGGAAAGCCTAGAGTGGGAGTTAGAAGCTAAGGTGAGATTTTGCCAAGATAATAGATAATTAGACAACATGGACCGTAAGATGGACTGGATGTCCACTCTACCTAGAAAACTTGGTAGGTAATGTTAGTGTAGGTTAGTATCCTACTACCCTAGAAAGCCGGAAGTGGAACTCCTAAGGAAAAGCTACTTGGCCTTAGTATTAGGGTAGAAAGGGTAAACGGGATAAGTAGGGATAATACCCATTTCACAACATATGGGTTTAGTACCTTAAGATATAGCTGAAATTAGGTTATTATGGTTGGTAATGGTTAGGAATAGTGGACTTGGCCTAGTTTTGACCTTGGTTGACCACGGTTGACTATTTTGACCAAAAGTCAACCGAAAGTCAACCGAAGCCTAAAATTGACTAGAACTTGACCAGCTGACCCAAAGTCAACTATTAGTCAAGTTTGACCTAAAGTTGACCTAGAGTTGACCTAGGGTTGACCAGAGTTGACCAGTTGACCAAAAGTCAACTGTAAGTCAACCGTTGACTTAAATCGACCTAGTTTAATTTCGTTTGACTTGCATTGACCTAGTATGACTTTGTTAGGCCTAATATGACTTAGATTGACCCTGTACAATCTAGTTTGACCTTGTTTGACCTAGATTGACTTAGTTTGACGTGTCTTGACCTATTTTGACTCAGTATGACTTTATTTCACTTCCAAACCATTATATTGATACAGTATTCCATCTATAGGTCCTCGAGGCACTGTTTTTGGACTCAGTTGACTTATCCATCACATCACAGGCGATTACATTCTCTGATAATATTTCTGTTTTATGATATCGTCTTTATTTCTAGTATTTAGTGTAGATATCCTTGTTCTCTTGACACATTGTTCACACGGATTGGTATTTGTCTGGATCCCGTCATAAGATATTATTCCTCTTATATATGGTATGGCTTGTACAAGTCTTCCTAGTTCTTTATGCATTGTATAGACAGGATTCCTGCGAAGGCTAGCTACCTTCTCAGAGAATCACGTGTCATGACGTGTCATGACTGGATCCACTATATTAGTCAGGGATGGGGGTGTTAGCATAGATATGTGATCAATACCCCACAGTATTATATTGTATCATCATAGTATAGTATTAATCATACACTCACGTATGATTAGCCAGGCCAAACATTGTATCAAGTTCTAAGCCGATCACATGTTGAAACTAATACTAAACTCACATAGATATAGTTTCAGATTTTTGTACATGATATATACTATTTTTTTGTTCTTACATTCAGTTACAGTCTTGACATGCCTTACCATGATTCTTGTACACATTATTTACCTCGTATATTCTCTCTATTTACTGTTATATTTTCAATATCGTCTAACTAGAACTGTTATTTGAGATTTGTGCTCGTTCCATCATGACTGGATATGTTGACAAAATTTTACAGATTATGGCGAGGAGGATTGTCCTACCTACTACAGTCCGGTTGACGTAGTGGGCTTAGACTTGGAGACCTTGGTTCAGCAGGGCTTAGCTCCGCCCGACGAGCCTCTAGCTTAGTTTAGTTAGAATAGACATTTTGGACTGGACCTTGTCTCCAGCTTGCTACTTATGTTATTATATTATATTTGGGATTGTATAACCATATTACTTTGTGACTCTCTCTCTTTCTCTCGTTGTTGAGCTGGATATTGCACTTGTAGTTTTTATCTATCTAGTTTTCGTGCCATGATTCTTCCTTCTAGATTGTGATTGAGTTTATCAGTATTTCATACTATATTCCTCCATACGGAGATGACAGGTTATTATATACTGTTTGTTGGCTAGTAGACCTACAGCATTCTACGTCGTTTTTATGGTGTAGGCTGGGCGTGGTCACGCACTTGTGCCCCTATCTAGGGTGCAGGTCGTGACAAAGAGGACGAGCAGAGAGACGGAGACACGCACAGAGAGAGCGGCGGCGCACAGAAGAATTTTTCCACACATCCCGAGAGCATTTCTTCATCAGAGCCAAGGCTACGTCCGATCGTCCAAGGAGTAAGGCAGAGTTGCCGTCACTCTCCCGAGCCTCTATCGTCACCCTCCAAAAAAAACTAAACAATTGTACTTAGATTGCTGTACCTAAGTTTTCGTCCCTAGGCTTTCTTTGTACGAGCGAGTTTGTGTTATGAAGTAAAAGTCCAGTCCTCCCATAAAACTATTCTGTACTTTTATAATCAATGGCAAACACCCCGGTCCTTGTTTGATTTACGGGTTGTAACTTGGTTACCGGAATAGTCCTTTAGTTATCTTATCATTTATCATCCTATTTTCTCTAACTCATATCTTTTGTTATTTCAATTATGTTCTTATGTGCTAATATGCTGGTTTTAGTTCCTAAGTGAAGTCTCCCTTGTGGCACTTGTTCTTTCTGGGGTCTGATCTAACTGGTTTTGTATGGCCAAATTTTGGAGCAGTACCCGAGGTTCTACCTGCATTCCAGCCAGATGGTGACCACTAGAAGAAACCCTGGCAACGAGTTGGTTTTATTTTGCTCTCACGCTCTATTGTAAAATTATTCTTTTGAGGCATTTAGCCGCCGAGCAAGTGTTAGCTCGTATTGAATACTTATATTTCTTGTCTGCCTACGGGCTGTAACATGATTAACAAATCCTAGGGTTGATCATGTAATAACTCAAACTCTTGTTAGTCTTCGTATTTTGTACGACTAGCTTCATGATCATCTGTATATAAAACGTATGGGACGCCTTACTATTGTATATTTGATGGTCTAATATCTTGTAACTATTATTACTTGCTTGATATTGAGATACTAAGCTTGTTCTTGACCATAAGAGATTGTTGGCTTGTAGATAAATCCTCATACATGTAGACAGTCGTGACCGTATATGAAGGTGGAATACACTTCTAAATACGTAGCTGGCTGTGTCTGCCCCCGCTCTCCAGTATTCTGGATCTGGGGCGTGACATCCAGCACCCCAGCAGCAACAGGAAGACCAAGCCCAGCACTCAGGAGCAGCCTTTCGAGTTATGCCTTTCGGGGGTCAAGAGCCACCGGTTCAGCCAGTCCAGCCTGTAGAGCCTGACAATAGAACCCTGGTGGGTCTCATCAGGGAATTGCTTGCATCATAAGATCGTCGGGGCGATGTCCTGCACCAGACAGTACAAGATGCTCTGGGCAGAGTGGGTTACCAAGGAACAGTGCAGCCAACAATTTCAAGCGCTTGAACGCTCTCTTCTTTGATGGCAGTGAAGATGCTATTGCTGCCGATGCTTGGCTTCATGACATAGAGGTTATCCTTGAGGCAGCAAGGACTCCAAAGGAAGAGAAGGTGGCTGTAGTATGCCTATAGTTATTAGACTTAGTCCGCACTTGGTGGGCTATGTTAGCAGTTGGATTGGCGGCGCCTGTCCTATGGGCGACATTGAGTGATAAGTTTCAGATCAAGTACTTTGATGCAGTGGCTCGATATGATCTACAGACAAGGTTCACCAATTTAAGGCTGTCACGACCCGCACCCGTTTTTCGGATACGAAGCGTGTCCAAGTCCAGCCTACGCCACAGTGTCGGTGGTAGAACGCTGTCTATACTCACAAGTCATGGCAATCCAGAATCACGGGAAATCTATATCTCATCCACAGAATAATCAAGACACAACCAAGATCAATGAATATCCATGAAACTAAGCAATAATGAATATAAACTGAATGTATCCAAGAATCAATGTCACGTCCGGTGGACACAAATCCACTACCAGTAGACAGAAAAATAGAGAAATACATAAAATGTACTAATTGAATACAACCTGCTAATCAAGGTAAACCCAACTGTAAGCTCCGCGGTCTGATGCTAACTCAACCCACTCGTCTGCTCCTGACTCAAACTCGGCTAACCTGAGAAGATCATCAGGTCTTCAGAGGACATAGCAAGATACATAATATACATGCCTATCTAGCAGTTTTATCATGCACAAGAAATAAACAAGAAAGAACAAGAATAAGACAAATGACTACGAACACGAATACGAACACTAGAACAACCACATATAAATGAACTGCCGGATGAACGATAATAACGAGATCAATGGAAGAACCAAACCCTCATCCCGAGTGTGGACTCTCTGGTTAGCTAGATGAGCAGGACAGTTGATGGTTATGCGGCCAAGTTTTCAAGACTGAGTCGGTTTGCTCCCACCTTGGTGGCAACCGAGTTGGATCGAGCATAACGGTTTTAGCAGGGGCTCCACCTAGAAATTATTCTAGCTGTGGAGCAGTTTGAGCATCGGACTTTTGATGCTGTCTTGAGGGCAGCTAGGAGGCACGAGTATACCTCTCAGAGGATAGTAGATAGAACCAAAAGCAGAAAGAGGTCCCATGGACAGATGAGTCTTTCCTCGGCACCAGCCCCGGCAGCTAGGGCTTTGTCGATTGGAGTTCTCCGAAGGGCGAATTCAGTTACGTCGGTTCAGCATTCAGCACCGACGTACCCTCAGCAACAGAAGCGGAGGCAGGCTTCCACAATGGACTTTACTCATTGTAGGAAGCCAGGATACGTTGTTTCAGAGTATCGTATAGCACATGGATTGTGCTTGGCTTGTGGGGCACCGGACCACATGATAGGGTCATGCCCGAATATAGCCAGTTCATCATCGTCGAACCTAACTAGTCCATCGGTTAGGGGACCAGCCCCAGTACCAGTGCAGCAGCAACAGTAGTACCAGCCTCCGAGGCCATTGTCGCCTTAGGCACAAGCCTTCCAGTAGCAGAGACCCCAGCAGTATGCCCAGACCCAAGCTCCGATACAAAACTGGAAGAGAGGTTTCCAGTAGAGAGGACTAGCACCCAGAGGGCAAGGTCAAGTCATGGCTATGACCGTGGAGAAAGAATTAACATCAGGTGAGGTGGTGGCAGGTACCATTCTCGTCAACTCTTTTTCAGCATCAGTATTATTTGATTCAGGTGTATCGCATTCATTTATGTCTGTACGATTCGCTACACTGATAGGTCTGAAGCCCGAGTCATTATCAGTAAGGCTTAATATACTTACTGGAAACGGTCTTGTGGGAGTAGATAGAGTCTATTCCTCATATCTAATCGTAGTTAGCGGTAGAGAGTTTTTCGCTAGATTGATAGAATTTCCGATGGCCGACTATGATGTGGTCCTAGGAATGGATTGGTTGAAGGATCAATACGTAAGAATAGACTGCCATGTTGGCAAGATTATTTTGGTATTTCAGACGAAGCAGAGTTTTCATTCTCTAGGGGCGAAGTAGAACCTTCTCTACTAGTCTTGCGGATGGCAGTAGCAGTTCAGTTTCCCAGAGTAGTAGAAGGGTTTCCTGATGTATTTTTCGAAGAGCTTCTAGGCATGCCCCTAGATAGAGTTCACCATTGATTTGCTACCAGGGACGACACCAGTGTCAGAGGGAGACTACAGGATGGCACCTTCCGAGTTGGAGATTTTGTATAAGATGATTGAAGAACTCAGAACCAAGGGATTCATTCATGCTAGCAGATTGCCTTGGGGAGCCCCGATGCTTCTTGTGAAAAAGAAGGATGGTACGTCAAGATTATGTGTTGATTATCGTACCTTGAACTCTGTAACAATCAAATACAGATATCCTCTACCAAAGATAGATAATTTGTTTGACCAACTTAGAGGAGCGATAGTATTCTCGAAGATTTACTTGCGATCAGGATACCATCAGATCAGAGTTAGAGCACAAGACATCCAGAAGATAGCATTCAGATCTAGATATGGGCCATGGGAGTTCCTTGTTATGCCATTTAGAGCGACCAATACGCCAGCCGTATTTATGGACCTCATGAATCGTATCTTTATGCCTTATTTAGACCAGTTCATGATAGTGTTTATAGATGACATCCTAGTCTATAGCAAGAATGAGGCAGAGCATGAGCAGCATCTTCGTGTAGTTCTTCAGATTCTCAGGGAACACCAGTTGTACGCAAAGTTCAGTAAGTATGAGTTTTGGCTTGATCGTATTTCGTACTTAGGTCATATCATCACTAGGGGTGGAATGGAAGTTGACCCCCAGAAGATAGTGGCTATAGAGTCGTGGCCAGTACCCAGTACCTCGCAGAAGTTCACAGTTTCCTTGGATTGGCCGGCTATTACCGGCGGTTCGTATCATACTTTGCTCGGATTTCAGCGCCTATGACGCAGTTGACCCGCAAGGACGTACAGTTTGCTTGGACAGCAGAGTGCCAGAGTTTATTCGAGAAGTTGAAGCAGAGATTGATGACGGCCCCCATCCCCACTTTTCCATATGGGACTGGAGGATTTTCAGTTTATTGTGACGCTTCCTGCAGAGGATTAGGATACGTCTTGATACAGCATGGTAAGGTAGTAGCTTATGCGTCACGTCAGCTTCGTGACCATGAGAGGAGTTATCCTACCCATGACTTGGAGTTAGCAACAATAGTTTTTGTATTGAAGCTTTGGAGGCATTATTTATATGGAGATCGGGTGAAGATTTTTACCGACCACAAGAGTCTTAAGTATGTATTTACCCAGAAGGATCTTAATATACGTCAGAGAAGATGGCTAGAGCTACTTGTGGATTACGACATCAACCTGCAGTATCATCCCAAAAAGGCCAACGTTGTTGCAGATGCATTGAGTAGGAGAGTCGGAGTTTATTTCCTAACAGCGCAACCAGAGTTATTAGCAGATCTTCAGAAGATGGGTATTGAAATTATTCTCCCTGCCAATGTGGTATTGATGGCCAGTATGCAAGTTCAGTCCAGTATAGTTAAGAGGATCAAGATAGCTCAGTCAGCAAATTCCAAGCTATAGCGGCTCAGGAAAGAATGTGAAGCAGGACGGAGAGCAGAGTTATGTATTCACGAAGATGGTACACTCCGTCATGGAAGGCATCTTTGTGTACCCAGTGGTGATATCAGACAGAAGATCATGGCAGAGGCTCACAGTTCACAGTATTCCATTCATTCTGGTGGCACAAAGATGTATCGTAATATCCGTCAGCATTTCTGGTGGAATGGTGTGAAGAGGGAGATAGCCCGATTTATCTCCAATTTTAGTTTGCCAATAAGTTAAGGCTGAACATCAGAGACCAGGTAGACTTCTTCAACCCTTACCTATCCCAGAATGAAAATGGGAGCACATTACCATAGATTTTGTAACTGGGTTACCTAGATCTCCAGCTGAGAGAGATGCTATATGGGCTATCGTTGATCGTCTCACGAAGGTAGGTCATTTTCTCTCCTTCAGAGTTGGTTAGTCGACGGATCAGCTAGCAGAGATGTACCTCAGACAGATTGTCAGATTGCATGGAGTGACAGAGATTCTAGATTTATATCTCACTTTTGGCGGAGTCTTCAAGAGAATTTGGGGACTCGTCTCAAGTTTAGTTCAGCATATCATCCGCAGATAGATGGTCAGTCAGAACGTACGATCCAGACTCTTGATGATATGTTGCGATCTTGTACGCTTGACTTCGGTGGTTCGTGGGAAGATCACATGCACCTAGTGGAGTTCTCTTACAACAACAGTTTCTATGCCAGTATCCAGATGGCACCCTTTGAAGCACTGTATGGCAGGAAGTGCACATCCCTATTAGCCTAGGATGATATAGGTGAGAGACAGGTACTTGGTCCAGAGATGGTTATACAGACTATCGAGGTGGTCGAACAAGTCAGAGATCATCTTCGAGTTGCACAAGACTGCCAGCGTCATTGGGCCGATTCTCATTGGCGTCCCCTTGAGTTCTCTATCGGCAATCACGTATTCCTTAGGATCTCGCCTACCCATGGTGTCATTCATTTCGGCGTACGAGGAAAGCTTAGTCCTAGGTATATAGGGCCGTTCGATATCCTTGAACGAGTAGGTGATGTGTCCTATCGTCTCGCTCTTCCTCCGTCGTTATGTGAGGTGCATGACGTATTCCATGTATCCTAATTACGATGGTATATCCCAAATCCGAGCCATGTCTTTGGTCATTCGGAATTGGTTGTTGGTACCAACCTTTCGTATGAAGAAAGGCCCGTATCCATATTGGACCGAAGAGAGAAGGTACTCAAGAACAAGACTATTAGTTTAGTCCGTGTTGTTTGGGGTCACCACTCTTTAGGTGAGTCAACGTGGGAGCGTGAGGATGATATTTGCTCGCAATATCTACACCTGTTTGGCTCATAAGTGTGGACACACAAAAAAGAAGAAGAAACAATGTCTTTTCTTTATTGGCACAAGGCACTACAAATTGAGTACGCTTGAGAGATCCTGCGCTGAGGATCCCCGAGTACAAAAAAAGAATTCCAGGGAATGGGACGATGGAGATCGAGCGTCATTTGCTCCTTTACTCCGTTGACACTCCGATTACAAAAGTGGGAGAAAACCTAAGAAAATTGCTAACTCTCGGCTCACTGGCAAGAAGTGTAGCAATTTGGCTCTTGAAAATGCTTTCCGTTCTATGTTTTGAAGAGGGATGAGACCCCTTTTTATAGTAGTATTTGAGCTAGAATGATGTTATGTGCCCACATGAGGAAATACTGGTTTTCTTATAGGCGCATGGTCCTACTTTGGGCGCATAGGATGTAGGCGCATGCAGGCTGCGTGGTCGTAGGTTGATCGTGGTGCTGACATGCCTGCATGCTCGGTGCACGACTGCTCGTGGAGACTGACGTGTCCGTACGCTTCGGTGCACGTTTTGATCATGGCTTTGACCGAGTCAGGGGATGTTCTGGCTTGGGCGCATAGCCTGAAACAGGGCTATGTGCCCTCCTTCTGGAAGAGCTTGTCTTGGGCACATAGAGCTTCACAGGGTGACTTGGGCGCATAGAGCTTCACAGGGTGACTTGGGCGCATGTGAGTTTACTTGGGCACATATGTATTTATTGGCTTGGGCGCATAAGCCTTCTTTACTAAAATTTTCATGCTTCTACAAGACCCCCTTCAAAGTTTTCGATACTTGAACGAGTTCAAAATACTTTGAAAGAAGCATGGACCGTTTACTCGTGATGTAGTAGGTGCATAGTATGGCTCTCTCTTTGGGCGCATAGAGTTTGTCCAGCCTGTCAGAGAGACGGTTGTTGAGATCTTCCTCGAAAATCTGAACTGACAGATTCATCGGGGTAGAATTTGAAGAGGTCCATCCTTCATACGTTATCCATGTCAGCAAGAGGCAGTCGCATAGTGTGCAAGAGGCTAGATCTTTACGTAGGCACATAAGCCATGGTGGGCGCATAGGCACATAGGAAATAGTGGACGCATAGAAAGTGGCCCATGCCTGTAAATAGGCTTTGAAAGAGAGAGAAAGTTCATTATTCTCATCTCTTAGAACTTTCAAAAAGACTCTTCATCTCCTTTCTTTACGAACCATGTCTCCCAAGGTCGCCAAGAGATCTACGAAGGGCAAGGGAGCTGCACCGAGTGGCTCTCCTTCTGCGGCAGCGTCCTCGCCAGTCCAGGACCCAATTCTGGGTGAGGGCACGCCTCAAAAAACAAAGTCTCGAGCGTTAATTTGCGATGCTCAGACTTTTCTTCTGTCTTGGCGCATGCGTCTAAGGCAACATACTTCTGTGAGCATTCTTATGCACCCACAGAAGTCATGTGCCAACACTGTGGTGTGCTATGTGCCCACATGTTGCCATGTTATGTGCCCACATGATGTTGCATGTTATGTGCCCACATAACTGCTATACATTATGCGCCCACATATTTGTTTTGGACGCATGACCCTTTGGGCGCATAGCCCTTTGGGCACATAGTCCTTTGGACGCATAGCCCTTTGGGCGCATAAAGTCCTTCAGCACTTAGTTTTCCTGCAGATTCTGAGTCTGACTTTCTCTTCTGTCCTTGCAGTAAACATGTTTATCCCGGAGCTCGACGGTATCCCTTTCGGCTCTTCTTGCCACGTCCTCGGCATAAGCCTCATAACCAATATGTCAGCAATGTTCAAGCCAAGATCAGTCATGACCAACCTACGGAACGGACGATCACCATAATTGAACAGGACAAAACCTTTCTGAAGCAGATGATTAATGATGAGAAGCTCAGAGGGACACACCGTTAGAAGAAGCCATACTTCCTGTTCGGTGACAGCGTAGGATTCGAGGATGACGCGATGATATGTCTGGAAGATCCTTTGGTAGTTAAGTTAAATGATCAAAAATAGGGCTGCCATCGATGAAGCGCCAATACTCTCTGTCAGTGTTTGCTGATCTGGCTGCGTAGAGGCAAATGAAATGAGACCTGACCCCTGAACTGCCTGGGGTTGTTTCTCGCAGGATCCAGTTCAACTCTGGTGAACGGAAGAAGGACACGTTCAAGTGTGTCAAGGGTTCCACGTCCTACTCCATGAGGGGGCTACAACCGGGTGTTATACTGAACGATGTCCCAACTGATCTTCATCCCTATGCTGCTGAGACTCTCTCCAACTTGATGATGTCGAAGAAGGAGCGATATCCGGAAGAGAAGATACGGATGGAAGGTTTGAGACATTCTGTTTCGTTCTGGAGTGACCTTACTGGATGGGTGCTCTCGACTTACGAGGCCACCCTAAAAGCTGGCGGTCTTCTTTATGCCGTCAGGGCCACCCAATATGGTATTAAGGTTAACTGGCCGATGTTTGTCTCCTTGGCAGAATTGTACAACCATCATACGTGCACCTTCTTTACTCCGGGCGGGGAGATAGGTTTGGCTCTTCACGAGATGCAGGTGATATCCAAACTTCCCTGGGGGACGGAGCCATACGCAGAATACGTCCCCTGTGATACGGAGCTCCTGGTTTTGGAGAAGGGGAACTCCGAGTTGATGAATGTGTACAAAGAGTTACTTTGTCACTTTTTCATTTGTCACCAGATTACGAAGAAGGGTAAGACTGAGGGGTCCCTTCCACATACGAGGGCCTGGACTAACTATGTTTTCACCATAGAAGGGGGAACGGCCCAGTCTCCTTCTCGTCTCGTAAGCCCTTGACGAGCTCTGAGATAGAGCAGTTGATGGCAGACCACGGAGCTGTGGATGCCGACGATAGTGATGATCCTGAGAGAAACTCCCCGATTTATCATTTCTTCAGGCAAGCCGAGTTCAAGATGTCAGAAAAGACGGTATTGGCTGCTTTTCTGATGATATGGCTTCGTGACTGCGTAGTCCCTGGTGGTTCATGGTCTATTGAGAGAATATGCCGGGGCATGATACTCCCGGCTGTAAAGCTGGCCTTTGGACGCCAACTTGCTTTGCTTCCAGCGATGGTCTATGCCATCCAACGGGGTTTGCGATATTTTGTTGTGAACGAGATAACACCCGAAGGCAGGAAGGACTTTGCTAGGACTGGGTTACCCTTCCACTATCTGATGGGGTGGCTGGTACTGTATCGTCCCAAATTGATGAACGTCGGGCTGATGGCAGACTCTTTGGTGAGAGATGCCTTCCTTCGGAGGTTCAGAGACACGGATTGGACCGTTACAGGGGTACCTGTTTGCAGGAGGGCTTTGAGTTTTTTGCAGAACTATGAATTCTTCAGAGTATCGCCTCCGTCTGGTAGTGGTCGCGCGGGAGATACCCTAGTAGATGAGGGGGCCTCACTACTAGCCTTTTTATTGGGGCATTTCGTTGGCTCCAATCCATTAGGCCTTTCCATCTGGTGTTCAGGAACAGGAACCACACTTTTCTGGAACCTTATTTGCCGAGCCGCTTTGTACGGCAATTCGGCTATAGCCAGCTTCTCTTGGGCAATCCCAGTCCTCATCTCCAGTCGATAGAGAGTCTAATCGACGGGACATGTGCATGGGGCTACTATAATATTAGATGTACAGGGGCAGTTTTTACCTTGCCCGAAGATAAACCCAACACCCACATGCTCTTTGCTGCTGCTAAGTTCTATATTCAGGTCAATACCCTTCCTTCTTGGTATGACCGTGAGCATAGTTTTATATCGGGCACTACAGGAAAAATACCTTTTCACGACGCACAATGTATGCCGTAAAACACTTTCCACGACGTACATACGCAAGCCGTATTAGCCTTCGCCGTAAAAACCTGATAGTTAGACAACATATATGGCGTGCCGTCTAAAGTCATTTTTGTACGCCGTCTTTTATTATTCACGACATCCATTGTATGTCGTTAAAATAAAATTACGGTGTGTTCCTGCACGCCGTTAATAAAAATTTACGACATACTTTACATGTCGTTAATATATTATTTATGACATTCTATTGCACGTCTTTAATGCACAAAGCACGACATGCTATAACATGCCATAAATAATAGTAAATTATGACATTTATTGTATGCCATGAAAAGTATAAAATACCCATCTATTAGGGCATATTTTGCATGCCTTATATTCTCTTTAATTTTTTTTAATGGTCCTGCCTTTTTGTGCAATCCATTTACCTTTAAAAAATCACAAAACAGATAATATGCACAACAATTATGAAAGATAATAACACATTGAAGCAATAATATCTAATGATCCAAAATCACATTAAAGTATACACAATTATTGTTGCAAAGACTAATTTTCATTGAAACCATAATAATGTCAAATCATGTGAATACAAATCACCAACTAAAATGTCACAAAATTGTGGCCATAAAATAATTCTATATATACAAAATATGTTGATTCCTTCATTCCATTCACGATCAAGCGCCAGCATAATTAGAGTAATCTTTCAATCACCTCTAGCTGCTTCTGTAAGAGAAAAAGCTTCGCTAAGAATGTCTGAAGCATCACAGAGGAAAACAGCCCTCTCCCTTTTCTCTGCATTTGAGAGAATCTTAGTGACATTCTGAGGCAGCATCCTGGAAAAAGAAGGCAACTGTCACTATCTCCAACAGTTAAAGCATTTGAAATACAATTTCCAGTAGCTCAAGCATTTAAAATACAATCTCCTGTGATACACAGGAGAAAAGGAAGAAAGCAGGTTTAATCAGAAACATGAATGGGCATGTTTTGCCTGAGATGTCATCCACTATTTGCATCAAATATATCACATTGAGAAGTGGGAAATTAAGTTAAACAAGCATAAGATAACAACCTCAAATGGCGATAAGCATATTGAGAAATTTTAAGAGTTTGACTAGTTTTGAAGATTTAATTCCATTGCTAGGACATGTATTGAAAGAAACAACCAAATATAGGGGGTTTTGTTTGAAAAAGTAACCAAAACAGTTGGATGATCATCTACAAAGTGAATTTACACCAGTAGAAATATGATTAATTAGTTTTAGGGATAGTGCACACAACCTGTACCAGCATACTATAGTAGCCCTGAGTAATACAAGAGACACATATTACAACACCCTTTGCAGGATATATATAATTAAGTTTCTATGATATGTGTGAAAATAGTGGAAAGGTATACTTGAACATGCCAAAGTTGTCAAAATGGCCAGTTTTGTTCTGACTAACAGTTCACAAATTAATTTGAGATCCAGAAAAGACATCAAAACTGTACTAAAAGGAGCAGTAGCAGAGAACTACATACATGTGGCATCAAGGAGAAAAGAAAGAATACAAGAGATGGAGCAGAGAAATCAACGTGTACTTAGCAAAGCTGCCACTACTTTACCTCTTATGCTAGAAGAAAAACAAAATGATAGCCCCTGACTCAACTGGATAAATGACGAAAAGCAGATATGATCAATAAATTAAAATGCATATAGGCATCAAAAGATATAATCTCCCTCAACCCAGAAGATGAGACAAGATAAATGGGAGACCCAGCTTCCCTGCACCTTTTCTAAGCACAAGATCGGAGTTAGCATGAGCATATAAGATGGCTACACGAAAGGAGAAGAGAACTTTTAGCACATTAAAATAGGACCGACTCATGGGGCTACAAACATAAACTACGAGAAAAAAACTCCCCAAGAACGTATCTTAGCCACATAAGACAACATGAACTAAAACAGTAGCCACATATTAAGCTTCGAAGACATACAACTTGTTTTCTAATCTACTAAGGTTACCTCCAAACAGATGGATATTATAAAGTTGGTAGATCTTGTACTTAGCACTTGCTCAAGAAATTATAGAATCGTGATACGACTAAAGGAAAACAATATTCTACAATAAGGAGAGACTTCTATATTTCAACATAGAAAGGGAAGGTTTTAATTGTGTTATTTAGATTCTGCATATGCCACTAGTTGCCTGACTGCATAAATATGTTACAAAGTGATAGTGTGTCAAGCTTTCTAATTGAAACAATAAGACTAGTAGTCTTATTTCCAACAACAGATTAAATGTGACCACCTCTAGCTCTTTCATCCCTTCTTAACAGCAGATTAAATATTTAAATGTGCCAAACTTGCAACAGCAATACAAAGACATCAATATGTATATAAGATGTACTCCAATATGCCATGACATATATTGAACTGTAAACTGTAACAGCTAATAATTCCAAAAATTAAACAAATTTATGAATCTTTGCTAATTAGTTAATGCAGTCAGATATTGGCAATTTGGCATCCAACATTAGGCTCACGTTCAATCAATTTTTCCAGATATAAAAATTCAATAAAAGAAGCAACCAAAAGAAAGCTTAGAAGATTATATATTTTTCCAGATGAAATCCAGAGAACCTTCCATTCGTTTCAAAGTAATTTGACTATCTACTCACCTTTTACTGAACAGAGAGGTAGGATTGAAGGCTAGGAAACAGGGAGATACTGAAAGTTAGGTGCAAGCAGGGAGATACTGCAAAATTAGTGTCCAGTGTCAGCATAGGCAGAATAACAAGTAGGTGCAAGTATACAATGATTGATGATAAACAGAATCGTTATTCATGCTCCAATCCATATGCATTTAACAAACACTTTTAGCTAATAATATGGTCAAATAAAGAGTAGTCATATTACCTTTACCTCATAAGTCTCACCACTAATCAAATTTGATATACTTGATAGGCCATGCGATCGTACTTGATAAAGCCTCATGTAGAAGAAAAAACTCACGGGTCGGCCGATACAAAGTCACCTCATAATCAATTACTTCATGAACCCAAAGTTTATAGCACTCTTGTCCTATAGCCACATGATGGACCAAATCTTTGGGATTTGTAGATGCAATCTCGCCAATTGCCACAACTTCTGAACCCGTCTCCCAATTCAATAATTTGCATTTTGTCCCTATGCTAGGAGAACTTGGAACTTCTGTATTTACTTTTTCCCACCTTGTTTCTGCTCTCTCTCGGTTGGTAGAACTTTGAACCCCATTGTTTGAGTTATCCTTTCTCACCGTGTTTGAGTTTTCTATTTGCTACATGAATGAAAAAAATACATTAACTATTGAACATATTGGTTTGTACTAAAGAATAAAGATACTATTCGAAGTATAAAACTTACAATGTTATTATTCCCAATAACCTTTTCAGCGATGCTTTTGACAAAATTTTTCAATTCATTCAACTCACTTTCTAATCTATTGAATTTATCACGATGATATTTTTGGCCTTCTACTTTTGAAGGAGTCGCCCCAAAGCCAAGTCCTCTTACTTTTCCTCGTCGTTTAGGGCCAATTACTCTTGAAACCGCATCATCTTGAAGAGAACTTTTTTCTGATGGTGTTGCTGACTTATGAATCTCTTCTACGTCATCCTTATAAAATTGAACATAGATAATTTTAGAACGATATAAGTGAATAACCAAATGATAAAAAATATAAACGAAAATATACCAAAATTTTCTGAGCCTCTAAACTCAATGTACCCGTCTTCCTCTTATGTCCTTTGATCCAAACATCAACTCTTTGTATAGATTTAGGATTATCACTTTGTTGACGCTATAAGACATTTTTTTGAGGTAACAAAGGTGAGTAAAAATCAATAAGACTAATGAAATGACTTGTGTAACAAAACAGATTTTTAGGTAACAAGCAGATTATCACTTAGTTACCATTTCTTCCTCTAGACGAGCATATCCCTTACGACTCGTTGTATGCAGCAAAGTTTGACTTCTCCTCATCTTCTTGAATTTTTCACTTCTTTTCTTTATTACATTTGAAATATATTACATCATTTAGCAATAGCAAAACATTTATAGCAAAAAATACAATGAAACCAACAATATTTACCTTAAATTCTGGAGTACTTCCCTTGATTACAAATGTCTTCCAATCTTTAAAGGATGGTATATTGTCAGGTTTCAGGAGGGCAAGTGCTCGTGGTAGACCTACAACTTTTGCTTGTTCTATCACGTCTTTCATCAAATTAGATCTATGATCACGCCAATGCCTTCCTAACTTTTGGAATACGTAAGTCTTATGGTAGTCATCAAGAATAAATTTTTGCTATAGGAAAAAGATACCCGTCAATAAAATTATAAGTTTAATAAATGCATCTAAAAAACACATAAATATGACATAAATATTACCGTGATGTTCTCCCAGATTTGGTGTTTAAAATCATCAGAAAGATCTGTCCATTTCTCCATTGTCACTGGCACTAAATCTCTTGATGTCGAGCCTAGAAAACTAGCAAATTCAGCTGCAGTATCTCCAATTGGTTGACCCCTATCATTAAAATCAACCGGAACAGGATTTTTTTCTTATACGAATATGATCCATTCTTGATTTACCCCTAGTTTTCTTCTTTTCAGGCACATTAGAACTTGATTGATTTTGATCACTTGGCATATTAGGTGACATGTTCAATGGAGAGTTAGAGTCTCCATTTGATATTCTCACACCTTCATTTCCTCTTTGCATGGTACCCACTATGGCAGCTAAATGTTGTATATCTCCTCTTTTATCACCTTTTTGGAAGACTTCATAAAACAAGTACATAATAAGAAATAAGTTTTTCACCAAGATATTATTAAAAAAAGGTTATAAAGATAAATGACCTTACTTCACCATATCCCGACATGTTCACAACTTTTTGAATAGACCTGCAGTACCTAAAAGTTTGTATCGGAACAACATGAATAAAAGGAAATTGACTCATATATTACTCATATATTGCAGAAACTAATAATTTTTTTAAACTCCTATCCTGATTGTACAAAATATCTAAGCCAAAGATAAGCATGATATGTCAAAGCAGATTACCTTAATAACAGTTTGTATCAGAAATAAGAAATAAGTTTTGTGTATATGCATAGGTCAAAGCAGATTACCTTATTATGTTAACCAATTGGAGATACTGCGGATTACCTTAAGATAAGCATGATAGGTAATCTGCTTTGACCTATGCACAGAGAAATAAGAAATAAGTTTTGCAGTACATAATAAGAAATAAGTTTTGTGTATATGCACAGAGTATCAATGACAGTTTGTATCAGAACAACATGAATATGGAAATATGCAATATTAGATGAATCAGAAATCATGTAATCAGAAATCCTATCAAAAGTTCAGTCCCTTTGTGAACTTTGAATGTCAGTCCTTTGGGGACTTGTGTTCAGTAAGGAAATGAGGTAGGGGCTCGAGTATGGATTACTCAGTTTCAGTCATGTTCTGTACAATTATCCTACTCAGCTATAGGATCTGTCCTAATATTAACATTCAGTCCCATCTATTCTTTTACTTCATCTAATATCAGTTAATAGATAAGGGGGTGATGGCCCAAGGTGCTACTATTGGTTCAATCCCTATATGATATGGTATCAGTTTATGAGACAGGTAAAACTGATATGTATTTCAGATATTACAATATGGCAGACCCCAATAGGTTCTGTACAGTCCTGTATTTCAGATATTACCTTGCCTAATGATCAGCCCATTTACCTTTAGTACAATCCTTAGTTTGAACCTATTGGTTCAGAATATGGGTGTGAGGGTCTGTTAAGAACATGACCTATTTATAAGTCCCTATGTTGGTATAAATTTCGAGGAATTCAAATTAGCATTAATGAAGCGTAGCATAATGATAAGCAATTAACATGA
Organism: Iris pallida; assembly: GCA_029216955.1. Classification (NCBI taxonomy): domain Eukaryota; kingdom Viridiplantae; phylum Streptophyta; class Magnoliopsida; order Asparagales; family Iridaceae; genus Iris; species Iris pallida. The sequence goes on from JANAVB010038419.1 coordinate 7,097,561, forward strand.
TTGTGTGTGATGTTCAAGAAAGTGCAACAACAGATTAGCAGGAATGCACTACCTGTGTGAGAACATGTCCTGCTGATGTAAAGGTTCAGCAACAAGTTGAGCCGCAATAGTGTTGCCAGACGAAGCCAGGCAATAGGATGGCCGTGATGTGTCAAAAATAGTGACTGCAAAGATATGCAGTACTTATGATTGTAAATATAAGATAGTGATTGCAAACAAACTCAGAAATAGTGATTCCAAACAAAAGCAAGTCGAAAAGAAAGATGAAGCAAGTTCCACATGTGACACTCTTCCAAATAATTGACCATAGCACAACAAAATAGTTAGACTAATCGATCATATAACAACAAAATCATTTAGTGAAAGATTAAGCAAGTTCCACATGTGACACTCTTCCAAATGACATATATGTTCTCTTTCACAGAACATGCAAATCATAGGCTTTTGCATGACATTAGTGAAGATGAATATGAAGTACCAATCAAATCCTAGTTGCTTTGTCGACACCATAAGTGGATATGAGATTAATCTTCAATATGTTTGGTAAAACATTTAAATTAATTAATAAGGTATGAGAGAAAATAGAATATATGTATACAAATTTGCAAATAATTATGATTTGTATAGAAAAACTAATTATGTACCTCATCTGAAGTCACCTTCTCGCAATCAAGTCTTACATAACCTTCACCATCAAGATTCAGATCCAGTTGTAGTGCATCTAATGGTGCACATGGCATGTACGCATTCTCTTCAAAACTTTCTAACTCGTAAAAACCTCGTGGTGGTGCTCTTAAAACAACATACCAATGTGATGCATCACTATCTCTTGAATAAAATACTTGCTTTGCTTGTGAAGCTAAGATAAACGGATCTCTTTCAAATTGACTTTGTCCTTGGTGAAGATTAACCAATGTAAATCCCTCTTCAACTTTGACACCATTTTCTATGTTTGCCCAATCACATTGAAATAAAGGAACCTGAATATTGTAGTAGTCAAGCAAAATTATGTCTCTAATAATCCCATAATAAGTTACTCTGCCAATGACTTGAGATGTGTCTCTTGCACTAGATCGACAAATTGTTTCTGCTTCAATTGAAACACCACTGTTTTGTGTGCTTTTTTCGACATCTTTTGTATGAAATCGATGACCATTGATGACATAACCTGAGAATGACATTACATTCTTTTTAGGTCCACATGCTAGCCATCTTAATGTGCTCGACATAGTGCCAACTTGGCCTATTTTGACTTTATTTGATAGCCATCCTATGAAAGCCTCTGTATGTCTCTTTTGTAGCAGACTTTCATTCTTCAAAAGACGCCTATCCAAATGCTTAAGTTCCTCTAAATGCATCCTGATATCAAAGTATACATGATTAACTTAAAAATGAAAATTTTAAGTAAAAATAAGTTATAATTTGGTAGCATACTTAATGTACGGTTCGACTTCAGAACTATTGAACAAAACAGTACGATGAGCTATCTCTAACATGTCAGAAGACATACTCCTTGTTTTCCCCTTAGAAATTGGCCTCCCTTCTCCGGTAGTTTCATTCTCAAAATCATCATTGCGTCCATATTGAGCTCCAATTTCAGCAGCTTGCTTTATATACCCACTACAAAAACTTGAACACTCTTCCGCAAGATATCTTTCTGCTATACATCCTTCAGGCCGTGAACGGTTTCTAACATATCCTTTTAGTACCTTCATAGATCTAATTAAGAGCTAAACTTAGAAGAGTATAGAATAATTTATAAGTTCATTATTAATTTAAAATATAGATTATTACCTCTCAATGGGGTACATCCAACAAAATGTTACCCCCCCCCGCCAATTCGAGATTCTCGTGCAAGTTGAATTATGAGATGGACCATAACATCAAAAAATGATAGAGGGAAAAATCTTTCTAATAAGCACAAAGTTTCAGCAACTTCAGTTTCGAGTTGTTCCAATCTGTTTTTATCGATCACTCTTTGACATAATTCATTAAAAATGAACAAAGTCGAAATATTGCAGTTCTCGTACCCTTTGGTAGAAGTCCTCTTAATGCTACTGACAAGACTTGTTGGAGTAGAATGTGACAATCATGAGACTTGAGATTTAAAATCTTAGAATCTTGCAATGACACATGATTTGAAATGTTGGAGCCATAACCATCAGGCAATCGTAAATTTGCAAGTCTTGCGTAAAATAATTGCTTCTTCGACTTTGATAAATTAAAAGAGCCTGCTGCCCATCGAAATTTATTCCCTATTTTTTCAGCATGTAGTTCTTTTCTTATGCCCATTTTTGCCATATCTTTACGAGAATTTAGTCCATCCTTTGTTTTGCCTTTTATACCCAAGAGTGTGCCAATAATGCTCTCACAAATGTTCTTCTCAATGTGCATCACGTCCAAATTGTGTCGCAATAACAAACCCTAAAACGTCATATAAAAAAATTCATAAATTGACAATAATTTAATTTTTCAGAGAAAGAGAGATATATAAAGAGAGGGGTAATGCTAGTACCTTCCAATAAGGTAACTCAAAGAAAATTGATTTTTTCTTCCAAGGCCATATTGAATCAATGCTTGGATGTTGTTGTTTTTTCTTCCTTTTCTTCTTTTCTTTTTTTGGTTTTCCCCATTTATTGACATGGTTTTTTACCACATCGAAAACTTCTGAACGTGTTAGTGCTCTAGGCTTCCTTCTATGTTCTTCATTTCCATCAAACCAAGACTTTTTAAATCGAAATGGATGATTGTGCGCAAGAAATCGTCTATGGTTCATATATACATGCTTCTGACAATTAGCCAACCATCTTGAAGATGTCTCAATTCCACATATTGGACAAGCTGCTCTACCCTTTGTGGAATATCCAGATAAATTTACATAGGCTGGAAAGTTATTTATTGTCCATATTAGAATAGCCTTCAAATTAAATTTGGATTGACTGAATGAATCAAAAACATTCACACCATTGCTCCATAACTCTTTCAAATCTTCTATAAGTGGCTCCAAATATACATCTATGTCATTTCCTGGTTGCTTGGGTCCGGGGATTAATAACATCAACATCAAGTTTTCCTTTGACATGCATAAGGAAGGGGGCAGATTATAAGCAACCAAAATCACAGGCCAACAGCTATATTGAGTACTACGATCACCGAAAGGATTAAATCCATCCGATGCAAGGCCAAGTCTAAGACTACGAGGATCTGATGCAAAATTAGGCCACTTACTGTCGATCATATTCCATGCCATTGAATCAACAGGGTGACGCATTTTTCCATCCTGACTTTTGTGAGTGTCATGCCATCTCAGTTGTTTCGCCTTTTCAGGTGATTTAAACATTCTCCTAAATCTTGGTATTATAGGAAAGTACCTCAACACCTTTGCAGGAACTCTATTTTGAATCTTTTTGGTGCGCACATCAACTTTCCACCGTGAAGCCCCACATTTTGGACATGTCTCCATAAGTTTATTTTCCTTTCTAAATAAACAACAATCATTAACACAAGCATGTATCTTCTCATAGCCTAGATCAAAATCTTTAAGTAGCTTCTTCACTGAATATAAAGAATCAGGAAGTTTGTTGTCTGGTGGTAGAAGTTTGCCAAGCATCTCAAGAAGTTCATTAAAACCGTTGTCTGTAAGACTATGTCTAGCTTTATACTTGTATAGGGCAACAACTGCAGCCATCTTTGTGTAAGTAGATCCATCATATAAAGGAAGTTCAGCATCTTCCACAAGATTTGCAAAATTTACATCTCTTCTTTCATATTCAGGTTCCATATTATTATCATTGTCATCAAAATAATTCTCTTCAAAATTTGCATCTCTAAATATTTTATATGCTTCGGGTATTTCTAAAGCTTCATCTCTAGTTGCAGAAGAACTTTCTCCATGAAAGACCCATTTATCATATAAAGGATCCATCCCAAATATGACTAAGTGTTCATAAACCGTATCAAAATGATGAAATCGATGACTTAAACATTGACAACAAGGACATTGAATTTTTTTTGGATTTCCCTTACTAGCTTGAATTGTGTCAGCAAACATGCGTGCTCCATTTTGATATGCTTGTGAATCTCTACAAATAAAGACAAACCCCAGGCCCACACATAATCTTATATTAATAAAAAGTAACAAATATTCTTACATATTAATGTTTTTGGTTTTAAGAAATAAATAGTAACCTTTTAAGGTGTACCCAATCTTTGTCCATTGTTAATGAACCCACTTGTACGAATTATAATCTGTTAAAGACATCCATGAAGTACATAAAAAAATTATCATTACTATAATGACGAGCAAAAGAAGAACCGAATAAATGCCTTAATAGAATTGATTCCAATGAACATCTTAATTAATCAAATCGCCATTAAATCATATCAGTCTAATAGGACAGTAGATTACTCGGCCAGTTAATTGTAGATTGGTCCTTTTTAAGAACACTGTAGTCAATCTTCAATACCTAATAAATAAGCAAGTTTGGGATCTTTTATACATCCATACAACCAGCACCATATTAAGACTTAAAGTATTCTATAAACCTAAACTCTGTTCAACTTCAAATGATATTGAAGATATGGACTAGTAACTAAATCTTAAGAAGACTTGAGCTACCTTCAACTACTAATGGCTCATTGGGCATCGAATGAAGAATCAATGAAGGGGGTCTGAACTAGAGTGCCAATCCCTCTTTTCCTCTCTACACTCACACAATCCTACAATTAACCAACAGAGGACAAACACAAATACTGAGGACAAAGTGATATGAATTATTGGCATTTGTAATGGTCAAGATATGAATAAGGTGACTGAGCCATGTTCAGAACAGATTGCTCAGTACAATATGGACAAGACCAACTAACAAATCAAGGAATGTAGTGAGCCAATAGTGTAGGTTTGGGTTGATACATCCAAATCTGATGTAAGGGCAGGTCATTAAGCTAAGGGTCTGAGCCTACTACTGGATACCTAGTCTAAACCAAAAAGGATTTGGCATGAACATATACTTGTATACCCCCTTTGAGGATGCAGGACAAGAAAGATATACATGATATGTTTATCAGAGTAACAGGTGTTTCCTATGGGTATGCAGGACGGATCATTAGGAAAATAACAAACTCGGGCTATTACTCACATAATATGCCAAGCTCAGACCATACACCAATTAACCATATGTGGCCTATAAGGGTCCTAACCCTTAATTAAACTTACTTTTCTGAATCAATTAGGACCCTTATTGTCCAATTTATTACGAAAATAAACAAGCCGCTAAATGTGTTACGTGTGGATCTGAACAACCTACCTACGTAAGAAAATTATTAGCTAGTGCCCAGACAATGGCATAGCTCCAAGTCATGTTACATGCCTATGAATAGGACACGACACAGACATGGTGAGGCCACAACCTGGAACTAGGAAAAGGTAGTGTTTACAAAGTATAAATATGTGATGTTCATATATAAGCTTCTCAGCACAGTGCTTTGCCCTTGGAGGAATCCTAAAAGCTTCACTAGGCAGCTAATCAAGGTGTACACACACAATGAGACACCAAGCATAATTGAATCACTGTTGACCTACCAAAATGGTGGGTAACTGACCTGTCAACAAACTGACACCAACACAACAAAATAAGTTTCATGCAGGGATAACTGTTGAATGCACTCTAGAACAGAGCCATTTATGGGATATCAGCTATTCATAATTACATTTTGGCTCTGATCAATTTTGTAGCCTATACCTATGATTTCAACTTTTCCAATGCTCGAATCTCGATAACATTGGATCTCTCTCGGTGCCATAGTGCATGATGGGAAATGAAAGCAACGCTTATCATGGCTTCCAACTTCTAAAACTTACAAGATTTCAGTTGGTATAACATGATTCAAAATGAAGTATTTAGCCAAAGATGAACATCATTTCAAAATGTTAAATAAATGTAAAGCACACCGAGTCTATCACCATTGATTACAGCGATCTGCAATATCCTTTTGAAAGAGGACACATCGACATAGTTATGCCCACAAGATAAAAACGTAATGCAACTATATAGATGTTGCAATCCACATTGATGATGAAGCTTACTATAACACTATTTCTTTTTATTTTTTCCAAAAAGCTCTACATTACATGAGGAATTTGAAGAAAAAGATGCAGAAACCTGGACATACCAAATTACAATATTGATTATACAATAAAACTACATTATCAACTATACAACAATTAGAATTCTCTGAAAGGATTAAGCAATGGTTACGCTAAGATAAAGAACATCATCATTGGAACTTTTCTCCAATAAAAATGGGATCAATTATGGAACACAACTATTGAGTAGGTCTTGTCGACTAAACTCTACATCTGAGTGCCAACATGACATCAACCCTCTTAAGTGATAGTAAACTCTGACTAAATAAGATGTCTTGACAAGAATTGGCTTGCTGTAATCTATAAGACTAGTTGGCGGATATGAAATGCTAACTTATTGGTTATGCAATATAAGCTCATACAACCAACGAGTAGCCTCTACCATAACAATATTGTCAAGTTTCTCTAAAGGCTTTCAAACAAACAAAAAACTCTTCTTTAGGAAAGGCCTTTGTGATAAAATACAACAGGAATATCCTAGAGATTACAGTGTGAATAAGAAACTCTTATACCAAAAGGCATAAGAAATATTAAAAAAAACTTATAAATTCAGAAAGTCGTTCTAAAAAAAGACCATTACAAAAAAAGAAGACGATTATTGTGAAATTTCAACACCAATACAACAAAATAAGTTTCACCAAAACGGGTGATTCACACTTTACTACTGCCAATTTGATAGGCCATTCCTGCTATATATGGTATTGTTTCTTACCAAACAATAACTAAGACAAAAAAATTGATGTCCCACTTTTCATCCTCCAGATTGATCACAAAATACATTATTGAAAAATGACTTGGATATGTTCCTTACCAAACAGTAACCAAACATTTTTATTATTCATATTTTCTGGCCTTATGTGTTCTTTTAACACAAATTTTGGGTTTTGTTTCTTACCAAACAGTAACTAAGTCTTTATTGAAAAATAACTTGGATATGTTTTGCAGAAAGCAACTTTATACCTCACAATAATATCAACTTTATACAGAGATTGAAACTAAAACTAATCAACGAAAATCAATTAATCCAAAAACATATACCTCAAAATAAAATAAATTTTCTTATGGAAAAATGGGGGGAAAATAAATTATTACCCAGACGTCGAGTAGCATACGTAGTTCCTGAAATTGGTACAAAAAAAACCCTAAAATCAGATCACTCTAATTAAAAGAGGGAAATTGGTACATACAAAACCCTAAACCTGAAATATAAAGGGGGAATTGTAGAAAATAAAGAAGAAGGAAGAAAAATATGACAGATGTAGCAAGGAGGAAGAGAAATCAAAGAGAAAGAAAGAGAACCGAGAGAGAGAGAGAGAGAGAGAGAGAGAGAGTACCTGTGAGAGACGTGAGAACGAAACCTGTGAGAGATGTGGGAACGATGGGTTTTAGGAAGCCATCTGCGGGAGAAAGAGAGAGAGAGCAGCGGAAGAAAGAGAGGGAAAGCAGCGGGAGAAAAGAGAGCAGCAGGAGAAAGTGAGAGAGAGCAGCGGGAGAAAGTGAGAGAGAGCAGCGGGAGAACGAAACTCTTTTGGGGATGGGTTTTAGGAAGACATCCGCGGGAAACGAAAATAGAGGCGCGTTAACCCCAAATTTTTTTGGGTCGGGAAATTTTACGGCATTTACTGTACGTCATATTATTGGTATAGTCATTTAAGGCATTCTAATGAACGCCATAAATAGATCTATTAGTCATATTCTTAATATTTTACGGTATTCACTAAAATGTATGTTGTGAATTAACTATTTACGGCATACATTTTATGTACGCCCTAAAGCTAAAGTCATAAAAAGTCTTTTCTGTTGTAGTAGGGGACTAGGCTTGCCCCTACCCTTGCTGATATAGGACGAGTATGTACAATGGGGAGTAGCAGAAAGGAAGGCCGTGCACACAGTTGAACCGACTGCAGCGCCGCAACAGAGAGTTGTTGTTGAGGAGCCTATCGTTGCAGCGCCTTGGAGAGAGGATACTGAAGAACCTCTTTCTGACATTCCTCATAAGAGAAAAGCTTCCACCGAACTGGTTCCACAACCTAAAAGGAAGAAGGTAGTTATTTCCCGAGAGAGGAAGAAGGTCACAGACGTGGGTGCCGGCTCGCCTCCTCCCAGACGGTCTTCTCGGCAGACGGCGTTGCAGGCCGTTACCATTCGGGAGGTAGATCCCTTCCTAGACTCCATAGTTGTTTTGGTCAAACCTTTAGAGGCTTTCTCACCCTTACGTTTGTCCTTTGCACAGGACCCTAAAGTTATAGCTGAGGTAGGCGCCTCCTCATATGAGGAAGTGGACGTGACGATAGCATCCCCTGTCCGTCCTCGACCGATGGATGAGGGCGGGTCTTCTTCAATTGTAAGAGTTAAGCGACGGGATGATCAGGGCGAAGGCCCAGACCATGATGACAACCAAAAGATCAGTCCCTCCTATGACATTTCTTTGGGGGATATGTCAACAATTGGAGCCGTGATGAGGGACTTAGATAAGAATCAAGTCCAATCGTCTCATCCTTCTGCGGGTATGTTATCTTTGTGCCTATCTTCGGATGAGATTTTTCGACTTCGATTTTGCGTGCTCCTCGTGAGGCTGACCACGACTGTATGTTCCCTTGTTGACAAAGGGAAGGAACCCCTCGCGAAGATAGCCCCGGGCATTGGGACAGGGACAGAAATTGTTCCCGGCTCCTCCAAATTTGTTGGTACGGAGGGAGCTATTAGTGAGTCGGTATCGGCTACAGAAAGTGAGGTTGAACAGCCTGCTGAGGGGGCTGTTGCTGAATCTGCTCCCGTTTCGGCTGGGATTGCGGAAGATATCAGGCCTGATGTCGCTCATGGCCTTGATATTGTTTTTCTTGAACAGTCTGGGCCTGCTCTTGGTTTCCCTGAAGCCAAGATTGATGGCGTATCCCAGACTGGAGTTGAGCAAGCCGAAGGTACAAAATTACAACTCTTTCGCATCTCCTATTTTTTTTGGTTACTGATGTTTTTTTTTCTTTGTCAGGTTCGGCTTCTTGTCAGGTATCCCTTCCTGGGGTGGAAGAAACTCTACAAGCCTCCTCCCCGACGACCTCTACTGAAGACGACGAGATGGCCCAAGAAGTCGTCAAAGCTTTCTACTATGTACTGAAAGTAAAGCTTTCTGGAGTCCTGAATCGGAATGCTGCCTTGGGCCATGTGAAGGCTGTTGCCGAATGCCAAGTGGCGACCCTCGAGAGCATTGTCGGCTATGAAAAGCGGGCTAATACTCTGAAAAAAGTTTTGAATGACCTGGAGGGTCAAGTGGCCAGGTTCCGGGATACCAAACAGCGGAGCCCGACGTCGATGTTCCGTACAGAAGACGAGGCTTTGAACACGGCTGTCACGGAGGAGAAGGCTACTTTCCAGGCAAGGAAGGACGCCCTCGTTCGAGAGATCTGCGAATCGGCTGGCCAGTGTGGTCAGTTCAACGCTGCAAGTGAGGCACGTGCTGCCTCGAAGAATAAACTGGCTGTACAGATCACCAAGAAGTATAATCACATAGGGGTGCAACTTGGGCAGGCTAAACCCGAGCCCGATCGGGTAAACCCGTTAATGGGTTGGATTAGGGTTGAAGGTACTCGGGTTCGGATATGGGTTCGGGTTAATATATTTGAACCCGATCAAAAATCGGATTGGGCTCGGATTCATGTGTCGGGTTACCCGAAGAACCCGAAACCCGACTTTTATATATATATATATATATATATATATATATATATATATATATATATATATATATATATATATTAAATCCTAAATTTCTCCACCCAAACTATTGAACTCGTTGTCTAAATATTCTTTCAATTTGTTTTTTTAATGATCAAGGCTTGACTCTTTGATTATGTATTTATTATTACTTATGTTAAAATTGTCTCAAATATTATATTAGAGCCCGATAAACCCGCTGGACCCGACCCTACCCGAGCCCAACCCGATCCTCCGGGCTTGGTCTTGGAGTTCATATGTTGAACTCGAGGTCGGGTTGGGCTTGGGCTCGGGCTAGGGTTATGATTCATCGGGTTGGGCTCGGGTTGACCTCAAGCCCGACCCAACCCGCCCGAGTTGCACCCCTATAATCACATCACGCAGATCAAGAGCAAGATTTCTCAACTGGAAGCCGACTTGAGGACAGGAACATCTGAGCAGGAGGATTATTTGGCTCAGGCTGCCATGACCGCCACCACTTCTGCCTATTTAGAAGAACAACTGGTGAAGTTGGAGGGAGAGCATCTGAGTCTAATCATTTTCGAGGATGAAGCCGCTCGTCAAGAAGAGGCACGCTGCCGAGCTACCGCGAAGTCTGAAGCTGAAATCGCGGCTCTAAGGGACAATATCAATCGACTATGTATCCCTTAGACTTTTTATTTGTAATTGTTGTTTTTTTTTCAGCCGTCAAGGCTCTTATACCCCATTTCTTCCGTCTCTTGATAGACGTTCAAGTAAAGAATAAAGAATCTTTTCAAAATAAATGTGGTTTTGTGAAATATCGGAACTAGAGGTAATGTGGATGTAGTAAGAATATTTCTGGAGGGTATTCCGCTGGGGAATTTGATGTGGACCTATTATCCATTTTATATTCAAGTTTTTTTTAATATAGATAATAAGTTGAACGAAGCTGCTAATAGAGGTAATATGGACGTAATAGCATGAGATGTTCTATATCTGACCAGAGGTAATATGGACATGGAAAGATATATAACATTAGGTGGGAGTGGATAATTCAGAGATAATATAGACGTAATTATCCTTGATGAATGCTTTGCTCAGAGGTTATATGGACATGGCAAAACATAATCATTTCATTGGGGAAATAATTATCGAAAAATAATTCAGAGGTAATAGGGACGTGACTTGTTTTCGTCAAACCGTGTTTGGACAGAGTCAAAAACGGGAATGATTTCGCTGGAAAAAATATTTTAGAGGACCTATTATCCAAGACGTATTCAAGACTCTTAAAATACGGATAATAGTTAGATAATTTTTTCTCCAAATCACATAAACATCGTACTGTACATTTACATGACTGGACATATGTGAACACTATTTACAGAAGGTTACACATAGTATTTCTTTAGGAACTTGTCGTTGATATGCATCATGAGAAAGTCGCCATCAGGCTATGTTAGTCGGTACGTACCGTTAGAATATACCGATTCTATAATGAAATGACCTTCCCATTTAGGCTAAAATTTCCCTTTTATTTTGTGCGTCATGACCATTGGTCTTCTCACTGCTAAGACTAGATCACCGACTTGGAAGATTCTTTCCTTCACCTTTTTATTGAAGGCTCTGGAAAGGCATGCTTGGTATAGCTCAATATGCTTCAGAGCTAACAAGCATTTTTTGTCTAGCGCTTCGAGCTCTTATAGACGCAGACGGTAGCTTTCTTCGGTAGTCAACTCGCTGGCTAAGGCTACTCGAAGAGAACGAATCTGGATTTTTAGAAGAAGAACTGCTTTGCTCCCATAAACCAAAGAGAATGGCGTACTGTCTGTTGGAGTTCGGGCCGTTGTACGATAGGCCCATAGACATTCGCCGAGCTTCTCATTCCAATCGTGCTTGTTCGAAGACATAAATTTCTTGAGAAGTTTAATGATAGTTTTATTGAAGGCTTCTGCTAGCCCGTTAGCCGCTGGATTATAGGCAGTAGAGGCTAAATTCTGGATTTGATTTCTATCGCAGAACCGTTAAAATGCATGGCTTGCGAATTGTGGACCATTACCATGGATGATCCTGCAAGGTAGGTCGAAGTGGTAGATAACGTGATGTTTGATAAAACTGATCACGTTTGACGCCTTCACTTCGGTGAACGATATAGCTTTTGCCCATTTGGAGAAGTAATCGGTTATGGCTAGGATGAACCGATGTCCTCTGGAAGATGATGGGCTGATTGGTCCTATAACGTCCATGCCCCAGGCTTCAAAAGGCCAAGATGCTGCCGTCGGATGTAGAAACTTCGAAGGTTGATGAATGAAATCGGTATAGAACTGACAGACTCTACACTTTTTTGTATATTCAACAGCATCTGCTATCATCATGGGCCAATAATAACCCATTCGTCTGAGGCAATCTTGTAGTTTGGGGCCTGGTTGATATGCACCACAAACTCCGTCGTGAGCCTTCCGGAGTACATGTTTGGCTTCTGTGTCTGATAAACATCGTAACAGTAGCCCGTCGTAAGAGCGTCGGTACAGCATCTTGGTAGCTGTGTCGTAGTAAAATATGAGGGATCGTCTTTGGATGGACACTGCTTCCTTCGGGTCCTCGGAGAGGATTCCATAGACGACGTAGTCTATGAAAGGAAATCTCCAGTCTTTAACATCGACGTTTGTTTTCGTTGTGTAACTATGATGAGTATGTAAGGCATCTTTCACACAGAATAGTTCTCGACCAGACACTATGATCGACTGCTGAGTATTGGTAGGAACGGTCAAGGAAGCAGCAAGACCGACTAGAGCATCTGCTTCTATATTCTGTAGTCGAGGCACATGCTCGATGAAGAATCCAGCGAAAGTAGATGCCAACTCGATTGTTGCTCTGTGATAGGGGATAAGATCTTCATGAAGAACTTTATAGTCCCTTCGGACCTAACTAACTATTAGCTTAGAATCGCCGTAAGCTTCTAGATAGTCAACTCCTAGTTGTTTTACCAGTTGCAGGCCGATCAATAGGGCATTATATTCTGCCACGTGTTTGCCAGAAAATATAAAAGAGCAGAACAATTATCGGAGGACTGGACTTTTACTTCACAATACAAACTCGCTTGTACAAAGAAAGCCTAGGGATGAAAGCCTAGGTACAGCAATCTAAGTACAATTGTTTATTTTAGATTTTGGGAGTGACGGTAGAGTCTCGAAAAAGCGATGGCAACTCTGCCTTACTCCTTGGACGATCAGGTACAGCCTTGGCTCTGTAGAAGAACTGCTGGGCGTTGATGAAAAAATGCTATCTCTTCAGGCTCTCTCTGTATATCTCTGTGTATATCTCCCTCTGTCTGTGTGTCTCTTCGCAAGGGAATGGCACCCTGCTATTTATAAGAGTGGGAGGCTTCATTAGGGTTTACAATGATTGCCCATTCTTGAAAGTCGGCGGCTAATGATTATTAGATCTGGGCCGTTCATCGAGATTTGGGCAATAAATGTGATTGCATCAAATCTTTTGTGGATAATTAATGCTGATTGACATAAATCCTCCCGATTTATCATGCTAACCTCGAATTCTTTGACACGTGTCTTTAATTAGCTTATTTGCAAATGATCTGATTTGATCCTAATATTTTATTGGGATTTGTTGAGAGATTTCGATCAATCTGATGCCACGTGCCCTACCGTCATGCCACGTGTCATAATAGCAAAAATCTGAGCCGTATAAAAGTTGGGTCGTATAAGGCTGGCCATATGTTACGACTATCTAAGAATGGCCCCCTCCCCCTACTGAACATTTGGGCCGCATGAGTATGAGTGAACCGCATGGAGATAGTCCTCGTGAGCCACATGAGGATGGTCATCATGAGCCGCATGGGGCTGGTCTTCGTGAGCCGCATGGGGCTATTCTCCGTGAGCCGCATGGAGCTGATCTTCGTGAGCCGCATAGGGCTGATCTTCATGAGCCGCATGGGGCTATTCTCCGTGAGCCGCATGGGGCTGATCTTCGTGAGCCGCATGGGGCTATTCTTCGTGAGCCGCATGGGGCTGATCTTCGTGAGCCGCATGGGGCTGATCTTCGTGAGCCGCATGGGGGAGCCTCCGCTTGGGCCGCATGGGGGGGTCTTCACTTGGGCCGCATACGACTGTCCACATGTCAAGGCCGCATGAAGGTTTCTGACTCTCGGAGGATCGTGTCAGAGATTTTCTTCGCTTCCCAAAGAGTCCATCATTATGAGGGAGTCATAATGATATCTTTGTGTCAGAACTGTCAGAGATGTCAGCCGTCAAGGCATTTAATGCAGTAAAGGATGAACGAGAGAGCTGTTTGTGCTCCACGTGGCTCCTCTTTGAGCCGTATAGGACTTTCTTGAGCCGCATAGATCCTTGAGCCGCATGACTTCTCTGAGCCGCATGGGGCTTTCTGGCCGCATGGATCTTTTTTTATTATTTTCCATTCTTCTACAAGACCCCCTTCAAAGTTTTCAATTTACAAAATTAAAATACTTTAAATAAGAAGCATGGCCATGTATTCTTCTAGCCGCATATGATGTCTCGGCCGCATGGATGTCTCGGCCGCATGGATGACTCGGCCGCATGGATGATTCGGCCGCATGGATGACTCGGCTGCATGGATGTCTCGACCGCATTGAGTCAATCAGTCGCAGGGACTTTCGGGCCGTATGAGCTCCTCGCCACGTCTGCGCATCATTAATTGCCTCAAATTTGTTTTAGTGTCGCCTTTAGGGGAGATCCCAAGGGTCGGCTCATTAAATCTTTAGATTTTATGCCCTGGGTGAATCTCCTTTATGAGAGAGGGGTTGAAATCCGAGGAGTCGGTTTCGTCTTTTTTGAGGCGGTTATCAATCTATGTGTTCCTCCCTCTCTTGTCCTCCTATAAATAAGAGGAGTTTGAGAGAGAAAACTTCTTTACTTTCTCCTTCACTTCGAATTGTCCCTGCTCTATTGTCATCTTCTTCTTTAATTGCCAATGGCTCCCAAGAAGACCGTCGCGACGAAGAAGGCTGCGTCTTCGTCGAAGAAGGCTGCCTCTACTTCAGCTGAGGCCGTTCCTCCGTCGGCCGTCGTGCCCGCAGCTCACCCTGACGTTCATCCACCTATTGCTGGTAAGGACTTTATGTGGGTTTAAAGAACCCTAACTGCCATAGCTACATCGCATGCTTTATGCACGAGCCCTTATCTTCATGTGAGCCGCATGTTCGTCCTATGGTCGAGCCGCGAGCCGCATAAGAATAGCCACTGTGGCCGCATACGCACTTCGCCAACCAGGCCGCATAAGCTACACTGAGCCGCATAGATTTGCCCACTTTTGTTTGTCACGTGGCCCGCACGAACTTATCCAATCCCTGCGGGCCCTATGAAAGCACTGTCGCACACTAAGTGGAGCCGCATGAATGTTCTTCTGAGCTTGAACCGCATGAGGCTTCCATAAGTTGGAACCGCATAAGTGTTCTCTGAGCCGCATGAGACTTGCATAAGTTGGAGCCGCATAAGTGTTCTCCTGAGCCGCATGAGGCTTCAGTAAGTTGGAACCGCATAAGTGTTCTCCTGAGCCGCATGAGGCTTGGAGCCGCATAAGCTCGAAAGCACCCATTAGTTCTTTTTTGTCCATCCTTTTAACTTATCTTTTTCTGTCTTCTTCTCAGTGAATTTGCCGGTTAATGCTGCTGGAGAGCTCCTGGTAGGCAGCACCCAAGCTGCTTTGGGCTATAGATACGACCATATTGTCCAACACATGACTGACTAGTTTTTGAGTGATGAGCCCCCGGCGAGATCGAATGCCATCAAGAATCAGCCTTTCTATTTTCTTAATGCTATGATGAACTCGAAGAAATTAGAAGGGGAATATTTGAAGCCCGCATTCTTCTTTGGAGACGCCTTGACTGTGAAGAACAGTAAGATTCTGGAGGTATCGGAGAACTGGAGTTTTGTTTCTAACGGGATGGCGATCCGCATCCCCCAGATGGAGCGTCACTTCCTTTTATCTTGGTTCAATATGCTCCCATTGGACCGGAAGATGGAAGATTCTTTAACTCCTACTCGGAGTGGGATGTTCGTGGGAGACATCCATTATATCAAAAGCCTGAAGTCGGTATGTGCGGACAAGGTGCACACCAGCCGTTCTGTAATGGGATTGGCCCCGGGTACGTTCTTGAATGTGGCGAGTCCCAATTTCACATTTTCTACAGCCGACACTTTTATGAACCAACTCACTCGGAAGGGCTCCTATCCCATTGGTCGGTTGATGCTCCCCAGCTGGATACATCCGATTCCCTCATGGACTAATCTGTCTACGTGGATTTTACGAAGGTATGAGGCCTTTCTGTATGAGATTGGTCTTTACCATGCTATTCGGGGCACTAGCCATGGCTTGCCTATAAACAAGAGATTGTTTATATCTCTGCTGGAGATGTATAATCGCCGCACGGGGACCTTCTATACGCCCGTAGGGGAAATGGGGCTTGCGCTCCACGAAATGCATGCGATCTCCAAGCTTCCTTGGGGGACGAAGCTTTTGAGGCGTATACTCCCACGAACGAGGAGTTCGAAGAGTTGGAAAGGCGGTATCCAGGCTTCGTGGCTCTTTATCAAGAGATATTGTGCCATTATAGCACATGTCATCAAATAGCCAAAAAAGGGAACAGCTCGGAAGGGAATCCCCCTCACACCAAGGACTGGGTGCGCTATCTCTTCACGACGGATGCTTCAGGTCAAGTTACTCCCCGCCGTCCTCAGTCCCGGGAGGCAGTGAAAGCCTTAATGTCGTCAGCTAAGAGGGTGGCCACCTCTAGTGACAGGTTCGAGAGTCAGATCGACTCTTTCGGTTATTTTTATCAGGATACCCACGAGTTGTCGGAGAAAGCGCTCCTGGCGGGATTCTTAATGATATGGCTGCAAAACTGTGTAGTCTCGGGCGGAGCAGGTTCCATCGAGAGGATCAATGGCAATTTTATCCTTCCGGCTGTGAAGTTAGTTTTACGGGTCCGGCTAGCTCTCCTTCCGGCCATGGTGTGCAGTATACACCGTAGCCTTTGTACTTTCACATCCAAGGTCCTTGCCCGTGATGTGACAAAAGATTTTGAACTGACCGAGTTGTCCTATCATTATTTGATGGGGTGGCTGTTGATGCATTACCCGTCTTTGATGAGACCGGGCTCTGGAGACGGCGTAACTAATGACGATGCTTTTATCTTCCGCTATCGTAATGAGTCTTGGGAATTCGAGACCATGCGTACTTGCTGGATGGCATTGGCGAGGGCAGACATGTACAACATTTTCGTATCTGTCCTTCGTTTTACTGATGAGGAAATAGCGGCTGTCTATCTTGACGGTATTGGCCTCCCTCAACTTCTGGACGGCCAGATGCTTCTGTGGCTGCGAAATATCCGCCCCTCTCATCTGGTGTATCGCAACCGTAACACTGTCTTTCTGGAGCCCTATCTGCCTAGCAGGTTCGCCCGACAATTTGGGTATAGTCAGCTTTTTCTAGACAGCCCCAGCTCTTGTCTAGGCTTTGAAGGTAGCCTTCTAGACGGCATTCGGGCCTGGCATTACTATGACACATTCCATACCCGTACCATTTTCTCCGTTCTCGCTATCAAGGCGTCAGTAGATATCTTGTATATGGCGGCTCTGTACCACGTTATGGCGAATAAGCCTTCTGTCGGTTTTAACCCAGGTACCAGTTTCATCGTTGGTACCGGCCTGGATGAGGGTTCCCAGGGGGCCAAGACAAGGAAGAGGAAGAACAGAGTCGAGGTGCCGGATTCGGACTCCGACGCTGCAGATGACGAAGGCGACGAGCCTGGTAGAGATGACCCTTCCTTTCCGGCGGCAGATGTGGGGGCGGATCAGTCGCCTGTTTTGCCAGATGAGATGGTGGTTGATCAGCCATCCGTTGCACCCGGCCCTTCTCGGAAGTGTAGCAGGCAACTTTTTCCTGTTGGCGGCATTCCTCGCTCTCGAAAACTGGTTGCGACCAGACACCGCGGGCTAACTATCAAGGAAAGAGGTGAAGAAATCGACCCCGCATCAGAGGTAAATAAGTTACTACTGGTCCTTCCTTTCTTCTAGCTTTGATTTTAATCATCTTCTTTCCCTCTTGTAGGCGTCAGAAGAAGAGGACTCTCGAGTTGTAGAGATCGTGACCCGAGATGACGGGGACTCTGGTGAACCTGCCCCTGAAATTATTGAATTCTGTCAAGATGATGCTGATCGAGTTGCCTCTCCTTCTGAGGTGGCTGGGTCAGAAGAGCTGGCCAATTTTAACTTGGAGATCGCGGGTGAAGAGACCCTGTCAGCTGCGAACGAGCTGCAGCCTTCTTGCTCCTCTCCTAGTAAGATAAGCCGAATCTTAACTTACGAGGAGGCCTATCTATTATATGATCATATCCTTCGGGTCACGTCGATTGATCCTTGTCATGGACATGCAGGTCCTACCCCTCCAGTACCGAGGATGGACATTATCGAGACGGACTCTGCCGAACGGGCACCGGCGGAGAGGAGCGTACCTCCTTCTCTTCCGGTTCGTCTTGATGGGCCTCCTGCGGGCTCGAGTTTGGTAAGTCCGGTGATGGGGCAACCGGGGCAGGGGACGATGGTCCTTATGTCTTCCTCTACCCGGGTGGCTCCGAGAGTCGATCTCTCCGCCCTGCCAAGTGTTCAGGCTCTTCAGGTGGCAGAGAAAGAGTTAGCCGCCCTCCGTACATCGTTCTGTTCGGAAGTCCCCCATGGTGGCAAGTTCTAGCACCACTCCTTCGATGCTGCCGGCCATGCTTCCTCTGACGCCGTCCTCTACAGAGGTATTGGACGAATCGTTACAGGACGTGGTCGACAGCTTCCATCGTCACTTAAAAAGGGGGATAGAAGCTGCTGTGGACAGAGGGACCTCTTTCGTCTTGGCCCGGCAATGCGCCCAAGGTCAAGTTGATATCCTTAAGGCCCTTCCTGGTGGGGCAGGAGTGGCTGTACTGCTGGAGGCGAAATTGTTGGAGACTGATCAGCTGGTGGCCCAGCTTCAGGGCTTGCGGCAGGTTGATCTATCTGCCGCTATAGATCAGGAACGTGGATCCCTCACAACTGTTATAGAGAAGGCGAGGGCTGCTCAGGATAAAACTCGGCCGGTCATATTGGAGGATCTCCGCACTCTGTATGATCGCTATGATCAATTGAGCCATGAGAGTGAAGATGTTACAGCTCGGGAAGCGATTGCCTCCCGCGGGATTACTGAAATGCGGGAGCAGATCCTTGAGCTCCAAAAGAAGTTAACTTTCTTTGAGTCTGAGCTTGAGGCCGCCCGGCTCGATAGAGGGCTGATTATCCAGGAAGCTGATAACGTCAATAAAGCTTCCGCTGACTTGGAAGTGGCTCTGAAGAGGTTGGAGGACGACTGGCGGGCACTCATGGACCTGGATAATGGGGAGCGGTTGTCCCAGGAGGCTGATCGCAGGGCTAGACAGAGGCTTGCGCAAGGTACTGCCTTAGTAAGAAACCACCTTTTGGAGTTGTGTAATACCGAACTATAGTCGGCTTTTTTCTGGTTTTGTTCCTGTTTTTTCTTTTTCTTTTCTCTTTGAGAGGGACGTGGTCCCAAAACATGTAATACTTTTTTCGTCCTTCAAATAAAGAGTACTTTCCATTCTACCCTTCATTTGTATTGCTTGTTTGCTTGTGGTATTGTGGTGATGTTTGCCCCGCATGGGGGACTTGTTTGTGGACCTGTTACCCCTGGCATACCTTGGTTTTAGGTACGGGTAACAAGTTTGATTGGGTATACCTAGAACGGTTCTACGGCAAGGTGGTCGTGGACGTTCCCAGTATCGGGATATAGAATGCCATGGAGCAGCTGGCTCCCGGGGCATGATGAGGAATGGTAGGCCTGTACTAAGGGACTCAGCAAAGGACCTTTGTGGGCCTATTATCCTTGGCGTACCCCGACTTAGGATATGAATAATAGGATGAAGGGGAACCAACATACTTACTCAGAGGTAATGAGGACATGGCAAGTATGAGGGTTTTACCGTGAAGTCTTCCTACTCAGAGGTAATGAGGACATGGCAGGAGTAGACTCAACGGAGGATATTTGTGGTCAACAGAGGACATTTGTGGTCAACAGAGGACATTTGTGGTCAACAGAGGACATTTGTGGACCTATTACCCTTGGCGTACCCTGGTTCAGGGTACGGATAATAAGACGAGAGAGAACCAACATACTTACTCAGAGGTAATGAGGACATTATAAGTACGGAGGTTTTACCGCAGAGTCTTCCTGCTCAGAGGTAATGAGGACATGGCAGGGGCAGACTCAGCAAAGAATATTTATGGACCTATTATCCTTTGCGTACTCCGGTTGTGGATACAGATAATAAGTCAAAATAGAATCATCATACTTACTCAGAGGTAATGAGGACATGGCAAGCATGAAGGTTTCTTCGACGGAGCCTTCCCATTCAGAGGTAATGAGGACATGACAGGAGTGGGCTCAATGAAGAAGGGTACATAGAACGACTCAGAGGTAATGAGGACATGGAAGTTCTATGTAAAGGGGTGATTTGTTTTTGGCGAAAGTGAAACGACTCAGAGGTAATGAGGACATGGCCGTTTTGGAGATTTGTGAATCTGTTACCCTTTTTGTGCACTGGGAGTGTGGGTAGTGGATCATGAGGGAGGATCTCTTCCAGGAAGAAAGTTCAGAGGTATGGTCATACATGACTTACTATCTGAAAGAGTGATCGGAATGTGAGTTCAGAGGCACCAGCGGGTACATGACTCGATAATTTTGGAATTTGGAGGTGTAAGTTCAGCGGCACCAGCGGGTACATGACTCGATAATCTGGAATATTGTGAAAGTGAGTTCAGCGGCACCAGCGGGTACACGACTCGATGATCTAGGATACTTGTGAAAGTGAGTTCAGCGGCACCAGCGGGTACATGACTCGATGATCTGGAATATTGTGGGTGTGAGTTCAACGGCACCAGCGGGTACATGACTCTATGATCTGGAATTTTGTGGTAGTGAGTTCAGCGGCACCAGCGGGTACATGACTCGATGATCTGGAAGATGTCGTTTAGACATAATATTTCTTCAGGAACTTGCCGTTGACGGGCAACATGAGCAAGTCTCCATTTTGTTTTGCGAGGCGATAAGCACCGTTGGAAAATACAGCCTCGATGATAAATGGACCTTTCCATTTTGGCTGGAACTTGCCGGTGGTCTTGTGAGTCATGATCATCGGCCTCCGGACTGCCATAACGAGATCGCCCACTTGGAATGTTCTGATTTTAACCTTCTTGTTGAAGGCTCCAGAGATGCGTGCTTGGTATAGTTCGATCCTTTGCTGAGCCAGAAGGCGCTTTTCATCTAGGGCCTCTAACTCTTGTAGTCGGCGTTGGTAGTTATCATCCGTCGTCAATTGATAAGTGAAGACGACGCAAAGTGAGGGTATTTGAGTCTCCAATGGGAGAACTGCCTCACTCCCGTACACCAGGGAGAATGGTGTGTTCCCTGTGGCCGTTCGAACTGTGGTACGGTACGCCCATAAGCATTCACCAAGCTTCTCGTTCCAGTCGCATTTATTGGACGACACAAACTTCTTGAGTAACTTGATGATGGTTTTGTTGAATGCTTCAGCCAACCCATTTGTTGCTGGATTGTATGGCGTCGAAGCGATATTCTGGATGCGGTGCTTGTCGCAGAACCGATAGAAGGCATGGCTTGCAAAATACGGACCATTGTCGTGGATGATCCTTCGGGGCAGTCCAAAGCGATAGATGACGTGATACTTAAGGAAACTGATCACGTTTGAAGTCTTTACTTCTCCAAGCGGGACAGCTTCCGCCCATTTGGAGAAGTAATCTGTGATGGCAAGTATAAAGCGATGTCCTCGGGAAGAAGGTAGAGTAATTGGACCGATGATATCCATCCCCCATGCTTCGAATGGCCAGGACGCCACTGTCGGATGTAGAAATTCGGATAGTTGGTAGATGAAGTCTGCGTAGACTTGGTAGGCTTTACACTTTTTAGCATAGTCTATCGCATCTGCTACCATCGTGGGCCAGTAGTAGCCCATTCGGCGAAGACGGTCTTACAATTTAGGGCCAGGCTGATGGGCCCCGCAAACACCGTCATGAGCTTCTCGTATGGCTTCTTTGGCTTCTGCGTTTGACAGACATCGAAGCAATAATCCATCATAGGATCGGCGATACAGCATCTTTGTCTCTGTATCATAGAAGAATCTGAGGGAACGCCATCTAATGGAAGTGGCTTCCTTTGGGTTCTCGGGCAGGATATCATAGACGACGAAGTCAATGAATGGTTGTCTCCAATCTGGGACACCGTCGATCGTCTGGGCGGAATAACTCGCCACGAATTGAACGTTGTTCTTGGGGCAGACCAGTTCGTGGCCTATCACATCTACTGATTGGTGAGCATAGTTCGGAACCGCTAGGGAAGCAGCAAGGCCAGCTAGGACATCGGCTTCGATATTTCGGAGTCTGGAGACATGTTCAATGAAGAACCCCTCGAATGATGAGATGATGTCGATCGCTATTTGGTGATAGGGGATCATGTCTTCATGGTGGACTTCGTATGAACCCCAGATCTGATTGACGATTAACTGAGAATCGCCGTATGCTTCAAGATATTCTATCCCCAGCTTTCTTGTAAGTTGGAGGCCAATGACCAGAGCGTTGTACTCGGCCACATTGTTAGAACATGGCTATGTGAGAGAGTAAGCGTGGTTAATCACCAGTCCGGAAGGAGAAACCAGCACCACCCCGACTCCGACGACGATGTTGCCCTTGGGTCCAGTTCTCGAAGCACCGTCGAAGAACATTCGCCATATATTATCATGAGAGGTTGCATGCGAGTCGGCGACCTCATCTGGGATTTTTTTCATATATTCTGGACGACTCTGAGCCCGGGTGGGCTGCCAAAAAGTCTGCCAGGGCTTGACCTTTGACAGCCTTTTGTGGGACGAAGATCATATGATAGGGGGACAGCAATATTGCCTATATAGCGAGGCGAGAGCTGAGTGCCCCTGGTTTAGTCATGAGGACCTTAAGAGGGTTGACTCGTGAGATCACATGTATTATTTGTCCGGTGACATAGTGCGGCATCTTCTGGATGGCGAACACCAGGGCGAGGCATTCCTTTTCCACGGCGGTGTATCGGTGCTCCGACCCAATCATCATTCGGCTGAGGTAATATATGGCTTGTTCATGGCCTGTAACGTTGTTTTGTGCTAGCAGGGCGCCGAGGGAATGCTCCATTGCACGTACATAGAGCAGGAATGGTTTTCCAGCAACCGGGGCCACCAGGACTGGAGGGTTTGACAAATATTCTTTGATGCTGTCGAAGGCCCGCTGACATTCTTCGTCCCATACGAATGAGACGCCTTTCTTCATGAGATGGGTGAATGGTCGACATCGCCCGGAGAGGTTGGAAATGAATCTCCTGATGTAAGCTAGCCTCCCTTGGAGGCCTCGAAGTTCTCGAAGATTTCTCGGGAGACCCATCTCCATGATTGCCTTTGTCTTCTCAGGGTCTACGTGGATACCCTGGGCGGTGATGATGAAACCTAAGAACTTTCCGCTGGACACGCCCAAGAAGGATTTTATGGGATTCATCTTCAGGTTGTGTGCTCGCATCAGGTCGAATACTGTCATCAGATCCTGCAGATGGTCTCCCTTACAGCGACTCTTGACGGCGATGTCATCAACATAGCACTCCACCGTCTTGCGTAAGTGTTCTGTGAAGATGATACTCATGGCTCTTTGATATGTGGCGCCGACATTCTTCAAACCGAAAGACATGACTGTGTAACAGTATGTGCCAATCGGTGTTCGGAATGATGTATGCTTTTCGTCGTCAGGAGACATCTTGATTTGATTGTACCCCGAGAAACCATCCACGAATGACATACGTTCGAAGCCGCAGGTGTTGTCAATCATGATGTATGTGATAGGGAGGAAGAATTCATCTTTGGGACATGCCTCGTTCAGATTGCGGAAGTCGATGCAGATTCGAATCTTCCCATTCTTCTTGAGGACGGGTACTATGTTGGCGACCCAGTCAGGATGTTGCTCCTCCTGAATAAAGCCGCTGGCTATCAGTTTGTTGACTTCAGCTTCGATCGCATCCATGATGCCTGGGCAGAAGCGTCGCTGTTGTTGCTTGACTGGCTTTGCATCCGGCCGAATGTTGAGCTTATGAAGAGCAATATTAGGATTTAACCCTGGCATGTCTTCATAGCTCCAGGCGAACACATCGATATATTCTTTGATAAGCTCTAGTAGCGATGCTCGCTCTTCGTCTGTTAGGCTTTTACTGACGAAGATTGGTTTTAGAGAAGATTTGCTGCCGAGGTCGACCTGTATAACCTCATCTTCAGTAGGAGGTTCCCTCTGTTCGAACCGCTTTTCCCATTGTGTATCCAACTGTTGGGCCCATGGCTCTAGCTCGAGGATTTTCGGAATGTCTTTATCTTCTTCATAAGCGTCGGCGAATGCCATGTTGACTGACAGGACTTGTCTGAATATGTCTCCGATGCTGGTATCCGAGTCAGAAGTTGGTGACCCAGTTGAATGTGAATGCCATTCACATTCTTCATCTGAACTCTCAGGGGTCGTCGTGGGTGTTACATACCCTAGTCCACATCGAGTTTTGCTATAGTAGTCCCGTGGTTTTCCCGCCGGGACCGGTGGCTTCAAAGGTAATCGTCGTCCGGTGCCGTAGTTCAAGCCTGGCATCGTCTCCAGATCATACCCCTATTTTTGCATGGGATATTTGGATTGGGGGCTATAAAGATACAGAGGCAGTCTCCCGGCATCTGATTCAAGGTCGACTTCTTTTATGGTGAAGGGATGCGGATCGTCTTTCCGGCCGAAGATGATTGGATGGTCCCCTCCCTCGATTATACGGTAAGCGTCTTCCACTGGAGTAAGCTGGATGGCGGTATACACATTTGTCACCTGTGTGTGTAGGTGAGTGCCTATATCGTGTTCCATAGCGTACATTGTACAAAGCTTATCAAGCTCGAGGTAATTCAAAGATAGCCCTTTATTGATGAAGTAAGGTATCTTTTCTAGGGGGATTACATCATCTGCGGAGGGAACATCAGTGTGGGCAGCCACATACTTGGCTAGCTCCGATTCCTCTTCAGCTACCCCCTGTGTAAATGAAGACTGAGAGGACGACCTGGGCAGCTTGATCGTCAGAGGTTCAGCCGGTGGAGCAGAGCATGGAGTTGTTGGCAGACTAGCGACCCCCAGGCTGGTACTCGATGCTGGGCGGGGAGTGGTTGGTTCGCTAGAGGTTCCAGGCCTTGCATCGGGGTGACGACCCTTCTTGGGAAGGCGTATCGTCATTGGCTTGTCGGAGCGATTGAGCTTCTCCATCTGCGGCTGGCCGACTCTTGGCAGCCTGATTGTCAGTGGCTCCGTTGTGGGTCTTGGCACTTGGCCAGGCCTTGGCAGTCAGATTATCATCTGCTCTTCTTGTGCCGAGAGGCTGATCGCATCCTTACGCAGAGTGGCGATAAGGGGTGCGGACTTGCCAGGTTTGCGAGCTTGGAGATGGATCATCAGAGGCTCTTCTGATCCTGTGGCAGTCTCGGTACGAGCTTGCATATCTCCTTCTTCAAGGTGCTTCTTCGACTTTTCGTATAGGCAGGAGTCTGAGTAGTAGGATTCAACCCCTTCGAAGGGATCGATGTCGGCAAATTCCGTCCTCACGAAGCCGTGTTTGTCGACATATTTGAAGTACCGGTGAAGCATGGAAGGCACGATCATATAATCGTGTATCCACACCCCAATAGGATGTTATAAGAAGTGTCTGCATCTATGACATAGCAGGTGACTTCCGACTGGAGATCGCCAATTTGGCACTTCAGACGAATCTTTCCAATTGGGTAGCTCCTGTCCGAATTGAAACCGCTGATGGCGGTGCTTGTTGGCGTCAGGCGATGCATAGGGATGCGAAGATGATGTAACAGACCCTTCGGGATAACGCTTAAGGAAGAGCCAGGATCAATGTGCATTCGATCCACCTTTACGTCGCCGATGTATCCAGTGTAGTATAGCGGGCGATCGTACAGGTTGGTTTTGATGAGCATGTCCTGTGGAGTGAAGACAATGTTGGGTATCGCTCCCGTGCAAGCGCTGTCTTGGAGATCTGTAGGCGGGTTCTCTCCCGTGAGGTTGACCTGAGCTAGGTACGCGTCGGCATTTTGGAGTGTATCGCTCAAAGCTGCTCGCACATCCTTTGAGAGTCTCAGAAGCTCGTATAGTGATAACTTGGCCGGTGTGTTGGCCAATTGCGCCAGGATGTCAAAGTTGTAGGGCCTCTCCATCCCCTGTGGTGTCTCTTTTCGGAGGGATTTGTCAAAGCGAGTCTCCTTCGGCCTAGGCTTGTCGGTCGTCGGAGGCTGAGCAGGTCCCGGAGCGTCAGTTGTAGCGGGCTGATGATCTTCAGCTGAGTTATCAGCCATGGGTTGGGATTGTGCCCCAGATCGAGTAACGACGGCTGTAGCTTCTTCGATATCTGCCGAGATTGTGCGGCAGGACCTGACTTTTCCACTCTTGCTCTTACGAATGGAGGATGGTGTGGACTGAGTCACTTCAGATACTAAGTCTGGATGGACCCACATGACCTCTCCTCGTGATGTGGTGAGGGGTACTAGACCGGCAGCCTGATCTCGGGGAGGTGGAAGATTCGCAATCTCCATTGTCGCCAGAGGGATGGGGACCACACCGTCTTGAGTTTTCGTCGGAGGGAAGCTGCCAAATTGTACTGATACCATATTGGCTGCCACGGTTACCTCTTCAAAATCGATGGCCAGAGCGTTCGAATCGATGAGGTTTTGGATGTACCATTTCAGCTGGTAGTAGTAGCATGGTGGATGTAGCGGTGGTAATGATAGTACTTTGGGTTCTCCATTTCTGTCGGCCGAGGTTCCCGTCTTGGTAGAGGAAGTTGAATTCTGTCTCCTTGTATGAGCATATCCAAGATGGGCTTGACGTGGCCGTCTTCAAAGGAGTAGATCATTTGTGGCCATTGCTTGTCTGCCGGTTTTGGCTCAGGTTTTTGTGCTGCGTCGGCCACCATAGCCTGCTTGTCCTTCTTGTCCCGGTTGTTGGTGGAGCTACCCCCATTGTTGGTGTTGGCGTTGGGACGCCTGCCCTTGTCTTCTCCCTCTGAGATGTGCAATCCCAGTTGGCGAGCCTTCTTCAATCGTTCTTCGGCGCTTGTGGCACTGATAATAAATATCTTCCAGTCCTTGAATTGACTTTCGCCCATTCAGAGACTGATTGTTGGAAGCAGTCTCTTTTGGCAGATTTCAATTAAGGAGGAATCCGGATTACCGGATGGCAGCTTCATTACTGTTTGGCAAAACCGCTCAATATAGTTCCTCGTCAGCTCTTTCTCCCCTTGGACGACGTCCATGAGAGTGGACATTGTGATGTCCTGCCCTACTTCATAGAATCTCTCCAAGAACATGTGCTTGAAGCTGGCGAAGGAGTGGATGCAGTTGTCTGGCAGGTAGTGACCTCGAAGTAAGTGATGTACCGACTGGCGGAGGTCTTGCCATCATACGGGTTGATGTTGAACGGCTTATATCTTGGTGGGAAGGGGACGTCCCTCCATGCAGCAGGGTATGGTTGTCGTATTCTGAGGTCTCGAGAGGTTTCTCTAGCGTAAAACATGGCTCGGAGCTCCTGGACCTCTCTTCTTGCTTCCCTGGCCTCATCCATAGCGGTGGGGGCCGTCACTTTAGGAGGATTGTTGCCCTGGTTTGGTGCCGCTGAGTTCGAGTCCGCATTGACCGCGGGACCCGTACTTGTTTGGCCAGGCGGCCCTCCTTGGAGAGTTGGGAGGGCCGCTTTGATCTCGTCTACAGACTTGACCAAGACATGCAGTATGGCCTCCAGAGTGTCGATGCGTTGGCGATCACTGGAACCACCTTGGTTGCTGTCCGTCATGAACACCGTCTTTACATGAGGAGAGATGGAAGGAACGGTGGAGGACGAGACCTCCGAATCATACCCCTGTAGTGAGAAGTCATCGGGGTATGTGGGAATGTTCTCCTCTGGTTCGGACTCAGAAGGAATAGTACCCCCAGCTTCAGAGTTTGCTTTATCTTGGGAGTCGTGGACGTCCTCGGGGACGTCGGCCCTTGCTGTATCTGATGGGAGAGTTGTTTTCTCTGGCTCATCTCCTTGGAACATCATATTGTCGTGGAGGTTCGGAGGAGTGCTACCTCCAGTCCCAGCAAGCCCCAGTGGTGTGGACGACGAATCTTCTACTGTAGCAGATTTTGTCTTAGAACGGGTACCTTGGAAAACTCTGACGGTGGGCACCCGCTTAGACGACAGTCTCTTAGTCATAGTGGTTGATATCTTCGGGCTAGGAGCACTGGTCTTCTTTCCTCTCCCATCGGCGGGGACTTTCTGAGCAGAGTTGCAGGAGACGACGGGAAGTGCCTCGTCTTCTGAAGATGGCTGTTGCAGTCTCTGAAAGACGGACTGTCGGTCTTTTTGCACCGTCGCGTTGTTGCAGCAGCAGTTGACGATGACTTGGGTGTAGTGATGTCCGTGGGAGGATTCTTTGCACCCCGATGCATCTTCTCTTTCCTTGCGTTTGTGGAGGATGGCCTCACGCAAGTCAGATGGGTCTGGATCGACCATGTTTGCTCCCTGGATTTTGAAAGACTTTCGGGAATCTCTCGGTCCGTTTGCCGCCGGGGGCTGGACTCGAGTGGTTCTGTATAACTTCCCATCTGAGGCCCGCATAATGGTATGCGGGACGCTCGGATGCTCAGAGACCGGATCAGCGGACCGAGCTTGCCAAGCTCGCACTGCCCTAGACTTCTTCGGTCTTGTGCGTAAGGGCACATAGTAGGAAGAGTCTAGGTGATGCTGGAGAGAGTCAGACATATCTTCTTAGGAGCACAAGAGATCAGGACCATAAGATAGGCGGTCGAAGACAGAGCCGCGTGGAGTAGGCGTCATGCGGCTGTCATCAGTAGTCTTCATGCGGCTGGCAGACGTAGCCGCATAGGCTTTCTTCATGCGGCTGGGAGTCTCAGCCGCATGAGTTTTCTTCATGCGGCTGGATGATCTGGTCGCATAGACTTTCTTCATACGACTGGCAGATTCACCCGCATGAGCCTTCTGCATGTGGTTGGCGGATTTGGCCACAGGAGTGTTCGGCTTCTTCTTGGGGCGCATAGAATTACTCTTTGTCCGTGCAAGTCCAGCATCGTAGTACTTTCCTCTGCCGGACTTGGGGACAGCAGAGTCCTCTACGGCTCGAAGTGGAGCCGTATGAGAGTCGCCTTCGCCGTCTTGGATAGCAGAGAGTACCCCGTCCAGAGCTTGTGGAGGAGCAAATAATTTTGGCCTCCACTCGCAGTGAGCTTTCTTTTTACGGGTTCGCTTCTGGACTGGGCCAGCACTTCCTTCAGAGAGCATTTCTTCAAACGCCTGTTGGTCGAAGCGGACGACCATCTTCTGTTGCATGGAGCCAAGTTTGGCTGCATCCGATTGCGTTATCAACTCCTCAGCCGTGGAGAAGTTTGTCCCCAGCAGAGTCGCCATCGTGTTTGCCATAAAATATAAAAGAGCAGAATAATTATCGGAGGACTGGACTTTTACTTCACAATACAAACTCGCTTGTACAAAGAAAGCCTAGGGACGAAAGCCTAGGTACAGCAATCTAAGTACAATTGTTTATTTTAGATTCTGGGGGGTGACGGTAGAGGCTCGGGAAAGCGACGGCAGCTCTGCCTTACTCCTTGGACGATCAGGTGCAGCCTTGGCTCTGTAGAAGAACTGCTGGACATTGATGAAGAAATGCTATCTCTTCAGGCTATCTGGCTCTTTCTGTATATCTCTGTGTATATCTCCCTCTGTCTGTGTGTCTCTTCGCAAGGGAATGGCACCCTGCTATTTATAAGAGTGGGGGGCTTCATTAGGGTTTACAATGATTGTCCATTCTTGAAAGTCGGCGGCTAATGATCATTGGATCTGGGCCGTTCATCGAGATTTGGGCAATAAATGTGATTGCATCAAATCTTTTGTGGATAATTAATGCTGATTGACATAAATCCTCCCGATTTATCATGCCAACCTCGGATTCTTCGATACGTGTATTTAATTGGCTTATTTGCAAATGATCTGATTTGATCCCAATATTTTATTGGGATTTGTTGAGAGATTTCGATCAATCTGATGCCACGTGCCCTACCGTCATGCCACGTGTCATAATAGCAGAAATCTGAGCCGCAGGAAAGTTGGGCCGCATAAGGCTGGCCACGTGTCAAGGCTGTCTAAGAATGGCTCCCTCCCCTACTGAACATTTGGGCTACATGAGTATGAGTGAACCGTATGGAGATAGTCCTCATGAGCCGTATGAGGATGGTCATCGTGAGCCGCATGGGGCTGGTCTTCGTGAGCCGCATGGGGCTGATCTTCGTGAGCCGCATGGGGCTATTCTCCGTGAGCCGCATGGGGCTGATCTTCGTGAGCCACATGGGGCTATTCTCCGTGAGCCGTATGGGGCTGATCTTCGTGAGCCGCATGGGGCTGATCTTCGTGAGCCGCATGGGGGAGCCTCCGCTTGGGCCGCATGGGGAGTCTCCACTTGGGCCGCATATGACTGTCCACGTGTCAAGGCCGCATGAAGGTTTCTGACTCTCGGAGGATCGTGTCAGAGATTTTTTTTGCTTCCCAAAGAGTCCGTCATTATGAGGGAGTCATAATGATATCTTTGTGTCAGAACTGTCAGAGTTGTCAGCCGTCAAGGCATTTAATGCAGTAAAGGACGAACGAGAGAGCTGTTTGCGTGTCACGTGGCTCCTCTTTGAGCCGCATAGGACTTTCTTGAGCCGCATAGATCCTTGATCCGTATGGATCCTTGAGCCGCATGACTTCTCTGAGCCGTATAGGGCTTTCTGGCCGCATGGATCTTTTTTTATTATTTTCCATGCTTCTACACCACGTTGTTGGTGCAGGGTTCCACAAGAGAATATGTACAATGTATAACCAGATAGTCGGGTGACACGAGCACGACGCCTACTCCGGCCATAATATTTCCTTTAGGTCCTGTTCTTGATGTACCGTCAAAGAACATTCGCCAAATAGGGACTTCTTCAGTTGCGGTGTTAGACTCTACTACTTCATCAGGGATTTCGTCATAGAGTTTGGAAGATTCTGGCACTGGATGAGCTGCTAGGAAATTAGCAAACGCTTGGCCTTTTACTGCCTTCTGAGGGACGAACAGCATATCGTATGGAGCCAACAGCATTGCCCATGTAGCTAAATGGGAATTGAGAGAACCCGGTTTATTCATGAGTATTCTGAGAGGATTAACTTTAGACATGATGTCGATAGTCTGTCCAGACACATAGTGGCGCGTCTTCTGGATAGCAAATACCAGTACAAGGCATTCCTTTTCTACAGGTGTGTATATGTGCTCGGCACCCACCATTATGCTGCTGAGGTAGTAGATTGCTTGTTCATGGCCGCCTTCGTTCTTCTGAGCTAATAGTGCGCCGAGGGAATGGTCAATAGCGCGGACATACAGTAAGAATCCCTATTATTGGAGCTACCAATACTATATGGCTTGTGAGATACTTCTTAATGTCGTCGAATACGCGTTGACATTGTTCAGTCCAGACGAATGATACGCCTTTCTTCATGAGCTGAGTGAATGGTTGACACCTTCCAGATAGGTTTGAAATGAATCGTCTGATGTAGGCTAGCCTTCCTTGCAGTCCGCGTAGCTCTTTGAGGTTTCTTGGAGGATGTGTATCGAGGATAGCCTTCACTTTCTTCGGGTCAAGGTGTATACCCTTTGAAGTGATGACGAAACCAAGGAACTTGTCGCTGGAGACTCCCAGAAAAGACTTGGTTGGATTCATCTTGAGTTGATGTGCACGCATTAGTTCGAACACCGTTATCAAGTCTTGGAGGTGGTTGCCCTTGAGACGACTTTTAACTGCAATATCGTCTACGTAGCACTTCACTGTTTTGTGCAAATGATCATAAAAAATTGTGTTCATGGCTCGCTGGTATGTCGCTCATGTATTTTTTAATCCGAAGGGCATCACCGTATAGCAGTATACCCCCAACGGTGTTCAAAAAGATGTGTGCTTCTCATCGTCGGGGAACATCTTGATCTGGTTGTAGCCTAAGAACCCATCCATGAAGGACATCCGCTCGAAGCCGCAAGTGTTGTCGATCATTACGTCGGTGATCGGTAGAAGAACTCGTCTTTCGGGCATACAGAGTTCAAATTATGGTAATCGATACAGACTCGAACTTTACCGTTCTTTTTTATGACTGGAATAATGTTGGCAACCCAGTCAGGGTATTGTTCTTCCCGAATGAACCCACTGGCAATGAGCTTCTTGACTTCATTCTCGATGGCCTCCATGACATCTGGTTGGAATCGTTGTTGCTGCTGCTTCACTGGCTTAGCCTTAGACGAAATATTTAGGCGGTGCATGGCAACTTTAGGGTCCAGGCCTGGCATGTCTTCATAGCTCCATGCAAAGACGTTGATGTATTCTCTTATAAGCTGTACAAGAGATTGTCGTTCATCACCAGATAAACTTTTGATGATGAAGATTGGTTTAAAAGATGATTCATCTCCTAAATTGACTTGGATGACTTCGTCTTCGGTAGGTGGTTCACGTTGTTCGAAGCGCAGCTCCCACCTAGTATCCATCTTTTGAGCCCATTGTTCAAGCTCGATCGATTGGACATCATCCATAATTTGGTCAACTGAAACCATATTGACGGACAAAATTGCTTTGAACATGTCGCCAATGCTGGAGTCTGAGTCCCAGAGGCAGGAATCAGAAGAATGAGAACAATGATCTGCTTCATCATCTGATCTTTTGGGAGTTGTTGGAGGAGTGACATAACCCAAACTAATACCGTTTCGTTAATAGTAGTTCTCGGGTTTGCCGGGAGGAGCAAAGTGTCGTATTGGCAACCGTCGTCCCCGGCCGTAATTTAGCCCCTGGTCGCTTTTGATGTCATATCCCATGTTCTGGATGATATTCTTGGCCTACCAACTATATCGAAAAAGCTACATTTTCCCAGAGTCATAGTCAGCTTCTGTGTTGTGATTGGGAGAAGTAGAGTCCGGAACGAACTTTCTTTCGCCAATTATTTGACCGAAGATGATTAGTTTTTCACCCTTCTTTCTGGCTGAAACGATGAAGAAGTGGATATCTTCTGGATAAACTTTTTCTCACAGGTGAGACGTCGTGACCGGCATGCAGAGGTGTGGTCCTATGCCGTGCTCTAGAGCGTATATCGTATCTATGTAGTGGTTTACAGATTGATAGACATCGGAGTAATTCAAAGATAAACCTTTACTAAAAAAATATGCAAGTTCTTCTTCAGGGATAACATCATCCGCTGAAGGTACATTATTGGGAGTATTGATATACTCATTGAGAGGATAATCATCTGGAAGAGGATCCACGGTCTTGGCCAAGTTCACCACGTAGGGTAATTCTTCAGGGTTGAGAGGACGGACTTCAGCAGGTTCCACCCGAGGTGTCTTGCGGAGAGTGATGGTCAATGGTTTGACCTTGTCAGGGTTCTTCTTTTTCATCCAGATTGTGAGAGGCTTCGGAGTACTTTTTGGAGTAGTACGTCCTTCGACTCGGATAATCAGGGGACCATCATTGGAGGATGAACTTGCTTCAGCTTCATTGTCAACTTCGTTGCCATCATCCTTGGGTGGCTGAGATTAGTAAAGTACCGAATCTCCATAATAGGCTTCGATGCCCTTAAAAGGATCGACAACGACAAACTCCGTCTTCACGATACCGTCGCTATTGACGTACTTGAAGCACTGGTGAAGTGTGGAAGGAACGATCATGTTCTCGTGTATCCACGGACGTCCCAACAAGATGTTGTAGGATACATTGGCATCGATCACATAGCAAGAAACCTTCATTCGGAGATCACCGATCTGGCACTTGAGACGGATCTTACCCAGCGGATGGCTTCGAACAACATTGAAAGCCATGATAGTTGTATTGGTTGCAGATAGCGTGTGCAGAATGATTCCTAGAATTTGAAGCAGACTTCTAGGAATGACGCTGAGGGAGGAACCTGGATCGATGTGCATGCGGTCCACCATGATCGTCCCGATATACCCTGTATAGTACAGGGGTCTATTTTATTTTTGAGTGCATGTCCTCCTATGAAAAGGTGATATTGGACACCACTTCCATAGTACTGTGGCAGTAGGGACAGGAGACAGGGTCTTCAGCGGGGGCTTTGACTTCAGCGAGATAAGAGTCGGCATGTAGTAATGCCTCACTTAAGGCTTTCCGTATTTCTTTGAAGAGTCGCAATAGATCGAACAGAGACAAACTGGCAGGTGTATTGGCAAGATGTGCCAGTATGTCAAAGTTGTAGGGCCGATCCATGCCTTCGGGAGCTGGTACCTTCAAAGACTTGTCAAATCGTGTCTCCTTTTGCTTGGCTTTATCGGTAGTTGAAGGCTTAGACGGGTCGGCTTCTGAGCTTGTGGGGGCAGCAGGAGCTTGAGAAGGTACTGCTTCTTCTTATGCGGGATCGTACGTCCGAAGGTAAGCCTTCCCCGATCGCATCTTGCCAGATAGAACTTCATAGATGGGAGAAGACACTATATGGCATGACTTGTATTTCTTGCCCCTTTTTGCTTTGGGAGGTACCACCCCCTGCGTCACTTCTTGCACAAGGTTCGGATGGACCCACATGACCTCACCACGCTCAGTCGTGAGTAGAAGCAAGGTTGAGTTGCGAGCTGGTGGTAGGTTGACGACTTTCATTATTGCCTTGGGGATCGGGACTACGCCGTCTGGGACTTCTGTGGAAGGAAAGTCACCAAACTGAAGAGAGATCATGTTAGAAGATACGACCTTGTCTTCAGCTTCGAGGTTGATCACTTGGCTGTCGATAAGCTGTTGTATCTTTTTCTTCAGGACGATGCAATCCTTGGTAGAGTGATGCACGTAATGATGATAAAGACAGTACTTGAGATCGTTGAGTTGGTTCGCCTCTGCAGGACGTCGAGGTGGAGGCAATGTCAGTTTGTTACCCTTCGTCAACGTGTGAAAAATGGTAATGACATCGTCTTCATCAAAGGAGAAGGTCTCTTTAGGCTTGTCAGAGGCACCCTGGGAATTGGAAGCTCCCTTGGAAGTGTCGACCTTCAGGACTTCTTTCCCTTTACCCCCACGGACAGGGATAGTTTGAGGATGCTTACCTTTGTCTTTAGATTTGGGTGTTTTCAACCCTAGTAGTTCCAGATTAGGAACATCATTTTCAGCAGCATCAGCAGCCCCAATGAAAGTGGGCCATGTATCATATTTATGTATGCCCGGACAAAACTTCATTGTAGGGAGAAAGTTATGTCGACAAGTATCCATAAGCTCTGAGTCTGGTATGCCGAATGGCATCTTCAATGCTAACCGCCTGAAGCGTTCGATGAAGGCAATGACAGACTCAGTTCTCCTTTGCTTGGTGTCGATGAGGGTGGACATACTAACATGCATGCCACTCTCATAAAACCTGTTGAGGAACAACCTCTCCAAGTCTTTAAAAGAGTTGATGCAACCGTCAAGCAGAATGCAGAACCATTTTAAAGCTACCCTGCAAGGTGCTAATAAACAGCTTTGACAAGAACGGATCGTCCTTGGGTAGGTGTAGAGTCTGCGTGTTGAAGTATGTCATGTGTTGACGAGGAGAAGTCATCCCGTTAAATGAATTTAGCGTCAGCGGCTTGTAGTTAGTAGGGCAAGTTGCATTCTCCCATTCAGGAGGATAAGGTTGAGATATCCCCATCTTCTGAAGCTCGTTTTTGTGTGAGATAGTGTCGAGACGGGCAACCAGAGAATCAATTGCATCCTATTTATTGAGCAGGTGTTGGGAAACGGCTGCTGTACAGTTGTCGAGCATCGTTGGTGAAGGACCACCCCCAGTATTTGCAAGATTTGGAGGAGGCGCATGTAGTGCCTCGTCCCTACATCGTACCCCGTTCTCCGTCCACGGGGTGCACGAGAAAGAAACACTGTCGCTATCGATTCGGTCAGGACCGATAGGTCGGGATCGATCGAATCGATCGAACGAGAACGGTTGAATTAAGATCCATTCCACGTTATGGAATGGCTTCTTCGGAACCAAGTCCCATATTCAACGGGTTGCGCCTCAAGGATTGACTTTGCGGCTGAGTCGGGAGAGACCTCCCGTTGCTCTGCTTTTCACGCCGCTTGCGTTGGTTTTGGCTTTGTTTTCTGAATGCGTTTTCGTGAATGTTTTCGATGGTTTTCATGGCTTGCATTTCAAACTCGCATTTCCTATCGAACTTCTTAAATAATGCAGTGTTCTAATAGGTTGTTTGTGCGATTTCAGGTAATCGCGTAGGCAACGTCTAGCGCGACCAACAAGTTCTCTCGCCTGAAGTAAACTCAAGGTGAGTGGCTGACCCTTCTCTTCTAGACCCCTTCTTAGGTAAATTGACAGTGTTGTTGCGAATGAAAGAATGAACACAAAGGCACAGGCACGGTAAAATGACCAGTTTTCAAAGTGAACGTAGGCAATATCTTAACAACTAAATAATGTCTTAACTCGGTCATTGGACAACTTGTCGACAATGAGAGAGTTTCCTCGAGCGACAACCCAGGGCCACGGGACCGACTCGGCCTAGGAGGAAATACGGTATAGCTGTGCTGGATGATAGCACGGGTTAAGCGGGGACTTGCAGCGGGGCTCGCTACTTGCGCTGCAAGTGCCCTGGCTAACAAAGCTATAGTCCAGGATGGCTTGTCATGCCAGTGACCAATCACATGTAATATTGCACTTGGTATGTAAATGATAACAATTGACAGGGAAGAACATGGTAAGTCTCATAAGGCGCGGCATGGCCCGTCGTGGGTAAGTTCTAACGTATTTTCACATTATGATTGTAATATGCTTATTTTAAATTTATTAGGATGGTTAGAAACATTCACAAGCTAAGTCATATAAACTCTTCAACCAAATAAGAGCGTGGAACTTAAATAGCCACGCACCAGTACAAAGTGTAATGTACTGGTCCTCGCTCTCCATGCAGGTACCCCAAACCACGAAGGACGTGCCACTTAAAGCTTAAGGCGGCGTGAACCCTTTTGAAGCCTCGTCCGCATGTGAAGGCTTGTGTTCTGAAATCCTTTTGAAGACTCCGCACTCAGTAAAAAGAAGAATAGATGGCGACTCGGCTTCCCTCGATCGCAGGTGGAAAGTGTAACTATTTTGCTTGTAAAAAGTGATATAATGTATGGAACGACTATCTCATCAGCGTTCGTTTTGTAAGTCGAGTTATGTTATAGCCCGCGCGACAATAATTGTAATGGAGTCAATGTAAATGAAGTTTTATTATCAATGAAAAAGTCTACTTCTATTTCAAATGTGTCGATCAATTTCTCTGCGTACTCTAACTTGATGTTGTGTTTTCGGATAACCTTATGACTATGCCTTGTACGATCGCAACTTAGGTTCGCACGACATCACGCCCGAGGGACGACTATCGATTCTACGGAATCGAGACGTGATATAATGGTATCATAGCACAGCTTTACATCCTTTGGCCTCACGTCTAGAGTTTCAAACCTTTGATCTCGCATCGATGAGATAAGTTGTTTCGTACAATGAGTCCGTAATAATTTGTGACTGATGTGTTTGCCTTCGTATCACAGAAGTGCCGGAACCCACGGTCGGGCAAAAGCAGAGCGCTTCTAGCGGCTCTAGTAGTTCGCGTCGTTCGCGGGCCAGACTTTCTAACGATACCATCGAAAGGATGCTGCGCATGATGGAGGCACAGCGAAACCAGTCCAAGAATCGACCTCAACAGACAGA
This sequence comes from Iris pallida, assembly GCA_029216955.1. Lineage (NCBI taxonomy): Eukaryota > Viridiplantae > Streptophyta > Magnoliopsida > Asparagales > Iridaceae > Iris > Iris pallida. The sequence goes on from JANAVB010038419.1 coordinate 7,135,280, forward strand.
GGAACGACAGGCCCAGTTAGAAGCTTGCTTCGAAGCTTGCTTCGAAGCTTGCTTTGACGCACATGCTAAACTTCAACAAAAGCAGCTGGATACCCTGCAGCAAATCGTCCAAACAATTATAGCCAACAGAAATTCTACGACTGCGCCTGCCGTCACCACGCCTACTGTCACCGTGCCGGCGGTCCAACCCATTGAAGTCGGCACAGAGGAGCCCGAGCGTCAACCAGCGACACCGAAAAAGTACAACTTTGAAGTGTCAGAATTCAAGAAGGCGTGCCGCACTTCCTTCAACGATACCGAGGGTCCTTCCATGGCAATCGACTGGTTGGAAGAGCTGGAAGATCACTTCGAGCTCCTCGGCATTGAAGAATCAAAGCAAGCCGCCTGCGCACAACTTCAGCTATGGTTGAACGCGCACGACTGGTGGGCCGTGCACAAGCGAGCGATCCGACGCGATAACAACTCAGTGCCGATCTCTTGGACCACGTTCCACAAAGCTTTTGAAGTCGAGTACCTTCCGTCAGCCATTTGTCAAGCGAGGAGAATGAATTCATACGGTTGAGGCAGGGGAACCGGACAGTAGAACAGTACGCCGCAGAATTCAATAAGTTGTCCAAATTTGCTAGTACGTTTCTGCCTACAGAGGAGTGTCGTGTACGACGGTTTGAAGTGGGTCTGCGATGCTCTATCGGTGCGCATGTCGGGGTCCCGGAGTACACGACCACGGGCGAGGCTCTTAATCACGCTCTCCGTCTTGAGAGCCTGCATCCTTCCGTTGCTGACGACGTTGTGTGCCACTCCAATCACAAATGTCCTAGCTATACGGGAGGCAACAATTATGCGTCAAAGCACCCCAATCATGGCGGCAACAGGGGGCGAACCCCTCCATTTCCTTGCACCAAATGTCACAACACCGGCCACCATGCCAATGATTGTTCTGTTCACGAAGGAGGATATTTCTTTTGCGGACAAAGGGGCACCAATTTCGAGATTGCCCGATTCGGAAACCAAATCATCCCAATGCACCACCACAACAACACCATCAAGAGAATCGAGGACAGGCGCCCCAACCTTCTCAGCCCACTCAACCCAACAACCAAGCCCGACGCCCCAATGCCCAGGGCCGCGTCTACGCCATGACTCAAGATGAAGTGCTTGCATCAGCTATGGTTGTGACAGGTATACTAAATTTCAATAACGTGCCTGCTCGTGTACTATTTGATTCAGGCGCTTCGCATAGTTTTATATCGGCGGACTTTGCCGCCAAGCACAAATTTCTTGTAATATCATTAGATCTCGACCTTAGCGTAAGTATACCTTCGGGCACACCAATACTCACAAACTTAGCCTGTGACGACGGGATATCTGTATCGGCGGTCAAAAGATCGGTCTTGACGTGATAGTTCTAGACATGAAGGACTTTGACATCATTCTGGGAATGGATTGGCTCGGGCCGTGCAACGCAACCATAGACTGCGCCAGAAAGACGGTCACCTTTTGCATACCAGGAGTGCCTGAATTCTGCTTTTTGTGTGGTGAGAGGTCGTCGACCTGCATGCTGATCTCGACAATTTTCGCTCAGAGGATGTTGCATTCTGGGTGCGAAGGCTATTTGGCGTCCGTCCGAGACATGCGACAGGATGGTGCAAACGCGGGTCAGACCGACGTTGTGGCAGAATTCCCCGATGTATTCCCGGATGAGCTACCCGACATGTCCTCCGACCGAGAAATCGAGTTCAGCATCGATACATTTTCCGATACTCGACCGATTTCCAAGGCCCCGTACAGAATGGCCCCCGCCGAGCTGAAGGAACTCAAGGTCCAGTTACAAGAGTTACTCGACAGAGGATTTATTCGGCCTAGTATTTTACCGTGGGGAGCGCCCATGTTGTTCGTAAAGAAAAAGGATGGGTCCATGCGTCTGTGCGTCGATTACCGAGAGCTGAACAAGGCACCATCCGAAACAAGTACCCATTGCCCCGCATAGACGACTTATTCGATCAGCTGCGGTGGTGGGGGCGGGTGGGGGGAGGGGGTCGGCGATGGCCGGCGGAGGAGGGGGCGGGGGGGGGAGGGGTTCGGGGGACGGGTCGCCGGCGGAGAGAGGAGGGAGGGAGGGGGGAGGGAGGCGGGTCGCCGGCGGAGGAAGGAGGGGGGGTGGTCGGGGATGACCGGCGGAGGGAGGAGGGGGGGTCGGGGATGACCGGCGGAGGGAGGAGGGGCGGGAGGGGATGGGGGGGGGGGGGGGGCGGGTCGCCGGCGGAGGGGGGGAGGGAGGGGGGGGGGGTAGGGGCTAGAAGGGAAGGGTGGAGGGGTAGTTTAGGTAGTTTCTAATTTTTTATTTTTTTTTTAAGTCTTAACGGCCATTTTAACGGCCATTTAACGGATAAGGGCCATTCTAAACAAAACAGATTTTTTTGGAGGTGCAAACTGCTTAAGTTTTCTAAAAGATATTATTTTGCAAACGAGGCAACTCTAGGGAGGGTTTAAATGCACTTTACCCGTGAAATACGTATGCCTTCCCGTATCATACTCAAATCACGTGCAACGCATGCTTCATCAAGCTATATAAGCTACCGAAATCTAGGGCTAGGGTTTTCTATCGATCGCCGCCTCCTCCTCTTGTTCTTCTGACGAATTGCCGAAGTAAATAAAGATCTTTACTTTCTTCTTCTTCTTCCTCTTCTCCTTGAATTAGGGTTTGGGTTTCGAATGCTAATTTGTTGATTTTTGATGTGAACAGGAAAAGAAAGAGAAGGGAAGATGTCGACTAGTGAGGTTGCTTGCTCGTACGCTGCTCTCATCCTCTTTGACGATGGGATACCCATCACAGTATATTTCTTCTCCTCGTTGCTCTCATTATTGATATTTTTTAGGGTTTCTCTGCTGTTACGATCATTAGTGTTTCTTTCGATGTTACTATTATGATGGACTTGGATCTAGATCATGATGTTATTATTATTATTATTGTTGTTGTTGTTGTTGTTGTTGTCATAATAAAGATTATGGGATACATTAATAACTATAGTAATAAATGTGTTGTGTTGTATTTGAGCAAAATTAAGTTTTTTTTACATACAATTGATTGAAGCATAATATGTGCCGTGTCTGTACTGCTGTGTCTTTATCGCGTCTTGTTGTTTCGTATATGTGTCTTACAAAATAGTAGATTTTATGCTTTCCTGGTTCAATACAACACTAGTACGGCACAAGGGCACTGCACCGATCTTTGCCTGTCATATTTTATTTCTCAATGTGTATGGTACATCTACGATATGAATATTCTCCTGTCCCTCTTATTTATGAGTGGCGAAAGTGAGAATTCAAACTATTTCCCAGGATAAGATTCCTCATTGAAGTAGTAAAATTCTTTCTAAAGTTCCGAAAGAGAAAACAACAAAATAGGGTTGTCAATTTTAGTGATTTCACTGAAAAATATCGACTATTTTTAGGCCAATTATTAAATCAGCTTGTTACTATACCAGATTTTACTACTTGAACTATGTTCCACGGACACAACAAACGGTGTCCATATCCATCACGTGTCTGTGCACGAATTTGCCTGAATCTGCATCCGTATCTCTATAACTTAATGACTGCCTTTTTAGCTACTTGTATATAAAGTTTAGGGTTTTATGTTGGTTTTGTAAACATGATGGGGCGACCAACTAAAACTATTATTTTCCTGGTCCTGTCTAGAGAGTTAAACCATTTAGACTCCTATTTCTTATATAAGTTTTTGCCAGTGAAGTTTCTCGTCTTATGCAGTGGCATATCTTGCCTATTTACTCTTGGTTTTTATGTGGGTGCCTGCTGCATAATGATTATTATATTTTTATTTTGTAAATACTAAATTCTATAAAATACATATACACATGCCATATTAATTAAAATTAAACTTTAGAATAATTTTTCTTATTACTAATTAGAAGAATTTGAAGGACAACTTATTTATTTTATTTCATTTTTTGGCTGTATTAGTTGTTATTAGATGTTAGCTACTGATGTTTTGTAATATGTTGCTTAGAATCTTGTCCTCTTACTACAATATTTTGAACAATTGATAAAAGTTATTTATTTATTTTAAGATATAATACCGTATGTTATATCGCTTCTCTATCACGTAGGTTTTACTTTAGATGTATAATTATACCGAAAGTTTTAAGTTACAATAACACTAAATAAGCAGTTCACCTAGACAATTAAATTAAACGGGACATTGTGTAAATTCTTAGGTGTATTGACAACCTTACGACTGTTAGAGAATGTGATACATAATACATTATACTTTGCCCCACTTGAATAAGTTTCTCTGTGAATGTATATGTTGTGTCCTGTGTGTTCTTTCCTATGTCGGGAGGTGGTTTCAGTGGCAAGTTACCTTTTTTATCATCATTTTAAAAATATTTCTCCATAATTGTGAATTTAGAGCATCATTAGTAAGGCCCATCACATTTTATAGATTCTAGATTTAGAATGTAGGAGCTCATTTTGTAGAATAGTAAGTCGCAACCCTAGTCTCAATTTCTACAATTTCGGTCCCATCCCACCCATAGGTGTTAAGGGTTGGGCCTCCCAATTTCTAGATCCTAGATTGTAGTAACTCTTTTTGTAGAATAATAAGTCTCAATTTGGAGCCCAACTTTCTAGATTCTAGAATTTATATTATTTTTTTCCTACATCAATTTTTGACCACACAATCTTTGGGACCAGAGCTTACTTTATCATTTCCTACTATTCTCATACAAATCCAACCCATTCTACATTTATCTTCTTCTTTTTTTTTAAAAATTTTGGGCCCCAAATTGGATTTGAGAGTCCCAACTACTAATGATGCTCTTATACTTGGATCAGGGTATCTATGTTTAATTGTTGTAGGGGGTTCAAGTTCAATCTTTGAGTATAATTCCTTGCAAGATTAGCCTCTTTCTGTGTCTCTCATATTTTTTGGCTGCTGGCTGTGTGTGCCTGTGTGCGGGGGTTGCTGTCAGCGGTGATAAATAAAGCCTTAATTGCCTCTTCTTTAGTGCATAGAAGGGTCATCTCTGCTTTGAGATGTTGTCAATATCTGTATAAATATTGGCAATTATTCGACAATTGGATGGCTCATTGTAGAACTCATAAAGCAGAATATGTCTCCGTATATGCACAGTTGCATTTGATAGTCTACTCGAAGCTACACATTTATCTTGTATATGTGACAGTTTGTTAAAAATGTCAGTCTTCTAGATGATGTTATATCATTAGCATCAAGTTTTTCTTCTTCAAGTTATAAAATCATTTAAAAAAATATGTTAGTATTCTGGAGGATCTTAGACATTTGGACCATTAAACACGTCATATAAATTTCTCGTGAATTTGATGACTTGGGGTTTAAATTCCATGACCGTAGAAATTCATGGCAATATCACGTACAAAACACAACCTAATATACATATTTCTGAAGCAATCTTAATTAGAATGAACTTTCCTTAGTTTGTCGGATTGGTTGTGGGTTTGCATGAATCCTACTCAAAACTGACCTGATCTAGGTATGCTAGATCACCATGTTGCAATCAGGTAGTGACCCTGAATAAGACTCATAGCAAAAGTTGCTTTAGTTTCTAACATTATTAAACACCATAGATGAAAGATCCAATGATTGGCTCCTTCATCTAGGAGCCTTAACATCTCACATAATTAGAAAGCAATCCAAGCCTCCCACCCTGGAGAATACATATGGTGGTTCTGGACCATGAATAGGACTCCCAGGAAAAGTTGTAGTTTCTGACCAATGGAGAATACATTGGTGCTTCATCTAGGAGCCTCGACGTTATGGTAGTGCACAAGTAACCATGCCGCCTCTAAGAATTACATAAAACTAGGGTTAAACTTCTGTTGAGCTTCATTCATCGGGTCTCTTTTTCTTTTCTTCCGAGCTCCCAAAGTATAGCTCTCTTCTTCCTCTTTTTCTAGGATTACGGTGTTTATTGTCAGTTTTTAGGGTTAGATTTGTAGAAGGAAAGATAACGGTCACTCAGCTGGCTTTCTTGTACGCTTCTCTTAATTCTGTATGATTCTGGCATCCTGATCAATGTATATTTCCACACTCGGTAATGTTTTCTTCAAGTTTGCTTTGAATTATGCGATGTTCTGTTTATTGGGGTTCGAAAAACACAAATTGAACTAATTTGTGTGATTTTCTACGAAATATGGTAATTTTCTTTTAGCAAGTTAGCATCAAAATCTATGCCTTGAACCATTGTATGTGAAACAAGTTTATGTTTTCTTCATTTATTGATTTTGAGGGCTTTTTAGATGTTATAATGTCCTATTATGGGGTTTGATCTAGGTAAAAGTTAAATTGTCCTGTATCTATCTGGAGTAACAGAAATGTTGGGAATAATTACAACAGCTGTACATAGACTGAATTATTTTTTCAATCTGATGTGAAATGTCAAGATTTTAGCAAATTGGCCTCAAAATCCATGTCTTCAAACAATTGTGGAAAACAAAATTAACAAAATTATTTTGTATAGTTTTATTATCTATGAATAAGTTATACTACTACTAAAATTTCTGATTAGGGTTTCTGATTACTTAACAAATCCATGCCTTATAGATATGTTATTACTTAAACTTTGAAGGCATTTGAAATCATATCATAAACACACATAGTAGGTAGAGAGTGCTTTTACATATTTTGGTCAACACAATACTTGTGCTCATCCTGCATGCATGCCTTTATGTTGTGGGTGTTTGTAAATGCTTTGAGGTTTTGAAAAATATAGGCTTCGCATCTGACAATTCACAATCCTCCAATTGTTGACATGGATTGGTTCTGTTCTACTGGATTGTCTAGATTCATACCATAACAAAATGAATTGGACAAAAAGCCTGGTGCAGCACTCTAATGCTATTGTATTTCGGTATATATATATAATTTCATCTTGTCTTCTAAATGATGTTACATATTTAGCTCTATATTCATGACTCTTAAACCTCAAGTCATTTCTTGTTCAAGTTCATGACTGGCAAAGAAATTTCTTATTTAGCAAACATTGGCTTGATTCAATATATTTGATTATGTAGGCTGAGAAAATCTCAACCTTGGTTAAGGCTGCCAATGTGAAGATTGATTCATACTGGCCTGGTCTCTTCGCAAAGCTTTTTGAGAAGAAAAATATTGAAGATCTTATATTCAATGTTGGATCTGGTGAGGACATTTTTACTACTTTTTTCTTGTAGAACATTTTCTTTGTTACAATTGTTTTAAATTTCTCTGCTTTGTTTAGGTGGTGGTGCATCGGTAGCTGCTGCTGCTCCTGTTTCTGGTGGTGCTGCTCCTGCTGCAGCAGCGCCTGCTGCTGAAGAGAAGAAGGTTAGCTGCTTAGTTTCCCTGTGTTATATAGATTATTTGCTTGAAAGAACCCCTTTTCATTTGACAGTAAAAATTTTATTTTTCTTGATTTTTACGTTCCTTGAAAGTACACGGCTACCAGAGAATATCCGTATTGTTGATTGCACCTGTGAAACTCATAGAAACTTACTATTGATATTTGATATCCTATATATTTTTGAGAATCTAGCAAGATACAATGTTTTTACCTTTCAACAGCAGCAATTACTGTTGTGGCACTCCTTGACTTCTTTTGACCAAATTAATTAAGAGAAATATATACTTTAGTTTTATTGCTAAAATGCAACTTATGATCTCTCATCTAGTGTTTTTAAATTGTAGCTAATTGGCTATGTGAGGTTCAGATCAAGTTTCTGCCATCAAATTTTCACTTCAAACATGCGACTATTGATAAGAAAATGTTTTGGTGTTTGGTCATAATGAAGTTTGATGTTTCTGGTAAAACTTTTTGCAAGAAATCTTGTGTAAAACCAAATGTAATGAACATGTTAAACCACTCTTCCTGCTATTTGAAAATTTTCATAGTTGACTGGTATTGCCGGTGGTGGAATAGTTTCCAACCGAAACTGGTCAGAGGTCTACAAGTCGGGTAGGACAGTTTTAAGTAACTTATTAGTTAAGCCAATAGTTGGCCTTAAAGATTTGCAGCTTTGTGGATAATGAAGTTGTAGTGGTCTTTCTACAATTGGGTTGAATCTGGTGATAGTTGTGGCTCTATACGGTTTTCTACTGTTGTCAGCTATACTATCGAGTATAAATGTTTATATTGGTTTGGTATGCACTTTAACATTGTTCAAAGTATGTGTGAAAGTTAATCCTCTACACCAATGGAAACCATACTTTCCCCTTTCTCTTTGTTTTATTCTGTTATTATCATGTACCCTTTTTTATTGTATCACTTTTTTCCCCCTTTTTCAGGAAGAACCAAAGGAGGAAAGTGACGATGATATGGGTTTCAGTCTCTTTGACTAAATTTGTCGGGCACTTAAAGTTGACAGCGTAGTTTTGTAGCTTTTTATTTAGCCTTTGAATGTTGTGATGGCAGTTATTTCATACTAAGTATTATTTTTCTTTTTAAATTCTGGAGTGGTATTCAACAATATTTTCTGTTGGTAGTGTCTTGAATAACCTGAACGTTTGGTGCTTTAAGCTTGTAGCTATTATTATCCTTCTATTTTCTTGGTAGATTGTTTGTGTTTGAACACCATTTTGGTGAATATAAAACATGCAGAGAATATTGAAGTATGTACTTCAAACAGCAATATAATGGAATATTGTTTGATGATAGATGGAGGGATGCAGCTGAGTTCATCTGTGTTCTCATTTCTTTCAAAATGCTACTGTACCAGTCGAGTTCCATCTATCTGTACAATGTATGGTCTATATTTGTATATTACTATCAGAAGTGATATGTCCTTGATCTCACTCGGGTTTTTTGTTTGGTATTTTTGTTGGAAGTCTTGCAAAATTGTTGCCATGACCATACAAACCGTTTAAAGCTTGACAATCCGTCTTGTAATCAACTATTTTAGGCCATGGCAGTATGGCACACAAGGAAGCTTTTCCTTGTAGTATAAAACGAGTCAACCCTAGGGGTGAGCATTATTCTGTTTTGAACCGAAAATCGAACCGAACTGAACCGAATAAGAGATTTGGTTTGGTTTTATAAAAAATCGGTTTGGTTTTGGTTTTGAAAATACTAAATTTTTTTATTGGGTTTCGGGTTTCGGTTTCGGTCCAAAACCGAAAACCGAATAAGAAATTTTAATTTATATATATATATATATATATATATATATATATATATATATATATATATATATATATTAAAATTTATATATATATATATATATATATATATATATATATATATATATATAAATTTTAATATATATATATAATAAATATATCTAAGGTATATTTAGTTATTATATATATTAACAAAAAAACACACAAAATTCAAAAATCGAATAAACCGAAAATCGAACCGATTTAATTTTGTTCGGTTCAGTTATTGATCAATTCGGTTCGGTTTTGGTTTTGTTTGGTCTAATTCGATTTTCGGTTATTCGGTTCGGTTGGAACCGAGTAAACCGAATACTCACCCCTAGTTAGGGTTGGCGATTTTGCCCTCATACCCTCTACCCTAGCCGGGTACTCTGCACCCTCAGGTACCCACGGGTACCCTCTACCCTTCGAGGGCAAGCCCTACCCTTACCCTCTTGGAATTAGGGTAGGGTAAGGGTTTTATTCTGATACCCTAGTATAATTACCCGGGTACCCGCCCTACCCGCCCTACCCTCTGTCCTGTAACCCTATCCTGAACCCTACCCTACCCTGAATCACTACCCTACCTACTATCCGTTAATCCTAACCCTTTAAAACCCTCGACCCTACCCTTCTCTCCACCCTGAACTGAACGGCTAGTGCAATTACCCAGATACCTTGTAGTTTTTTGTAATTAGTACTTAGGATTAGGAGAACAACATGGTGCTTGATCCTAAGGAGTCAGGTCTAGCCCCCTCCTTGGGTATGTAGGCAGCCCATGTTCTACTATATAACTGGGTTCAGCGCCTTTAGTAAAAAAAATACTCCCTATTATTTCTTGTTAAGTTGTTATGATTTTTGAATGCTGTCAAAATCTGAAAAAAATGAAATGGAAAGAAAAAATATTCCCCCCTGTTTAGTAGCAAAAAATTTGATTTTCAAAGTTAAAAAAATGAAATGGCAAGGGTAATACCCTTACCCTCCCTACCCTGACCCTCAGCTACCCTGTGAGGGTAAAGGGTAAGGACGGGTAATGGGTATTGGTTTTTTGGAAGAGGGCTACCCTACCCTACCCTCATGACTCCCCTAGGGTATCAAAAAAAGGTCAACACCCTATCCTACCCTGCCCTCTTCCTGCCCTTACCCTTACCTACCCTACCCTACCCTACCCATCGCCAGCCCTACCCCTAGTCAACCCAATCCAACCGGACTAGGTCGATATCTGGAAAAGGCAGCATGAAACTTTGAATCATACCTGTCAGGTTTATTAATATATATTTTTTCCGTTCATATTTTATTGCAAGTTTGGTTTAAATCCACCAATCAGATTGGCACGCAATTGTAACCTTTAGAACTATCCCTTTCTCTAATCCTTTGTTTTTAAGTTGTTTGGATGTAGTTGTGAAGGAATCGAGACGAAGACATGTTAATAGTTTGAACAATAAAATGACACAAAATTATCTGTTGAAATGTCTCATTCTATTCCACTATTCCACTATTGGCGATGGAGATGGAAATTCATATATATGTTGATATTGTTTGAGAATGCAATTTCCTTGTGGGTCCCCTGCCTTATCAGAATTACTGTGAGACATCTAACATTCACATGGGTCTCACATAATAATTAAGATGGAAGTTATTTAGTATCATGGTCTCACATAATAATTAGTATTAAAATTTGGGTCTCCAAAATGTGATGTTAGTGTTTGGGTCTTAAATTACTGTTCAAATAGGCAAATGAATGATAATTTTAATATCCAAATATTAACATCGAATATTTTGGAAATCCAAATTCTAATTTCAACTATTGTGTGAGATACTATTACTAAATATTCCTAATTTTTTATGAGGATTTCAATTTTTTACATGTAGTAGAAGTTTTCTACCTTAATATTGGCCTCACTTTTAAAATAATTTATAAAAAATTTCATATAATATTCTACGTCTTAATATTAGGACGCAGAATATTAGGCGGCATCACATTTGCTAGAAATTTTGAACCGCTGCAGAGTATTTTTTGTGCAATTTCTATGTAAAATTTTTGCCAACTAGAATATAAATTTATTTATAGTACAATGCCAAGTAGTATAGAAACTCATTTTATAAATTTCTATTGGAGAAAGCCTAAGGATATGCTCATAATTGTTTAGTATTTAGTAAGGATGAAATTATGTGAACCCATGAAGTCTTGGTTCTATATTATGTGAATCCAATGAGGATTTCTAAAATTGAGTTTATATCCTACTTAATATCGTACTGTAAGGCCATCTCCAATGGAAGTATGTAAAATTGAATTTCTATCTACTTGGTATGGTACTTTAAGTAAATTTATATCCTAGTTGTTAGAGTTTCTATATAGAAATTGCACAACAAAAAATCATACTCCAATGGTTCTCCATTTCTATCCTATGTGGCAACAAATAAAAGAACCACTTTAATGTTGTGGGGTCCAATATTAATTTGTATGAGAGAAAGAGAGAGTTTATATCAGAGTTTCTATATGTAAAAATTCTCATAGAAACTCTCTATCCTACATCAATGCCATCTATGGTAGAAATCTTCATTGGGAGGTGTTTTTTTCTTGAAAAGTTGGTTTCTACCATATGAATAGGGGAGATAGAAACCCCCTATTGTAGATGGCTTAAGAAAATTTCTAATATTGTACTACAACAAAATTTCTAATACTGTACTATAAGAAAATTTATATCTTAGTTGGAAGTGGTTTTTATAGAAATTGTAAAAAATTAGAACTGTCGAAATAAATTGGACTAGTCAAAAACAATTTTTCCAATGATAAATTTGTAAATAAGTAAAAGAAGACAATTTCTAAAGACACCCCCAAAGTTACTTGAGGCTAGCCCTTACTTAGGGGCAGTCCAAGAAGGTAAAATTTTTACTGGGGACATCCAATAAATTACTTGGGGCTAGTCCACCCCCAAAGAATTAGGGTTTCCAGAGACGACAGGGACAAGGCGGCGAGGGTGAGGGCGAGGGCGAGGGCGGGGTAGTTTCCAGAAGCAGCGAGGGAGGTGGAGGGCGACGGAGGTCGAGGAGGAGGTGGAGGGTGACGACGAGGGGGAGGCATCCGAATGGTTGGAGGATGGCTCCCGGCCGCGCTGCTCCTCCTCCTCCTCCTCTTCCTCCTCTTCGTCGTCGTCGTCGTGGGGCTTCTGCCGAGTGCGAGGGGTCCTCGGATGGGAGGGGCCGCCACCACCGAGCTGCGCTGCGTCTTTGTCGACACGGACTGCAACTAAGTTGGCAGTCCTCCTTTATGTTAGGACTGCCAATTGGTAGTCCTAGAACTGCAACTAAGTTGGCAGTCCTACTTTATGTTAGGACTACTAGAACTGCAACTAAGTTAAAGTCCTACTTGCTGAAAAAAATTAGACTAATTCCAAGTAAAAAATTTGAATGGTAAACTTGTAAATAATTAAAAAAATGGACTAGTCTCAAATAAATTTGGTAGTGCCCTCAGAAAAAGCCTTAAAAAAAAAAGACCTTCAACTTGTCAAAGTAATTTTTGATGCGACTTTTGGAATTTCCCTCTGTCCTCGTCCCAACTAGCCGACTGGCCCATTGACGTGAAGCTCAGAGTCGTCGGCATTAAAAATTCCTGCAACTCTGGAGAGTTGAGTTCCACCACAGAAATCAATCATAAAGCTCCCACCTTTCTCTTGCTTTTGTCTCTTTTGCCATCAAATCCCCAAGTCCAGACCACTGTTCCTCTCTACCAACAATTTCCCTTTTTTGTGAGGTATGATTTTGTTTCTTTGATGCATATTTATTGGTAGATTTGTTCAAAATTGCATCTTTTATGTGAATTTGATGTGTATTTTCTTAGTTACTTATGAATCGGTTGAAAAGTTGTTGTTTTGATCATTTGGTCTAGCTACTGTTGAAGTAAACTTTACTTCTTTAATACATGTTTATTGATTGAATTTTGCACAATTTGGTTGAGAAGTTCTTAGTTTTATAATTTGGGCTACTGTTGAAGTACAATTTTGCTTCTTTCATGCATCTATATTGGTTGGATTTTGCAAAATTGGTATATGTGAATTTGATCTGGGGTTTCTTAATTACCTATAAATTTGGTGAAAAGTTGGTTCTTTTGATCATTTGGGTTACTGCTGAAGTAAAATTTTGCTTCTTTGATGTGTATATATTGGTTGATTTTGCAAAAAAAAGTATGATTTGGGTTTTCTTAGTTACCTATCAATTTGTTGAAAATTTGTTTACTTTTGATCATTTGGGCTTATGATATAGTGTACTTTACTTATCTATTACATATTTATTGGTTGGATTTTGCATACTTGGTAATTTTTGTGGATTCTTTGTTATTTTTTTCTACGATCAGGGTTTTCTTAATTACCACTCAATTTTGTGGAAACTTGGATACTTTGACCAACTCCTATTTGATGTATAAAGTTTCTTCTTTGATGCATCTTTATTAGTTAATTTTGCAAAATTTGTTCTAGTTGTTTCTGTGACCTATGTTTCTTAGTTGACTATCAATTAGGCGAACAGCTGGTCAATTTAATTAGTTGAGCTACTATTGAACTATAGTCTATTTTTTTATTACATTGTAGAAGTATAGAGGCCACCTAGTAAACTGGTTGTATAACCAGTTGACCGGTTGAGATCCAAGGAAGATTTCTTATTTAGACAAACCAAGTTAGAGATCAACCAAATAGCATATTTGGTTATATTTAGTATTATCTTTTAGGGCTATTTTAGTCTTTTCGTTATAATCCTACATGTTATAAATGTATGATTCCCCATTGGAATAATTTTGTTTCCTCCAAATTATTGCCTCCATATTATTATGATGGTTTCACCATCTTGCATCTCCATGCCTACTTTTGTATCATGAATCCCAACATTGTATAGAGAGGGATCTATGATCCTTGAAGGAAAGCATAGTTTGCAGTATCGGCCGATACCGATACGGTGTGGCATGTCCCGATCCGATATTGACCAATACCGATACCGACACGGGGAGTGGGGGGGGGGAGTTCTCTTTTCAATCAATTCAACAAAGAAAATTGAACGAAAAAGACCAATTAACAAGGGTATAAAAACATAATAGGTTTGTAAATCCATGTAAAAGAATAAAACTTATTTATCGCAGGTAAACCAATCATCAAAAGTGACGTTTTATTTTATTCTAGTTCAAAACTACTAAGAAACAACAGAGAAAATACTTAAAATTATACCTAAATGTATAACATATATATTTTTAAATTTTAATGATTTATTAATAATTATTTGTTTTCCGATACCAAAAAAATATGATACTTTGAGCCGAAACAGTTGATACTACCAACAACGTCGATACCAATACTCATAGGAACGGTCTGATACCGATACTGCAAACCTTGAAGGAAAGGTAGAGCCGTCAAGATCTATGATCCTTGATGTTGAATGAGAGGTAGAACTAGCACCCTCAGGTATTGCTTCATCATTGAAGTTGCCGTCATCGATCTATGCCGACTTGTGGCAGGAGGTGAAAGATACAAAGAAGGAAAAAAGTAAACGTTTTCTTTGATGAATGTGTAAAAAATAAACATCTTACATAGTTACATCTTTCTTCATATCGTTTACGTTGTCTTGTCCATCGATCGTCGTTGTTGTAAAAGAAGTATAGATCAATCATATCTTCATCATCATCTGCCATCCATTGTCGCAGAAGAAGCTTTAGAACGTTGCCGTCCACCATTTATCGTCATGGTACTCCTCTGCCTTTATCGCTTCATCAGATTGCCATCTTCATTGTGAAGGTGAACTCAAATCATCGCTACAAATATCATCATTCGTCTTGACCACAGTGGGAATCATGGCAGTGTTATAAAAATCGATATGTTCGGCCGCCTAGGCGCTAAGCAGCCCTAGGCCGAACCGAAAATCCTCCTTTCGGCAGGCTTGTGCAGTTGTTCGGCCTTGTTCGGCGCCTAGGCAGCTTGTGCAGTTGTTCGGATTTTAAGCTTTTTTTATTTTTTTATTATGCTTAGTTGTATTGTGGATATGTTGTTTGGATTTTACGATTAAGATTGGATTTGGATTTAGACCATTGAAATTTGAAATTTGTATTATGAATTTTTGATACTTAGTCGTATTGTGGATAATTTTCCATTATGATATAACACTATATTAGCTGTTACAAGGGAGTAGAAGAGGAAGAAAAAACTTGATTCCTCTTCGGCGCCTAGGCGCTAGGCGCCCCTCCTCCGCACCGAATCCGTGCAACGAATTTTAGATCACTGAATCCGGGGCCTTCTATTCGTCATATTCGTAATTAAGAAGCTTCTTGTAAGCATCGTTATCCCTTGCTTTTCCCGTTTCTTCGACTTCAGAGAATAAACTTAGGGTTTTGCAAGTTAGGGTTTCGTTGTGTCAATGGACTCGAGCATTTTGTTGCATTCATCGAGAATGAAATTACTCACATTCTTCAGAGATAAGTCTTTATTTTTAGATAAAGCCGGAATTCTTCCTGGAGTCTCAACCAGAATATGGGGGCACTTATTCTTCAATATATCCTCATGCTTTGAGATTTGACTCCTCCATAGAAAACAACTTTAATGTCAGTCAAGTATACGGAACTGCTCAAACTTGCAGCAAATCTGATAATCCAGTTCTCTTGTTTGGCGCAAAACAAGAGCAGACACTTGACCTAGAACAAGGTAAATCTATTGAAGACTTGATAGGAAAAAACAGCAGTTTTCTAAATACCAGACTTTGCTCGAGGGATGCACTTATATTCTACAGAGAACCAAACAAAATTGGAGCGTAGCACCTCCAGTAAGTAAAAAAAGAAGAAGAACTTGTGGGTCCATTTAATGTTAAGGCTTACCAAGTTCTCCTCCAAAATGAGAGTTGTGGGAGTAGTTTTTACTTCACAACTATGCTCAAACATGGCCCGAAGATATGCTTTTAACACAAAATCTCTAAACTTGGAATAGTGGATTCCAACGTAGCAAATATCATCAATTGTGTCACCGTCTTCACTTATACAATATTGTCATCGTCATGTCTTTGTTCGATGTCTTGTCACTATCCTCCTCCTGACCATCATCAACGGTCTTTTGTCACCAACCATCAGTCGCAACCATTATTGTTGTTACGTCCCGATTCCGTAGAATCAATTGTCCTCGTATGGGCGTGATACCGCACGAGCCTAAATTGTGCAAGGCGAATACCATAATAGCTGATTAAGCAGCTTAGCGATGGGATCGTCGCACAGAAGTCCCGAACAGAGAAGTTAAATAACACAAGATGTATAGTAACAAAATCTTCTTTATTGATAATGCAACGGAATTACAATGGCACGAGGCAAAGATTGCAATCACTCAAGCTCGCTCTCATCTCTCAATACAAATTATCATGTCCTTCGACTTACAACTTGAAAAAGACGATGTCCATACATTATGTCCCGTATAGGTGAAGTATTCAATGCGGCCGCACGCCTCGAAACGCCAAGGAACTCCACGCATCAGCGCATCTAAGTGAGCTTCGCCTCGAACGAGCATGTACCTGTAACCTGCATGCAAACTGGTGGGATGTCAGTACAAAAGCAACACATTATTTTAGTAAGTGCAAATTATTGTACTTGTGGTCTTTCTAAAATTGTCTTAGGATCAGTTTCATGGCTTATGTACTACAAGGCTACTCGTGTTGCAACAACGTGATCGTGCTACAAATCCTTGTGATCGTGCTACACAACAACACCAAGTTTGCCTTCCGACCTTCCCGTTTCAGCATACAACGGACTTAATCAATTCTTTGAAACTTTGTGTCAAACTACTTTGAAAACCAAACGTCACATACAGTGTCCAAACCCACGACTCTATTGACGCCAAATCTTAGGCTAAATAATTGTGATGCATACCGTGCATGCATTACTTGACTCATTTGTATCGTGCATACACTTCTTGATTCAATCTAAGGCATACACAAGGGCTATTATGTCGACTCATCTATATGAAAGGTCACTAGCAAGTCTAGTTATCCATGGACTTTATAGCTTGGTTTAGACGGTGACCTTTCCAGTGCGGTTGCGAGCCCGCTGAAAGTTTTTCGAATGACCGGAGCGCGTCCTGCTCAGCTATCCAGCGTTCCCCTTGGCACGAATCGGTCCCGTGGCCCCGGGCTACCGTTCGCGGAACCCTCGCCCTTGTGCACAAGTTGTACAATGACCATGCAATGACGCCTACTTCACTGACCATACAACTCAAACATGTGTTCCACCTTGCTTTCCATTCCGCAATTTTCCTTCACTAGGGACTGTCTCGGCGACCTACAGTCTCGAAAACTTTTCATGTTTCCATTCTCTTCTAACTCAACTCAGGAACAACTATTTGATAGTCCTCCTGTTTAACTTTTCACCGTGTTTCGTACAGTACCACCAACCAAGTCATACTCTGTATGACAAACCTTTGAAACCGCGAGAACGTGCTTACTATGACTAGCATTGAGACTGTGGGAACGTGCCTGCTATAATTAGCATTGAGACCGTGGGAATGTGCCTACTATGACCTTAAGTCGATAACCCGTGACAGAACTCTGCTTAACTTATTCGTGAGGTCTTGACCGAGTGTCAACTTTGAAAACATATCGTTGAGAGATATTCAGGCAACAACTTGACAAATCCATGTTCTACACACACTTGACACAATGTGATTATTCACTTAGCTATGTGGGTTCATCTCTTTTGTTACCAACCTACTTAGTGCATATGAAAACTTCCAATTATTAAGTGTGAAGGTGAAGCTGAGACAAGTTCATCGAAGCCATCCACCTGAACAATGAGTTGCCTCGACCGAGCAGGACTTCGAGCAAGCCTTTGCATAGCCAAGCCTGAACGTTGTTGTATTTCGATCCATCCTATTGGACTGAACGGGACGGAACATTACAATTGTAAGGGGGAGAACCCTTGATTGCAGTGGCCAAAATCTCTCTATAATATCCAATTTGAAGACATGTTTGGGACATCCATGTTTGGGACATCCAAACAAGATTGGATCCAAGATGGATTCAGATGAAGGAAATCACAGTGTGTGTTGATCCAAGATGGATTCAACATAAGATCGTGGGCTTCGTCTTCAAAGCTCCAGTTTGATGGTTCATTTAGCTCTAGTTCGTTGCAAGTTGAGCATGATAATCTATGATACTCAACTTGAGGGGGACATATAGAGGGAGCAACCACAAGTAGCATCCTCAGCAATAACTTATCGGACTTCAGTCACAGTCCATCACAGGTGTTGTCATTGCCACAACTAACCATCAGTCATCAGACATTGTAAGCAACAACCATCTTATCAACATGAGCAGCATCAACAACATTCATCAGTCGTCATTATCCGACAGAAGCAATTTTAAGCAGCAGTCATCTGTCGCCGTCTTCCGACAAGAGCAGTTTATGCCGTTCAAGTGAAGTCAGTTTGTAATATTTGAATTTTGTTTTTTTTAACTTGCAAGTTGTACATGTTTACCTTTGGTCAACATGTTCAACTTGAGAGGGAGTATAGAAATATAGAGGCCAGCCGGTTGGGACGGTTGGGATCCAAGGAAGATTTATTACTTGGACACCAAATTAGAGATCAGCCAAATATTAGATTTGGTATTTTCTTCTAAGGTTATTCTAGTCTTTTTATTTGAATCATACAGTTTATAAATATATGTAAGTCTCTAATAGGGAATATGTTGGTTTCCTCCAACATACATGTTTACTATCAATATTGAACCCCAACATACATGTATGTCAATTGAGTTTTGCACAATTGGTTCTTCCATATCCATGGTTGCTTAATTACCTATCAACATTGTAAGTGGGTCTTCTTTCTTCTTGTTACAGTCATTTGGGCTACTATTGAAGTATGGTTTACTTATTCATTACATGTTTATTGATTTGAATTTTGCAGAATTGGTTCTTTTATGTGGATGGTTGGTTGTTTTTATGATCTGGATTTTCTTAATTGCCTATGTATTATTTAAGAATTGGTTAATCTTTCTTGCATGTTATGTTCAATTGTACATAATTTCATTCCTACTGAGTTCTTCTTTGTAACTGGAAATTACTTCCTTTAGCAATTGTTGTGGTCTGAGTAATGATTATAGCAGAACTATAGGTTGTATTTCGCTTAGTGGCACTTACTGCTGTAGCTGATCATCTCTTTACAACTATTTAGTTATGCGAGTGTCTCACTATGCATATTCATAACGTCTACATATTCATAACTTATTAATTATTTGACTGCTGAATTCTAATTTTACTTGTTTATACTCTTGACTTCTGTTTATAGTTTTGAGATTAATTGAACACAATAATGTTCCCCATCTTACATACTAGGAACCGCGGATACTGCAAAAATCTGTTTCATGTCGCGTCGACACATATTGGCCAAAATATGTGTTGTGTATGCG
Organism: Iris pallida; assembly: GCA_029216955.1. Classification (NCBI taxonomy): domain Eukaryota; kingdom Viridiplantae; phylum Streptophyta; class Magnoliopsida; order Asparagales; family Iridaceae; genus Iris; species Iris pallida. Next base: position 7,154,862 of record JANAVB010038419.1, read on the forward strand.
TTGCCATGTTCGTATTATGTCATTCCATATTCATGTCCATGCACCAAAGCTTACACATTAGGTTCAGTTTCCACTTTTCTGTTCCATGAATGTTAAATACTAAATTTCTTAGATATGATCCTTATTGTAAAAAAATCCAAATTTACTTGCTTCATCATTTGCTTATTCTTTCTCTGGTAAAAGTGTTATAATGTCTGTCATGGAGATCCCTATATCATCTTATTATATTTTTTTAGTTCTGTCATTTTTTGTATAATTATTAATTAGATCGTTCTGGGTTCTTTCCGTGTTCATGCAACTGTTACTATCAGTTTATTAGTGCTTTCCAAACTTAAGAGGTCTGGCAGATTTTTTTTTTCTTTCTAGTTTTCTCTGATAACACAGCAAACGATCTCTTCTATTCACAATTATTTCTTTAGTTTTCATATGTTGATCAAAGATCGTGCTTTTTGGTGGATGGTGGGTGATTCTTCCATGCTTGGTTATGGATCTTACTTTAGTATTTAATTCCAAAAATTTCCAATTAAATGTGTTCCAAGCAAGCATGAATATCTTTAGTGTCACCACACCATTGGCCGCTACACACAGAACTCCTCAAATCCATTCTATCTGGAACTATTCTGGATTCTGCATGCATCCAAAGCACCTTTTCACTGACATTAATGTAGTAGATGCAAATCTAGTGTAGTTGAATGACAAACCAAGAAAAGTTCTGACCCGTTGTAAGTAGTAAACGACTATGCTTATTAGCTGCACTCAACCTGCATGCTTCATTCCACATTGGACGTTCGGCTTTGTTTGAAGCTGTCAATTTTTGTCCATTTTTTTATTCTCAAGTATGCTTTTCTCTTCTTGTACTGATTTGACCATGTTGATGTTTGCAGTGTGTAAATTCACAGTTTGTGGGTGATCTTTCTTCTTTGGAGATATCCAATTTACCTGCCTGGCTGTTCTTCATCTACAACGGGAAGTTTAAGTGTTTCTTTTGGTTATGGCTTCAACATCAAAAGTTGGAAACCATATAGACTCCTGCCGCATCTCATCTGTTCTATCATATGCTGTTCTTGAATGGTCATTGATGCTTCTTCTGTTCCTTAATGCTGCATTTTCTTACCTGGTCACTAAATTTGCTCGTTTCTGTAAGCTACAAACCCCATGCCTGCTGTGCTCAAGGCTGGATCATATATTCGGTCACGAGAATCCAGGATTTTATAGGGATTTAATTTGTGAATTCCATAAATCAGAGATCTCGCTGTTGTCTTATTGCCATGTTCACCAAAAGCTTGCCAATGCCCATGAAATGTGTGAAGGCTGCCTCACTATGTTTGCCACGGAGAAACAGTCCAACCCTGACATGCATAGATCTTTGGCGGATGAGATCGGGTCAGATTCCGATGAGAGTATCGGTGATTTTAATCTTCCAAACATTTGTCATGGTGTTGATGTAGAAGAAACTCCTTTACTGAAGAAGGATCCTGACTATGATTATTTGGTCACAGACAATTGTTCATGTTGTTCTGTGCCACTCAGAAACAAGTTAGACTCTGTTAGTTTGCTTCAAAACAAGCTCACCAAAGATTATGTTGACAGAAATGTCATTTCTTTCTCAAAGTTTCCAGGACCTACACATCATCAAGCTGGTTTGAACACGATACTCGAGGAGTCTCCGAGTTCAACGTTAATTGATCATTCAGGAAATCGTGGAATTGACCATGAGTTTCGTATTGAGTACAGTGAAGTTAATGGTACATCTGATTCCGAGTCCGAAATCCCATTTTTGAACAATGACGGTGGGATTATTGTTGGTCATGAAGTTGGAGATGTCAAAGAAGATGTTATGGATCGTGGTCTGCCACCAATGCCTGACAATGTTGTCCCCAATCGGTTACCAGCAACACTTTCAGATGATGCATCCCTTGAGAAATCGATTCATGCAGCTCCTATTACACTGGACTCAGCTTTTCCAATCCCAGAGAAACAACTAGTTGATATAGGCATGTCTAATGATGTATCATCAATGGCATCTACTGTGGCCATTGAGCATGGTCTAGAAGAAATCAACTGGAATAAAATTGAAGTGAGGAATAATCCTCCTGCACCTTGTCAAACCACATCCGAGAAGATTCTTTCAGAAGCTGCAGAAGCCAAATGTGAGTTCTTATCTTTTCCCTTTGTTAGATTGGTAAGCATTACAGTTTTTTAAGTTCATCATCTCTAAATCATCTTTCTCCACCAGCTCTTTCAGAAGATCCTAATGTTGCTTGCTTCTCTACAACTTCAAATGAGCTGGCTTCCAAGGCTTTGAGTTCGTCTGAAGTAAATTTAAAGATTATCCAAACTACTAGCGACCTTTGTCTGTCTGTGCCCACTAATATGGATCTAAATGATGCTTACAAACTTGTGACTGGTTATAAGAGCAACTTGGCATCTCCTAGTGTTAGTGAAGTAATTACAGGGAGGGATTCATTTCGAGTTTACGAAGATCTAAGGATACTAATCTCACAAATGTCTACTGCTCGTGGTCTTGAATCTCCCTGGAATGATTTGAGCCCTAGTCCAAGATTCCAAGGTCAAGGAGATGATATCAAGTTCTCTGATGCATCTAGCACTGCCGTGTTGCAGAACATCACAAAGAGGATATCTATTGACAGAAATGAGTCTGGTTTGGAGTCATTGGACGGGAGTATAGTTAGTGAAATTGAAGGAGAAAGTGTAGTTGATCGGTTGAAGCGACAGCTTGAGTTGGACAGGAAGTCATTGTCCCTTCTATATAAGGAGTTGGAAGAAGAAAGAAGTGCTTCTGCAATTGCAGCAAATCAAGCAATGGCCATGATTACTAGATTACAGGAGGAGAAGGCTGCCATGCAGATGGAGGCCCTGCAGTACCAGAGAATGATGGAAGAGCAAGCAGAATATGACCAAGAGGCCCTTCAGAAGTCAAATGAGCTACTTGCTGAAAGAGAGAAGGATATACAAGATCTTGAAGCAGACATAGAAAGCTATAGCAAGCAGTTTGGTGACAAGTCATTGGATGTGGATGTAAGAAAACCATTTGACCATTCACTGGCAGTAGAAAATAACCATACTGCGGCACTTGATAATAAATTCAGGTTCAGGTTTTCTAGCAAGTTTGAGCAGGCTGAATCAGCTAATTTGGATGATCCTTTGTTGGGATTTGAAGATGAGAAGGCTTATATCTTGGATTGCTTGAAGATGTTGGAGGAGAAGTTGCATCTCTTCTCCAGATTTGATATGGAAAAAGATGTGCATCTCAATAAACCATGCGAAGATGATAGTGACAAAATTAATCAGCAGACAAATGGTCAGTATTCTGATGTGGGAACTAGGAGTATTTATTTGGAGCAAACTCAGTGGAGTATTCTGCCTCAGGAACATAGTCATATGGCTGGTGGGGTGTTGTCGAAGGACTCTTCTCTATCTAGGGAGGATTCTAATGCTAAAACAAGCTCTAGTTTGTCATCACCAGGAACTATTAAAAGCTACTATAAGGAAACTTTCATATCTTCTGCCTCTAACAATGGCAGCATGGCTTCACGAACTGATGTTAAAGAGAGCAACTTCGCTGCTCTTCAGCTTGATGTTTCACATCTAAATGAAAGGTTGGAAGCACTCGAAGGAGATCTTAAATTTCTTGAACACACTATAAACTCTCTTAAAAATGGGGACAGTGGCATACAATTTGTTCAGGAGATGGCTTCTGACCTACGAGAATTACGAAGAATTTGTATGGCACGAAGAGAGCATAGTGTAGCATGAGTCTTCCTGTTCCCATATCAGAGGTAATCTTTTACAAGCAATTTGACTGCAATACAAATTATTTCTGCACATCACTGTCCTAGAGTTATTTGGTTAAAATACCTATATAGCAATCTGAACCAGAGCAGAAAGTGTCAAATGTCAAATATCCAGTCTTCATGATTCTTATTGTCAGTCAATCTTCATGCAACCTGTGATTTTTAGTTTATGTGCTGTAGTAACTTGAAAAACAAAGTATATGAAGTCTCTGCTGTGGCCTTTGATGGGTGTAATCATCTGACGATTAATTCTGGGTCTACTTTACAAATGCCAATAGATTAAATATCAAGGAGATTTGAAACATAATAATGTCTACATTTGGCCGTTTAGAGCTTAATAAAATGTATTATCCACAAAAGAAAAGGGTATTATACTCGAAATATTGAAGGGTATACAAAGAAAATATGTTTTAGATTAATGTGTCAGATCTATAAAAATGCTCTAAATGTGTTGCAAACTAGGGGTGAGCATTATTCGGTTTTAGACCGAAAACCGAACCTAACCGAACCGAATAAGAGATTCTGTTCGGTTTAAAAAAAATTATGTTCGGTTTCGGTTTTGAAAGTACGAAAATATAATCGGTACCCGAGGAGTCTTCTCAAGCAGTTAATTTGTCTGTCCCAAGTACAAAAATATAATTAGTACTCGAGGAGTCTTCTAAATGTGTTGCAAACTAGGGGTGAGCATTATTCGGTTCGGTTTCGGGTGAGCATAAACTATTGATCTTCTCAAGCAGTTAATTTGTCTGTCCCAAGTGCTCCATGGTTGGAAGTGGTGATACTATCCTCTAGAGGTAAGGACAAGTTTGGAGAAAACGAAGATGGTTCTATCCAAGTTACCATCTCCGAGTCTGGCATCAACTTAGGTTAGAAAACTTATTGTCCAATCCATTGTCATTAAAATGTGTAGTGTTTATACAGTTCTAAAACAGATCTTACTTCGATAGATCCTCTCTTCCATTTAGGTATGATCATCTAACAATTGTCTTTAGTTCAGGAATTTTTAGCTGGTCCCTTTCAGTGAGTCCCAGCCAACACAAATTCCTGTTGCAAGCTCCACATTGGGAACTAGCATGTTGCACAAGTTCGAATTTGTTTCCATCAATAACACAGGTGGGGTTCAAATTGAATGCCATTCTTTCAGAAAGTATGATGGAACAAGATGATTCGAGCAAAGAAAACAGTCAAGTTGCCCTTAATGCACATTAGAATGTCACAAGATCGTGGAAGGGGTCATTGAATAGTTGTTTCCTTAACTTTTCCTTCCTCATAGAAGAAAAAGCCATGAAAGTACATACATGTGGATAACTTACTTATATTGAACTTTCACTCGACTGTCACAGTCTTGGAAGGTTTGCATCTATCTTTTGAAAGTTTTGACTTAAATTCTTCCTTCATCTATTCCTGACAAAGCAGAGATACATTAGCATGATGCGTTAGCCCCTTGTTCTTCACTTGCTTTCTGCATTTCCAGTTCTGTAAGAATGGCCTTCAAATCATGATGAGGGTTTTAATCATAGTTCTGATAGTACCAACTGATTCAAATAAACCTGCAGGTGATATTAGAGTAGATCTAATATGGACCAAATAAGGGAATCCAGGTATGATGATCTGAATTTTGGCTAAAACGAATCAGCACTGATGCTAGAGTAGACCATATCCGAACAACCATGGATTTAGAGTCCAAAGACACCGGAATTTGACCAGATTTATAACTGCATTAAAATTTTAAAACCGAAAAGGAGTACCAAACCTAAATCAAACTGGAAACTTAATTTTATACTCAAAACCAGACCAACATAAAATGGAAACACTAAATTCACACTCTTTCCTTTTAACAATACCATGAAACCCAAAACTGTGCAGAATTACTACTAGTTATTTGTTATTATTATAAATGCTTAAATAACTATAGTGAATCTGCAGAAGAGCCCAAATGAATTCTAATTTTGATAAAGACTTGAGCCCATATGAATTCTAATTATGACATAGACTTTTTAAGGTTTAAAAAGTAGGCTTGATTCACAAATTCAATCTAATACGTTGTATTAGCTGAAAGAAAATGACTTCACATAGCTCATGTTTGTTCATATGGTTCACACTATCGGCCAATACCAATACGTATCGGCAGTATCATTTTTGGCATGTCTGATTGGATTCTCACCCTACAGGTATTGGCTGATACCGAAATTGTGGTTCTTGGTCAAATTAGCAAAGAAAGAATTTAAAAAAGAGGAGTATGGCAAAGATAATGTCAAGTTAGTTGTATGATTCTATCGTGCGTAAGATCAACATGCTACAATGTCGATAGAATTCCTTATCAACACATAACCATTACCATTTGTGAGATTTGTACATTATAAATTCACAACGTTCATACATCTTAATATTATTTCATTAGAATTATCTATTGTGGGGTTCTTTTTTAAAAGCAAGTAACATATATATAATCCAACAATGTTAAATATTATTTCATTCAGAACTAACAAAAAACGATAAATAACACATAGGATTAGGCCTAAGGTATCAAATATTTTTCTAACATTTAAACGTAAATTTTTATTTGTTTTTGGTTTACTGAAGCCTAGAACTCCGGAATTCCGATGTGAAACAGTCGAAATTGCCAAAAATGTCAATACCAGTACTCGTAGGAAGGGTCTTAAACCAGTTCTGATACCAATGCTACGAACCTTGGTTTGGTCCTACATTTGAATGTAGCTGGATGTCTCCTCTTTAGATAATAAGCAACATTTTCATTTTGATTCAAGCATTGCACCCTACTGGTAACGGGGGGTTGCTTGCTACTTGGCAATTATCAACGTTGTAGATGTATTGGTCCGTGTTGAACCATCATAGATTCGTGGGACAATGCAACACAATTGGAACACTCCAACCTTGCATAATAGGATACAACATTGTGGATACATGACAGTGGACACATGCATAAATATTACATACACTGGCGCACACCAGATATCGAATTCGAAACCCGCAATTATGGTCAGATTATGAATCTTCAGACGTATAAATGTTCGTCTATAATTTTAGCTCACCATCTATGAAGTGTTCCCTCGATTTGGTTGTGGTGCTGGAGTCTATTCGTTTACCTCCAGTATAAATATGTAATCGAGTCTATGATTGCTGTTTTCTCGTACACTTGTATCAGCACTGTTGAGAACTGACTGAGTTTCGCCATTTAATCAGATACGGTATCTTGGATCCTACTCAGACTTCGGCTTCTGTTCTATGGTGCTCCATAGCTGGATCAACAAGTCGCGGTCTAGTCCTTTGAAGTGTTCAAGGACCAAAAAGTGATGTACAGAAGTATATGATCTGATGCTCTGACTTGTACAGTAGCATAACACACCCAGTTGACTCCCAAACATATGATGTTCTGAGTGCTCTTCTTCTTCTTAGTATTAGGGTTAGAGTTCAGTTTGGTTTCAGGGATTGTAGTTTGGTTTTCCACATTATTGTTCTTTCTTGTTTGATGGTTGAGTTTCTTTAGGTCAAGAATAGTTGCTATTGCTGTATTAAGAGTAAAAGGCTGAGCTCAATGGCTCATGTGTTGTATTTGTGTATATTGTCAACAGATTATATAGACTTGATTGGATGCTCCAAAAATAAAAATTGTGGTTGTAGAAAGCTTTCATGGCTAATTTGCACTTAAATGCTTTAAACAATCAACTCTTGGCAACTAAGTAGCACGAATTATTTGTTGTTGATTTTCTCGTACAAGTTTATGAAGACTTAACCTCAAAAGGATTATCCAAGAGCAAGTAGAACTTGCGTAATATAAATGAAAACGATTAAAACTGCCAAGCAGTAAGATATGCTGAAAAGAAGAAAGCAGTAAAATTGTTGTAAAGTTTGCTAAAAATGTTGTAAAAGTTTGCTAATCATATTAGCAGAACTATTTGTCGGGGTGGTCCGAACTGCCGTTGTTCAAAACGAGATTCGATCGTCTATGTCGTTTCGTTCTTAAGATTGTCTACGCCGTTTCGTTGTTAAGAACCAGCAAGTTCTGAAGAACTTCTTGTTACCTTCATGAAGCTAGTGTAAATGCTCTAAAGAACTACTTGGACTTGGATTGCTAGGGAGGACTATCTTTCTTTCCATTGAATTCTCTCCTTCACAGTTGTTCTCTTTTTATCCTACTTTTTTTTCGCTTTGTTGTCTACCAAGAGGTGGTGCTCTCCTTTTAAGCCTAGTTTGGTTCGCGGAATGAAAGGGAAAGAAAATCAATTTCTTGGCATTTTCTTTCCTTTAAAAAATTATAATTTTTATTGATTTTTCTTTTCGATGTTTGAAAATGTCAATGAATTTGGAAAGGAAAGTTAATACTATTTCTTGCTTGGATGGATAGAATCACTTTCTCCCATAATTTCTCTTCTATTGGAAATCACTTTTCTTTCCTTCTTAATTCATTTGATATCCAAACATAGAAAATTAATCACTTTCCTTTTCCAACCCGATGATTCTGCGAACCAAACAACCACTCCTTAGTCGGTTACAGAAATTGAACAATGTCATATTAATTGTGGTTGAAAAGGAGGAGCCACTCATGAATGTGGGCATTCCATAACGGAACTGAAATACCATCAGGAAGCTGCAACGAACCTATCGCACATAGTTAGGGGTGAGCGTTCGGTTTATTCGGTTTCAACCGAACCGAAATAGTCAAAACTGAATCGAAACTCTAAAATTAAAATTCCAAACCGAACCGAATTAGTCAAAACCAAAACCAAACCGAATAATCAATTTGGTTATTTCGGTTGGACTATTTATATTACCTAATGGGTTAGACCCAAAGTTGAGTTCTTGGTTAAATTATATCAAAAATTAAGTTTTTACACGAACATTTGTTTAATTTCAAAGTTGTAATCAAAGTTGGTGTCACGTCCCGCTCCCAGAATATGGTGAACCGAGTACGTAACAACATCCCCAGGCTACGCGACATATGAATACTCCAGTACCCACATGTTGGTGCTTTATTTACATGGAGAGAGCTTGCTCTCAACATACCTTGTAAAATTTTAGTCCCACATTGGAAAAGCACCATGAGTTATCTCAACATATATACTTGGGTGTGTTGTTGAGAGATGCACATGGGGTGGTGACCCTAAGGAGGGAACCATGTGGGTGATTTTACTAGGAGGTAAGAATAAGGCTCCAAGGATTAAGCATTAATGCTTTTGTCATTCTCTTGGATTAATTCCACTTGGAGCTAAGCCCCAAAGGGGCTTAGCGACTCGGACTCGGACTCGGGCTCATGGGCTCATGAGGCGTAATGTGGCGTTTTGTTGGCGCATTTTGCACTTAGCACGTCAGCAGTCATGCGGTCTTTATGCGGCTCATATGCGGCCATGCGGCTCATATGCGGCCTCATGCGGTTCATGCGGCCATGCGGCTCATGCGGTCCATGCGGCTCATGCGGTCCATGCGGTCCATGCGGCTCATGCGGCTCATGCGGTTCATGCGGTCCATGCGGCTCATGCGGTTCATGCGGTCCATGCGGCCCAAGCGGTCCATGCGGCCAGGCTGCTGCTGCTGCTGCTGCCGCATGGAGGGCTACGCTGACTGTGCAGATTTCAAATCGGTTATGGAAAGGGTGAATCTATGCGATTAATTCAGATCCTATCTTTGTGGGATTTGAATTAATTTCGTTACTATCTTTGTGGGATTTGAATTAATTCAGTTCCTATCTTTGTGGGATTAGAATTAATTCGTTGCTATCTTTTTGTGATTTGATTCAATCTTTCCATAACTGAAGAGGCGGCTAGGGTTTCCACCCTCTCTCTATATACTCTTTTCTGGCCTCCTTTGTGGGTACAACGAAAATACAAGTCAGAAAAGGAGAAAGAGAGAGAGAGCTGCTGCCGCCATTGCAAGTCCATCCGAGGAGTCAGAACAGAGGTGACATCGAGCGTTCCACAAGTTATTCAACTTGCTGGTTCCTGGAAGCAGATCGTGTGGGGCGAATCTTGCTTTGAGCAACGGTGTTTTGACACCCCAGCATTGTTCTTCTTCTCATCTCTCTCTAGTTTTATTGTAACTCGTTCTGTCCCAATTGCAACACGTATGCAAGGAAGAACGAGAGATCTTCTCTTCTCTTTTTCCCTCCTTCAGATTGTAATTTGGCTATTTGATTTTTTATACCATCGTAGATCTTGAGTTTGCTCTCTGCAAAGTTTTGTGGGACATCTCAGATCTCGATTGCATCTGTTTTTCCATCTTTGATCAAGCCCCGGGACTAACAATCTCAAAGCAAGATCCGTATAGATGGAAAACATTAATGCTTCGCTCCTCCAATCGGACTTCTGCAAGTTGGAAAAGTTCGATGGAGAGCACTATCAAGTCTGGAAGAGAAAGGTGTACCTAACTCTTCAACTGAAAGACGTTGATCATGTTCTGTTGGAGGAAGAACCCTCTGTTCCAGACACTGGATCTACTGCCGCTATCAACGCGGCTACCAAACTCCAGGCCAAGTGGAGAAGGGAAAATAGCATCTGCAGGCTTCTCATCCTGAATGCTATGGAGGACTCCCTGGCAGAATCCTACTCAAAGAAGGAACTTGCCAGAGACATATGGGAGTCTGTGGAAAATCTGTATGAAGAAGATAAGAACAGGAGCAAAATGTTTGTGGTTGAAAAATATCACAAATTGCTCTTTGAGGACGAAAAGTCCATGCTGCCACAGGTGAAGGAATTTCTGAAGCTGCGTCAGAAACTGGAAGACGAAAAGATGCCCCTTCCCGACAAGTTTGTCGTCGGAGGGATCGTCTCAAAACTTCCTGCTGGATGGAGTACCTTCTATGCAAGGATGCACAGAAAGAAGCTAGACATTAGCTTGGGAGATCTACTTCAAGAGATCGATGTTGAGGACGAGATGCGTTCTCAACAGAAGGTGGACACTCTGTCCAAACAGTTGGCTAAAGCCAATCTGGTGCAGACGAGGGATCCCAAGGGGAAGCAGGCGGCTTCTCATCCCAAGAAGAAGGACTTCACTAATCTAAAAGTGAAGGGTCCTTCATTCAAGCAACAGAAGACTAAGTCCCACGTGACTTGTTACAATTGTGGCAAGAAAGGCCACTACAAGAGTGAATGCAGATCTAAGCCTAAACAATCAGAGAAAGGTGAGCCTAATAAGGTTTCATTGGTTTCTAACATTGTTGCTATGATCGGATAGGTCACAACTGTGGAGGTTGACTCTGACTGGTGGATAGACACTGGTGCGACTTGCTATGTCTGTTTTGACAATGAATGGTTCGTCACGTACCAGCCGATATCTGAGAAGGTTGTCATGGCGAACCAGGCCCAAGCTGAAGTTCTGGGGATTGGGACTGTGGAGCTGAAACTCACTTCAGGAACACTCTGACGCTTCAAGGTGTGAAGCATGTTCCTGCGATTGCCAAGAACCTGATCTCTGGGAGCCTGCTCTGCGACGCAGGCTTGAGGATGGACATCAACGCTGGTCAGATGGTTATGTCCAAGAAGGAAACATACTTCGGGAAGGCTTATCAAACCGAAGGAATGTTTAAAATTCAGCTTGTCAACCAGTTTGATAACATTAATGCAGTTGCATTTTCGGATTATTCTCTTGAGTTATGGCATAATAGACTAGGACATGTTCATTGTAAAAGAATCAACAAAATGTCTAGTCTAGGACTTATCTCCAAATGTGGGGGTAAGGTGGAGAAGTGTGAAGTGTGTGCTCAGACGAAGATCACAAGGAAACCCTTTCATCGGGTCAATCGAAGCACAGATCTTCTGGAGTTGGTGCACTCCGATATCTGTGACTTCAAACATTTCTCCACGAAGGTCGGGATGAAGTATTTTATAACCTTCATCGACGACTTCTCAAAATACGCGTTCGTCTACTTGCTCAAGTCCAAAGACGAAGCTTTCGAGAAGTTCAGAGAGTTCAGGGCCGAAGCTGAACGGCAGACCGGACAACAACTCAAGAGGTTGAGAAGTGATCGAGGTGGGGAGTACAGGTCTCATGAATTCGCATCGTTCTGCAAAGAACATGGAATCATATGCGAGACTACTGCTCCATATTCTTCTCAATCCAACGGAGTAGCAGAGAGGAAGAACCGAACATTAACAGAAATGATGAATTCTATGCTGCTCACTGCAGGTCTTCCAAAATGCTACTGGGGAGAAGCTGCATTAACGGCCACTTTCATTCTGAATAGAGTGCCATATGCAACTTCGGAAGTAACTCCTCATGAACTCTGGTTCAAAGTCAGACCAAACTTGAATGTCATTCGAGTGTGGGGGTGTCTGGCGTATGTGAAGCTTCCAGATCTGAAGATTCAGAAGCTGGGGACAAGGACTGCGAAGGCGATCTTCTTGGGGTATGCCGAGAAGAGTGATGCTCGGAGATTTCTTGATATTGAATCAAATCATATCATCGAATCTCGCGATGCTGAATACTTTGAAAACAAGTTTGCTAAAGACAAAAACATTGTTCTTTCGGACATTCCGGAAAATAATGTAGGTGCAAATGAGACTGAAATCTCATACGAGCCAGTAGTCTAAGAAGAAGCTGTTGTTGATGAAACAACTCTTGTACTAGAACTCGCCGAGCCGTCAGCTAAGCGAGCGAGGAGACCGAAAGATTTCGGAGATGACTTTGTCACCTATCATGTGGAAGCAGATCCGCTTACCTATGATGAGGCGATGAAGACCAGAGATGCTATCTTCTGGAAGGAAACAGTGAATGACGAGTTTGACTCTATCACCTCCAATAACACATGGGTGTTGGTAGATCTACCTGAAGGAGAAAAGCCTATTGAATGTAAATGGATCTTCAAGAAGAAGATGAAGGCAGATGGAACTATTGACAAGTTCAAGGCCAGGCTGGTCGCCAAGGGATTTTCTCAGAAACAGGGGATAGACTACTTCGACACGTACGCTCCAGTAGCTCGGATGACCACCATCAGGATGTTAATCGCTCTAGCAGCAATACATAAGTTGGTGATACATCAGATGGATATAAAGACAGCGTTCCTGAATGGGGAGCTGACCGAAGAGATTTACATGCAACAGCCAGATGGATTTGTCATCAAAGGTCTTGAAGACAAAGTCTGCAAGTTGGTGAAATCATTATATGGTTTGAAGCAAGCTCCCAAGATGTGGCATGAGAAGTTTGACAAAGTTATTAGGTCAAACGGCTACCGAGTCAGCGAGACGGACAAATATGTTTACATAAAGTTCGCTGATGGAAGAGGAGTCATCGTTTGTCTGTACGTGGACGACATGCTAATCCTAGGTACGGATATAGACTGTGTCACAGAGACAAAGAAGTTCCTCTCAACCAAGTTCAGTATGAAGGACTTGGGGGATGCAGATGTCATCTTGGGCATAAAGATCATCCGGACAGACACTGGAGTAGCGCTGTCACAATCTCACTATATTGAGAAGATGCTCACACGCTATGGGTATAAGGATCTTCCAGGGATCGATACGCCATACAGGTGTGATCAGAAGCTGAAGCCAAACTCGAGGGAAAGCATCAGGCAGCTGGAGTATTCTAGCGTTATCGGAAGTTTGATGTACGCAACCACTGCCACAAGGCCTGACATAGCTTTCGCCGTGGGAATGCTGAGTCGGTTCACAAGCAACCCAGGGGTTGAGCACTGGAAAGCTGTGAAGCGGGTGATAAGATATCTCAAGAAAACTCAGACATATGCACTGCACTACAACGGGTATCCGACAGTAGTGGAAGGCTTCAGTGATGCTAGCTGGTGTTCAGAGGTGGAAAGCGAGAGATCCACAGGTGGATATGTCTTTTCTTTGGGTGGAGCTGCTATATCGTGGAAGTCGAAGAAGCAGACTATACTCTCTCGTTCCTCCATGGAATCTGAATTCTATGCACTTGAAACTGCAGCAGATGAAGCAGAATAGCTTCGGGAGCTCATGTATGATCTTCCAGTGGTTGGGGCTCAGATACCGGCGATACCGATATACTGTGACAACCAGGCGACTGCGGCGGTAGCATCAAATGATCTCTTCAACGGGAAGAAGATGACTGTGCGGTTGAAGCACAGGACAGTACACGATCTTATCAAAAGAGGTGTAATTGCAGTGGTTGATGTTCGGAGTTAGGAGAACCTGGCAGATCCGTTCACAAAGGGCCTCAAACGCCAGTTGGTCGATGACACAGCTTGTAAAATGGGCTTGAAGACATTCTGATAGTGTGTCTTTGTAATCCTACCATAAAGTTTTATGCTATTAGTTCAAAGAGAAATCTACTAGGCATCTAACTTTTGGTTCAAAGGAGGATCACTGACTGGGAAACTATCAGGTAACAGTGGGTACTTGTTCTCTGGAACATGGAAGGGATACGGACCCATAACCACTGTTGTCTACTATGTATTTTTTTGCGGAAAAATAGATCCTGTGGAAGGTTGGCTTAAACGCCTTAATGAGTTCTCAGGCAGAGTGAATGTTTGGTGTGCTTTACAGGAAGCACGGTAGAGCAGCACTACAAGGAGTGAATCTCCATGCTACAGTGGGGTGACTCCACCATGAGGTTCCCAGGTAGGGGTAATGCCTCGGCTTTGCAAGCCAAGTCACAGCGGCGTAGCACCGCAAATAGGCAGGTAGCCTAATGCTGTATGACGTAATTAAAGAGTTGTAGACATCACTACAAAGGGGAGGATGGCCCCATGTTACACTGGCACGACACCACGATGAGGTACCCAGGTAGGGGTAAAGCCTCGGCATTGCAAGCCATGTCGTTGCGACGTAACACCGCAAGGAAGCCTTAGGCTTCATGCTGGGTAGTTTGGCACTACAAAGAGGCTTGTGACCTCATGCTACAGTAGTATGACACTACGATGAGGTTCCCAGGTAGGGATAATGCCTCGGCTTCAGGCCATGTCATAGCGGCGTAGCACCGCAAGGAAGCGCAAGGCTTCATGCCATATCTCTTTAATAAAGAACTCACCTATAGTGTATGAAAAGAGATATCAGGCCGTCTCTTGAGGGTAAACTTGTAGACGCCCAAAATTATACACTGAAACCAGGCTGGCACAGGGCCTTTAATGTGCAGCCAGAAGCACACGTAACTACACTTTGTGAGTGGGAAGAATTACAATTGTGGTGCAGAATTCAAGGCGTAGTCCATTCTTGTATCACATTGTTATTTAACCCATGCGGGAAGATTCAAGTCGTCAGCGACATCTATCCTAATGCAAAATGGACAGTTACTGTGGGGAACGCTCAACCCTGGACACATATATATGTTGTGATATGTGGGGGATTGTTGGTGCTTTATTTACATGGAGAGAGCTTGCTCTCAACATACCTTGTAAAATTTTAGTCCCACATTGGAAAAGCACCATGAGTTATCTCAACATATATACTTGGGTGTGTTGTTGAGAGATGCACATGGGGTGGTGACCCTAAGGAGGGAACCATGTGGGTGATTTTACTAGGAGGTAAGAATAAGGCTCCAAGGATTAAGCATTAATGCTTTTGTCATTCTCTTGGATTAATTCCACTTGGAGCTAAGCCCCAAAGGGGCTTAGCGACTCGGACTCGGACTCGGACTCGGACTCGGACTCGGGCTCATGGGCTCATGAGGCGTAATGTGGCATTTTGTTGGCGCATTTTGCACTTAGCACGTCAGCAGTCATACGGTCTTTATGCGGCTCATATGCGGCCATGCGGTCTTATGCGGCATGCGGCTCATATGCGGCCTCATGCGGCTCATGCGGCCATGCGGTTCATGCGGCCATGCGGCTCATGCGGTCCATGCGGTCCATGCGGCTCATGCGGCTCATGCGGTTCATGCGGTCCATGCGGCTCATGCGGTTCATGCGGTCCATGCGGCCCAAGCGGTCCATGCGGCCAGGCTGCTGCTGCTGCTGTCGCATGGAGGGCTACGCTGACTGTGCAGATTTCAAATCGGTTATGGAAAGGGTGAATCTATGCGATTAATTCAGATCCTATCTTTGTGGGATTTGAATTAATTTCGTTACTATCTTTGTGGGATTTGAATTAATTCAGTTCCTATCTTTGTGGGATTAGAATTAATTCGTTGCTATCTTTTTGTGATTTGATTCAATCTTTCCATAACTGAAGAGGCGGCTAGGGTTTCCACCCTCTCTCTATATATACTCTTTTCTGGCCTCCTTTGTGGGTACAACGAAAATACAAGTCAGAAAAGGAGAAAGAGAGGGAGAGCTGCTGCCGCCATTGTAAGTCCATCCGAGGAGTCAGAACAGAGGTGACATCGAGCGTTCCACAAGTTATTCAACTTGCTGGTTCCTGGAAGCAGATCGTGTGGGGCGAATCTTGCTTTGAGCAACGGTGTTTTGACACCCCAGCATTGTTCTTCTTCTCATCTCTCTCTAGTTTTATTGTAACTCGTTCTGTCCCAATTGCAACACGTTTGCAAGGAAGAACGAGAGATCTTCTCTTCTCTTTTTCCCTCCTTCAGATTGTAATTTGGCTATTTGATTTTTTATACCATCGTAGATCTTGAGTTTGCTCTCTGCAAAGTTTTGTGGGACATCTCAGATCTCGATTGCATCTGTTTTTTCATCTTTGATCAAGCCCCGGGACTAACACCACATTCGCGATTGTTGCCTAAAATCAATACTGTTCTACAAGGGACATTCTAAGCTATAAATAGGAAAATAAACTACTTTACCCAGTGTAACAATTAATCCAATATGATATAAAAGTATACCTGAATAATGATATAGAGAGTATTCTGATTCCAACATAATTGCTTTCAAATGTAAAAATCTCGTTCTTGTTCTCCAGCTTCCTTTCAACTTGTCGTAGCAGTTCCTTGGAAGTATGTCTACAAATCTAGTGAACAATACTAGGTCGTCAATACGACGAGCAAGCCCTCAGTCAAGAGAGTTAAGAATATAAGATGATAAGATAAATGAATGCAAGAAGGAGCATACTTGAACAATTAAACTCATACCGTAGGATATCAGACAAGTAGTACATAGCTCTCCAAAGTAATGTCACAAGGAACTTATAATACTTTTCCATACCTAAATGCAAGTTAGAGAAACCCTTCTCTACATGCATGAAGACACATAGCATGACTAGGTGTCCATGCAAATTTAAAATTACAAACTTCTCAAAAGGGGTTTATATGTAATTATTTATATTTATGCAAAGAAATTCAACCTTTTAAAAAAAAAAGAACATTAATAATTAATTAGATTTTTTTTTGAGATGAATACATAATTAAAATAAATCGAATAATACCGTATTATTGGTTACGGCTATTACAGTTGGACTATTTGTTAAATTATCAAAGTTGGACTTCAAAACACATACATATAATTGATGTTTTCAAAATATAGATATTTCACAAAAATATGTATATAATTGAGGGTATTTACATGATTGTATAAGTTTTATTCGATTTTTGATTTTGAACCGAAACCGAATAAATTTTTTTAGTACTTTCAAGACCGAAACCGAACCGAATCTCTTATTCGATTTAGTTTTCGGTCCAAAACCAAATAATGCTCACCCCTACACGCAGCCTCACAGCCTCGATGCACAACACCCCCACTGCACCAATGTCCCGCAACCATGTGCCCAACATGAACGAATGAAATGCAAAGTGTTCCATAAAAGCACCACTTCACACCCTTTGCCCACGGCCAGTCCCGAGTTCAAGGGGCCTTGCTCATTAGTAAAAATCCATCACTTGAGCTAACACATTATATGTGTACAAGTCAATAAGAATGCTCAAATATTGAATGCACACATATGAGAATTGTCCTAAAGTGTAATTGTGGGACCGAGTCATCCAACACTAATTTTTTAGCACTCGAATACCCTAACCTTTGTCCTCTCAAGTTACTACCATGAATGAACTATCACGATTTTCTAATTTATCCTTGGTGAACGACAAAACACCAATGGATTTTTTTTTTTTTTTTTCATGCTTATGAATGTTGTTTCTAGAAGTTTCCATTTTGCTACCAATGGTGTTTGTGGATTATAGAGATTCTATTATCGATGAATTTCATGATTCTGTTATTTGCTTTTGATAATGATTCTACTATTAGTTAGGGTACCTTTTTTTGTTATTGATAAGGATACTTTTTTTTATGTTGATTATGATTTTAATCACTATTGGCCTTTGGTCATTTTATGTTGGAAGGTTATCATTTGCGAAATGTGTGACTGTAGTGCTTGAAATTCAATGTAGATTTACCAAGACAAGTTGGTGATGTAAAAGTGTAATGCAACAAAAGAAACAACCATATGGATTTTTTTTCGGTTTGTTCGATTTATTCGATTTTTGACTATTTTGTTTCGGTTGAAACTGAATAAACTGGACGCTCACTCCTACAAACAGCTCATAATTAAGGATGGTGAGTAAAGGGTATCATCCAAGAAGGGATATTTAGTAATAAGTCTGACATATATATAGAAATTAGGGTTTGGGTCTCGAGAATGACCAATGTTAGAGTATTGGTCTCGAAATCACTGTTGATTAGCCCACGTAAACAATGATGTTCATTAGCCTATATAAATAGTGATTTCAAGATCCAAACTCTAATGTTGGTCATTTTCGAAACCAAACCCTAATTTCTATATATATGTGAGACCCTATTACTAAATAACCCATCAACAATAATGAGTTTGCTTGATGTAGTAGAGAAATTGGGTGAGATGCATAGAGACATAAGTAAACTAATCTGATCAGACTGCACATATTGGTAATATAATAGAGCCTAAGGCCTAGCTTGGTTCGCAGAATCATTAAGTTGAAAAAGGAAAGTTATTCATTTTTTTATGTTTAGATGACAAATGAATGCAGGAAAAAAGGTAAAGTGATTCCAAATGGAAGAATAGTAGGGAGAAATGGTTTCCTCCACCCAAGGATTCACTTTCTCACCTTAAAGGCCTCGTTTGGTTCGCGGAAAATAAAAAAGAAGAAGAAATAAATCAATTACTTTTCTTTCTTTTTGGAAATTACAATTCCCATCGATTTTGTTTTATGGTGTTTGGAAATGTCAAAAAAATTGGAAGAAAAAATGAATACTAAAGGTGGGAAAGTGAATTCTTGTTTGGATGAATATAACCATTTTTCTCCCTAATTTTTTTATATTGAGAATCACTTTTCTTTCATGCTCAATTCCTTTGGCACTAAAGCATAGTAAAGTAAAGAAATTTTCTAACTCCATGATTCCGTGAACCAAATAAGGTCTAAGTATTCACTTTTCTTCTATTTTTTTTGACATTTTCAAATACCGGAAAAAAAAAAACGATATGAATTACAATTAAAAAAAAAGAAAAAAAACAAGAAATTGATTCCATTTCCTTTTCGCGAACCAAATGTGGCCTAAGTTTTTTTTTTTGGGTTAACAAACCGACTGATGAAATAGACAATTTAGACGAGATCCATCTTGATACTGGAGTTGATTAGATTTCCAAAATTTAGCAAATTTTTAAGTAGAAACTAAATTTCATTTAGTAAAATAAGTTAATTAGGCTAGTTATGTCAAAAGGTACCTATTGTACTAATTTTTAGTTAATCAAATTAATAATTTTGAAAAACCTTATGGACTTGAGAAAACTTATGATATACGAAGCAAAAAGTTTTTCTATACATATAATAGGAAAACATCTAGGTTCTCAAAGTAAAACTTTTATTTTCAAAAAGTATACATATTAATGCTCAAGTTAAAGGAGTAAAATATATAAATATTTTTCTATCAATATAATTGTTTACCGTTAACAATTACATATTCGACTACAGTAAATATTCACCATATCAAAAATAAATTTATTTTAAAATATTTTATTCTACATTAAAATAAATTTATTATGATGCATGACAATTTGATCATGTACAACATATAGACTGTCAATTGGGTTGGGCTGACCCAATCCGACACGAACTTGGTCCGAAAAATGATCCATGTGTCGGTCCAGTCCGAATAATTCTAGGTCCGGACTGGCCCTACCAGTATATAGGGACATGCTACGTCTCATATCTCGATCCATAAAAGAGGTTCAGCTTGAAGCCCAAGTCCATTCCCGAATTGAGGTTCGATGTCGTGCCGCACGACACGGTCCAAAAATCTAAAAGCTTTTCAAACACTATATATATATATTTTCTTTCAAACTGAATTTTATGTAGGAAACTAGGAATACGACGATGTGAACAGAGGTCGATTGTCATTATTGATATAAATAGAGGAATTCTAACAACTTGATGTCACAACCAATATTGAAAAGATCTGTGAAGACATAAGATTTTTGAGGTTCTACAAATATTTACAATATTTGAAAAAAAAAAGAAGACATCTTGTGGTGATCATTTTTACGAATATGTTGTCAAGTGTAAAGTGTGTCATACGGTTAGATGGGCAAGCTGCTATCGTCACCAACACTGCCACTATAACCACCATCAATACAACTCGAGATCCGGCCCAAGTATGGCCCGACTTGATCCGAAACACATCCAGACCCGACCCTGAGCAAGTGCACCGAGTGCATCCGCTCTGGACTCTATATTTGCAGGGGTCCCAAAATTAAAATAGAAGATTTATGAAATGTCCAAAAACTAAAAAAGTTTTATGTAAAACCCACCGCTAAAAAAACTTTCATCGCGTGTCCAGAATTAGAGAAACTTATCCAAAGCGGGTTCCAAATGACCCTTTTGTCCTTCCTTTTAATTTATTGGAAACACCCACAAAACTGCTCTTAAAAAAAACGTTTCAATACTCCATCTTCTTCCATACGCTGCTCACTTTCGAATCTAGGTTTTCTCCTCAAAAATCTTTAAAAACTCGTCGGAAAATTTCGGAAAGACCGGGACGAACGGCAAAAGTGCTAAAACGGAGGTCCAAACATCATTTTTTTGCGATTCTAAAATTTCGAAAGGCCGTCTAACGATGAAGCTGTTACTTTCAGTCTCCTCGACGATACGCTCATTTTGCGACAAACGGGACCTCGTTTCGACCTCCCAGTCAAAAGTTATGGCCCTCCAAAGTTTCAGCTGACCATAAAATGCAGGAGAATGGCCATTCTCCGTTTAGAACACGAAAAATGTTAATTTTCGCATGAGGGTGGTCATTCTCCGTATTAATAACACGGCATTCTCCATCTTAATTTACACGGAGAATGACCATTCTCCGTGTTAGTAACACGGAGAATGACATTCTCCGTCTTAATTTACACGGAGAATGGTCATTCCAGTGTTAAAACGCAGGAGAATGACCATTCTCCGTGTTAGAAACACGGAGAATGTCATTCTCCGTGTTAAATAAAACGGAGAATGTCATTCTCCGTGTTAAATAAAACGGATAATGGCATTCTCCGTCCTAATTAAGACGGAGAATGGCCATTCTCCGTGCTAAATTAAACGGAGAATGACCATTCTCCGTCTTAATTTACACGGAGAATGCCATTCTCCGTGTAATTTATCACGGAGAATGGTCATACCAGTGTTAAAACGCAGGAGAATGACCATTCTCCGTGTTAGAAACACGGAGAATGCCATTCTCCGTGTTAAATAAAACGGAGAATGGCATTCTCCGTCTTAATTAAGACGGAGAATGGTCATTCTCCGTCCTAATTAAGACGGAGAATGGTCATTCCAGTGTTAAAACGCAGGAGAATGGTCATTCTCCGTGTTAGAAACACGGAGAACGGCATTCTCCGTTTTAAATAAAACGGAGAATGGCATTCTCCGTGTTAGTTTACACGGAGAATGGTCATTTACAGTGTTAAAACGTTAATTTAGTTTTTTCATGAATAAAGAGTTTCGTTCTTCTTTCAAAACGATGATAATTCTTATGGAAAAGAAGAAGAAAGATCTTCTCTCCACAATTGACCTAATCGTCGAAAAACTTCAAATGTCTCCACGATGAAGATGATGATGATGGTGATGATGATGACGAGCGATGATCTGAGTTCGACTGAAGAAAAACACACCGAATTACGAACGATTTTTGCGATCTCTGCTGAATATGAGAGCAATGGAATTCAGATTTCCCGTGAAGAAGAAGAAGACGAAAATCGCAATCCAGATCTGAGTTTTTTGAATTCACATACATATAGATGACCAATTCGCGCGGAGGGGTAGTTTCGGTATTATAAAAATAGCATTTCCCAACGGGTGGCATCTAAAAGGGAATCTTGGAATATTTAACGTGAAAATACTTAATTCTGGGTATTTCATAAAACTTATGCAGCGGGTGGGCATTTCATAAAAGCCCACCCCGAAATTGGGTTTCTCAGCAATTTCCAGAAATTAAAATGTTAGTTGTTAGTTATAAAAAAAATTATAGTGTAATGGTTAACATAAAATAATTGTGGCGTAGTGGTTAACATAAAATAATTGTGATGTAGTGATTAACATATTAGTTTTGCACTCTAGAGGTCTCCATAGTTCAAAATTTGGCGATAATGATTTTTAATTTGTTTTAATTATTTTTTACATTATATATGTAGGCGTATTTTGAAAGTTCGTTTTGGGTCTCCATAAACCTAGGTCGGCCCTGAATCCTACGTGTTGTGAGCCACATGTCGAACTGGACTCAGATTTTTATCCATAGATCCGATCCGACCCGACCCGACCAGCTATAGTACGTGTCTAAGAGGTTCGACCCACCAAAATTCGGATCGGCCCGGCCCGGCCCACGGAGCTCTAACACGCACGCATAGATCTCATCACGTGTGAAAAGGAAGGGGGGCAATTAGGGTTTTCTGTGAGGGGCAATATGGTAATATAAATGTAGAAGGTGTAGAAGGTTAAAGGGTGTTGGTATGTGTTGACCTAAATACCCTCTTTCTTTGTTTCTTTCCCAACCATAGCCATAGTCATAGTCATAGAGCCTCCTTTACCATTTCTCCAACTCTCCTCCCTGCCCTTTTGCCCCTGCAATTCCTCCATTTCTTTCTCCCCCAAATTTCATTTTCTCTCTTTTTCTCTTTGCCCTTCCTATTTTTCTGTCCCTTTTTTCTCCTTGTTCGATTTACCCGCCCTTTTTTCCTATTCAATTTCCCAATCTAGGGTTTTGCTTCAGATTTCTCTGCGATTGCTTCTCCCCTTTGGAATTCCTTTCTGGGGTTTTTTGCAATTGGGGATTGCTTCTTACTTTCCCCTCAAGAAAGCAGAGATTTTGATATAGATCAACACTACTGGTGCTGGTTTTGAAGGGATTCCACAATTTTTTTTGGTCTTCTCGGATGTTCTCTACGATTCTCTCTACATCACTGGAATTCTCTTCTGGGTTTTGTAATTGGGGCTCTGTTCTTTCACTGCCATATAGAAAGCTGGGATCTTGATGTAGATTACTTCTCCGGCTTGAACCAATTTAGTCAAGACTTTGCAAAGGTACGAACTTTTATGCAAATCCTTAGTTTGTTGTATAGAAATAAGAAATAGTTTCTTTCTTTAATTATAAGTGCAACTTTTCTTCATTGGATGATACGTATCATATTTTTAGTGCGAAAATTTCATTCTTCTTCCCTATATATGGTTTGGTTTCATATTTCTCTTTGCTTCTCCTCATTGAAATTCCTTTTTGGGCTTTGCAATTGGGGATTGCTCTTTCTTCCTCTTTTAGTCTCTTTTAATTTCCTTTCTGGTTTTTGTAATTGGAAATCTGTTCTTTCAATGGCATCTAGAAAGCTGGGATCTTGAACCAATATGTCATATTTTTCTGCAGAGGTATGGATTTTGATGTCAATTACTAGGTGAAAGTTCTCACCTTTTTTGTTGTATAATTTTTTATTTTGAGAGTTTTTGCCTCTTTTGTCGATTAAAAATTGCAGCTTTTATTTTTCTTTGGATGATCCGAATCAAATTTTTGATGTAAATAAACCACTAAAAGTAAACGTGGGTTTGTATGTAGACTTTGATTTGAGTTTATATGCTAAATATAATTTTGATTAGTTCAGCTTTTATGAGCGAGTATTTAGCTTGCTATATATTCATGCTCTCATTCTGTGCTGAGCAAAGGGTTTGAAGCGATTGTTGTGTTGTCTACAGAATAACAGCCTTTCAATGGCGGCGAACCATGAATTAGTACTTGGTCAGAACCCCGACTTGGCGCTCGGCCAGAGACATGACATGGTTATCGGACAGGGCCACACACTGGGTCTCGATATCGATCTTGGCCAGACCCACGACCTCTGCCTTGGCCACCCCCACGACGACGCCGGACGCATGGTTATGGACCACCACCACCACCACCACAACAACGAGCTCGCTCTTGGCCAGAATTGCGACGACCCCGACCCCGACTCCCTTGCCGTGCAAGACCACGAGATAAGCCTCTCCGACAACCAGGAGTTGACCCTCGCCGAGGCCCACCACGACCTCGACCACCTCTCTGTCATCGACCAGCCCCACGACCTCGCCCTCCAGCCTGCTATCCACGACATGTCGTCGCAGACCCAGCTCATAGTCCCTTCGGTGTTGCAGTCCCGCGTGATTGTGAACCCGAGCCACGACCTTGCCGTAGGCCAGGAGTTCCCCGATGTCAAGAGCTGCCGGAGGGCGTTGCGTGACGCAGCCATCGCTTGCCATTTCGAGATCCAGACGGTGAAGTCGGACAAGACCAGGTTCACCGCCAAGTGTGCTGCAGAGGGTTGCCCGTGGAGGATCCATGCCGCCAAGCTCCCGGGCGTGCCCATTTTCACCATTAGGACCATCCAGGAGACGCACACCTGTAACGGAATCAACCATCTCGGTCACCAGCAGGCGTCGGTCCAATGGGTCGCGAGTTCGGTAGAAGAACGGCTCCGTGAGAACCCGCATTACAAGCCCAAGGAGATCTTGGAAGAGATCCACCGGATGCACGGCATCACTCTGTCTTACAAGCAGGCATGGAGAGGGAAGGAACGGATTATGGCGACGGTTAGAGGATCTTTTGAAGAAGGTTATCGTCTTCTTCCCCAATACTGCGAGCAAGTAAAGAGGACGAACCCCGGAAGTATTGCTTCTGTTTATGGGAATGCCGATGACCACTGCTTCCGCCGCCTCTTCATCTCCTTCTACGCTTCGATTTACGGTTTCGTGAATGCCTGCCGGCCCTTGATTGGCCTCGACCGAACTCTCCTCAAGAGCAAATACCTCGGAACCCTGCTTTTCGCTACTGGTTTCGACGGTGACGGTGCTTTGTTTCCTCTAGCGTTCGGGGTCGTCGACGAAGAGAGCGACGAGAACTGGATTTGGTTCTTGTCGGAGCTTCACACCCTCCTGGAAGCCAACACGGAGAACATGCCGAGGCTGACAATCTTGTCCGATCGTCAGAAGGGCATCGTCGACGGGGTGGACTTCAATTTCCCCACCGCCTTCCATGGATTCTGCATGCGCCACCTGAGCGACAGCTTCCGCAAAGATTTCAGCAATACCATGCTTGTGAACCTTCTTTGGGAGGCAGCCCACGCCCTCACGGTCATCGAGTTCGAGTCCAAGATATTGGAGATCGAGGAGATCTCACAAGAAGCTGCATTCTGGATCCGCCGCATCCCTCCCCGGCTATGGGCGACGGCCTACTTTGAAGGAACGCGGTACGGGCACCTAACCGCGAACATTGCGGAGTCGTTGAACAATTGGATTCTGGAAGCCTCTGGCCTCCCGATTGTCCAGATGTTGGAGTGCATCCGGCGGCAGCTGATGACCTGGTTCAACGAGCGGAGGGAGATGAGCATGCAGTGGACGACGACCCTCGTGCCGTCCGCGGAGCAGAGGGTTTCGGAGGCCATGGAAAGGGCCAGGGGTTACCAGGTGGGCCGAGCGAATGAAGCGGAATTCGAAGTCGTGTCTCCACACGAAGGGTCCAACATCGTCGACATAAGGAACAGGTGCTGCCTGTGCAGGGGGTGGCAGCTCTACGGATTGCCCTGTGCTCACGGTGTCGCGGCGCTCCTGTCCTGTCGGCAGACCGTCCATAGGTTCACGGAGAGTTGTTTCACCGTCACGACCTATCGGAAGACTTACTTGGAGACGATACATCCGATTCCGGATAAGAGCATGTGGAAGGAGTTGTCTATGAACGGAGGTCAGAGCGAAGGGGACGGGGATAGAGCCGAGGACGTGATCAACCCGCCTAAATCCCTGAAGCCGCCCGGGCGACCGAGGAAGAAGAGGGTCCGAGCGGAGGACCGCGGGAGGATGAAGAGGGTTGTGCATTGTAGCCGGTGCAACCAGACGGGGCATTTTAGGACCACATGTGCAGCTCCGATATGAGGAAGTTCTTCGCAAGCAGCAGCTGCTGGTGAGAACCGTAGGTTTCTTTGTTTTTTTTCTTAATTTTGCAAGGTTACTATGAGATATTACATTAATAATGATAGGTCATCATGTGGTGGTAAGATTATTGTGTTAAAATGGGGAAACAGTGTGTACAGTATTGATATGTTCTCTAGTTAGGGTTTTCTTTTTTCTTGCTTTCAAGAGTCTTCCTTTTGTATCTTGCACTACTATTAAATAGCATATGGATTTCTTTCACAATTACACTTTCCTGCAAAGTTGTGGTCTGTCTTGTACATGTTAACAAGATGTTGCATTATCAGCCTACATAACAACTATGTTGCTGCACGAAAACAAACATGATACGGATACGGATACATGATACATGATATTGACATTTTTAATAGGTATAGAACTAGTTACAAAAGATCCGGATACATGATACTGACATTTTTAGATAGGTATATAGGTATAAAACTAGTTAGTTACTTCTGTATGTACAGACACAATATAGATACAAACATCACTTTGTGTGCAACATAGGCCTACAGATTAGCTGCAGGGGGTTTGAGGGATGACAAATTTTTTGGTATCCGGAGGCAAGGTTTGATATCGTGTTGTGTTCTCTGCCTAACAGGTAGGACACACAGATGAGGGCCCCACGTGCACCATCTGGCCCCCACCTGGCCCACCTATAAGGCATCTTGCGCTGAATATTCAGAAAATATTGCTTTGGTATTTCCTAATTGGTTCTTTATTTCTAACTATAAGCTATTCACTTAATTTTTATGGGCACCCATGTAAGTCACCTTATATTATATATGGATCTTTCTTGCAGTTTATCAATGTATATCATTTTTTGGATAAATGTTCGCTTACTGTGCAATTTTGAGTTTTCTTGAAGAATATATTGCACTGTTGTTATCAATGCATTTTCGTAACAAAAAGATAAAAAAACACAATGATTTGTGCAGAAGCACTGATTCGTAACCAAGTGGATGTTCAAATTCTTTCATAACCTTGATTCAGGACCTTTTTGTATGACTACTGGAGCCACTAAAAGCAAAACCAGCGAACTACTCGAAGCTATTAGTCCCCTTCTAATTGTTCAATGAATATAGAGCTATACCTCTGTGTTCCAACTGAGATCGAGAAGGATGTCTCCTTATATATAATACGAAAACTTTTAGGTTTAATGTTCCAAAAATGCTCATCCAATATTGTATATATCAAAATATGTTTAAATTAACTAGAGATAAAATATGTAAATTATACACTTTCTACTAAAATAACAAACTTCCCCTACTAATAATTGCACACTTTCAACTATACAATAACCGTTCACCATCTCAAAAATAAATTTATTTTAAAATATTTTATATTATTTTAAAATAAGTTAGTTATGTAAGTATACATTTTTTAATAAAATGCTAAATTACAATTTGATAGCCTCAACTATCATTGTTTTTCAACTCGATACCCTCAACTTTTATAGCTAATAACTTAATATCCTATCTCAACTTATATTTGTAATTTGATACCCAAAAAAAAATTATTCCTAAACTATTCTCCACCCCCCCCCCCCCCCCCCCCCCCCCCTCCCCCTCCACTGCTACTTCCCTACCCTCTCCCCGGGCGGCCATCTCGCACCCCCTCCTCCTTCGCCTTGCCCAGCACGCCGCCGCGCCCTGTCCAGCGTGCCGCTGTGCCCTGCCCCGCACCCCCCGCTCGCTGCGCCCCCGAGCGTTCCCGCGCCCACTGTCACCCACAGTCGGAGAGGGGTGGGGGGGGGGGGGGGGGGGAGGTTTGGGGGAGAAGAGAAGGGTTGATTTGGTCCATTTTTTTTTCTTCTTTTCAGGGTATCAAGTACCCATAAAAGTTGAGGATATCAAGTTGAAAAATTGTGATAGTTGAGGTTATCAAGTTTTAATTTAACTTTAATAAAAAAAATAGACAAAGATCCGTACAAGGCAAGTCTGCAACCTTTGAAGCAGAAAGTATGAGTAACATCGTTAGTGGGGACTCAGAATAACGTTGTGTGATCTGACAAGATTTGGTGACACATGACAAAATAAGATTAGATTTAAGGGTTTTTTTTAAAAGATGGATTCAAGGGACATGTATTATGAAAACGGAAAGTCTATTTTGACCGCCCGCGGGACTGGCCTGTGCCCGCATGGCGGCCAGCCATTAGTCCTCCTACTAACGCAGGTCTACCCCGGGCCGGAGGGCCAATACTGACGCGCCGCGTGACCGCATGCCGGTGCGGGTCAGCCCCACGGTGGTCCAAATAGCAGCTTCGGCGAATTCCGTTATAAAAATCCAACCTTGTTAACAACACTCAAGTCAAAAATATGGACTGACTTCACTCGTGAAAAAGGCCAAGTTACAGTAAGCTAACACTATTGTTAGTAGTGCGAAGCAGAGAGGACAGAAAGATGAAAATTATATGGAAGAAAGTTTTTTTTTTTTCCTGAAGATAAAAAACGTAAATGTATTATTTCCCTGTGAGAACAAGCCTCAATATCTAATCCGTGAATTGAAGATCCCATCAGCAAATGCAGTAGCTGTCACATTCAGCTACTTGTGCATAAACTATATCAAAGGAAAATAGAAAATACAGATGCACAATGAACAAAATACAAAATTTTGACATTCATAGAAACATGCAATCGGAGCCAGATATCAACAGGAAAATGGTCGCTGTCGCAGGCTTCACACAACTGTTGATTACTTATACACATTTTTATACATAGCATCTTGGTCACAAGTTCTTGCGAAGGAGAAAAACGTCTCTCGGAACCAAACACAATTTTGCAGGGAGAAGGGTAAATTGCCAGTTCTGTCAAGTAAGACGGATGAAAGAAAAAGAATTAGTTGTCTTGCGTTGCTCCCTTCTCATCAAGTGAGAGCGGTTAGGACTTTCCTTCGCAGATTTGGTTGTCTTTCACTCTTG
This sequence comes from Iris pallida, assembly GCA_029216955.1. Lineage (NCBI taxonomy): Eukaryota > Viridiplantae > Streptophyta > Magnoliopsida > Asparagales > Iridaceae > Iris > Iris pallida. The sequence continues at coordinate 7,183,842 of JANAVB010038419.1, forward strand.
CAGTTGCATATCCATTCTTTGAGCCACTATGTAGTTTGCTGGCAGCCTCACCACTACTACCAAGACTGTGTCGAGTCAACCGATTACATATTCCACTATTGTTATCCCCCAGATTTGCATCGCCACAGCTCTTCCTTCGACTAAGCTTGGGAGACTTTGCACGAGTTGGAGGTGGCTTTACCCAAAGAAAGGAAGAAGAGGAACAGTGAGTGTCTGAATAATGTCCATAAGGGCAACATGTATGATCCTACTCAGCAGCCACACATGCGGAAGGAACAAAGAACTTTATGTTTACCAGTTTAATGCAGTTTAGGGTTCTGTACTATGTGTGTGCGGGGCCATGTGCTGGACGTGCGTGCAAGTGAGCGATCAAATACATCACACTACTTCATCAAACAGTTAAAGAAGTTAAGAATGCGATTCATGGGTTCTTGATTGATTATAATATCGGTGCCTGAACAACATTTAGATGTTCACTAGTTGATTGATGCGGCAAGTTATTTATTAGCAGAAGACTTTGTTTAAATGTAATGTAGCTATTACCAGCTTTTTGCTAATTATTCTTTTTCAAAGAAATGTTTGCTAACTAATATCGAGTTACTATGTTCCTTTTCCCAATATAACCTGCACACATTTTGCACTCTATTGTTGGGGCCATGGTTTTGTTCATTCCATTTTACCATGAAATCGAGGTAGATATTCTATACTTAAATAAACTGAGTTAGCGGACTAGTTTGGATTCTTGGGAGCAATTTATCCTCCATTCTTACAAACTTCACAAAACACCATTCACAAGCTTCATGTGCCCAACTGCTCACATAACTTGTGAGATTCTCTCTCTTAAAGTGATCTTGCTTTACAATGCAAAGCTTATAATACTAGAACATGCACACTAAATTAGATCCATCATACTCGTATGGGCAATTTCCAGGCAGTTAGACCAATTATCGCTTTGCTTAAAGGCATCTCTAGGCAAAAAAATTCTTATTTAAGTTGTTGCATGGCAATGTTCATATCATGTACATGCTAATAGCTAGCTGCATTTAGCATGAACATTTATATTCTTTTATGTTGGATAATAATCAATTTAAGTAAAGTACCTTTTTAAGTTCAATCTTCGGAGGAAGGCCCTCTTGGTAAAAGCTTGGGACAGGGTTTGCTTTGAAAACCAGGGCCTTCCTAAGTTGCTTCAAAGCTGCCTCTTGCTCTTCCTGGTTCAGACAAAACTTAAAATATGAGAATGATGTGAAAAGATAACTTCTCTATATTTATTACATGAACTACATGTGGAAAGAGTTCATTTTTGTTCACCCACCAAAACTTGGGTGATGTTCACCTGATGGTTGCCACGTGTCAACCTAAAACCTTTTTTTTAAAAATTTAATTCCTCTCAGGTCGCAATAATAAAAAAAAAGTGGTTTAGATTGACACGTGACAACCATTAAGTGAAATGGTGAACATCACCCAAATTTTGGTGGGTGAACAAAAATGGACTCATGTGGTATGTGGAAAGATAACTGTTTGTCGAGAATATTATATAGGGATATAAAATTTCAAATGGAGAAGACAAGTACTATAGCAATTACTGTAATTCTCACGTCTCAGAAGACCATAGAAATGAATAATTTCCGCTGTTAGAGGATAAGAATCAAATTAAAAGGAATAGCTATAAAGAGAACTGTGAGATACCTGAATTCATTAGAAATGAATAGATAATCCAATAAATTTTACATAGGTTTAATCGCAACTTATATGAGCTCTGGTAATTGTTACATTCATCTCATTCCATAATTTATACTTTGCAATATAGGGACAAATGTGTGTGTGTGTGTGTGTTTGTGCATGTGCCAAATTTTGCAACAGGATGTTCAAAAATGCCATCAATTTGATATAGGATAAAGTGAGTGGAATCCTCTGCAAAAAACTCAGACATTATATTTTGGGAGTTAGGTCCCTATAGTAACAACCTGTCATCAGTTAGTAAACTACTTGAGTAGCCCACTCATAATTGGGAATGCCAATAGTCATTTAGGTTGTGTTTGGTTTACTGTAATGTAATCGTAATGGACTTGGATTTGTAATATAATTGAGTTTGTAATGTAATAGAATTACAATTACATTAGTATGTTTTGTTGCAACATATAATTAAACCATGCAATGTAGCCAATTACATTCAAGTGTTTGGTTTAACATGAATTGAATAAATATTATTATTTGTATTGTTTTGACAAATATACCCTTGATATTTATACAGAAAATTTCTAAAAAGATAAACGAAAGATAGTAAAATAATAGATAAGGTAATAAGTTTGGAATATTTTGAAAAAAAGGTATTGTGTCGCCAAAAGTATTGGCGACATGAGTACATGCTCTCGTGTCGGTCGCCAATGCATTTGACGAAATGAATAATTTCTTTTTTTAGATAATGGCAAAGGGAGAATAAATATGTCGCCAATATGTTTGGGGACCTTGCAGCATATGTTTTTTTTTACCAAAATTTCAAATAGAAGATGTTAGAAATATAATCTAAATTCTAATTAATTTAGAAGAGGTTAATTAAGTAATAAGAGGTTAAAGTTGGTAGTCTTGGTCAAAGTGGAGTGCCAAATTAGATTCTAAGTAATCTGTTATGGAAAGGTATTTATGCTAAGGTTGATTTTGGACATGGCTTTAATTAAGAAGTGTTAGTCGAAGAAGCTAATTCACATATAACACATATAAGAGCATCCAATATTTTTTTGCACTACAATGGCATCGCCAATACGTTTGGCGACATAGCAACAAATGCCCCCAACTCCCTAGCAACAAATGCCTCCAACTCGACAGTATATTTGGCGACATAGCAACAAATGCGCCCCCAAATGTCGCCAGTACGCTTGGAGACATAGCCGTCACTAAAAGTGGCGAATAAAAAAAAATAATGCAGTCATGTTGCCAATGCTACTGTCGCCAGAAACATTGACGACATGTTATCCTTTTCAAATATTTGCAAACTTATTATCTTATCTATTATTTTACCATCTTTCGTTATCTTTTTTAGAAATTTCCTGATATTTATATAGGAGATCCCTACGATTCCACAGCATGTATCAGGATCCAAACATACCCATTAAAAATCCAACATATGGACCACATGTCCAAGTGGAGGATAATCAAACATCGCCCATTAAAAATACCTGTGTTGCACCATTGAAGAAGCCAAAGGTCGTGTCTGATGACCACATCCCAACTTCCCCTTATCAATCTCCCCACCCTTCATTCCCCTCTATCTATTAAATTAAAGTAGAAGGAAAAAAAACAAAGGAAGAGGAAGAATAGGAAGGGAAAGAAAGTGCGGTGTGGTCCTCCGCCTCCTCTTCTCCACCAACCAACCAGCAATGGAGGTCCGCCGGAGAACCAACTTTCCTTGCCAAATCTTCGTCGGAGAAAAAGGAGAAGAAGTCCATGCTTCGGACGTGCTCCCCCTCCCGATCTACCACACCAACATCTTCTTCTCCTTCCTCTTCTTCCTTGCCTCCCTCTTCTTCCTCATGCGCAGGTGGAGGGAAAAGATCAGGCTTTCCACTTCGCTGCACGTCGTCGACCTCACCGAGATCAGGCTTGTCACTCCGCTGCATATCGTCGACCTACTCGAACTCATCTCTATCGGAGGATCGGGGATATCGGGGTTGGTGGGATCGGGGGATATGAGAATATGTGGGATATTTGTGTGGGGATAAATTGGTAATTTAAACATTGGCAAATGTTAAAGACCACTCCCTCTTTACTAAGGACAACCATCCTACTAAGGGCAACCATGACTTAGTATTATTTTTACTAAGAGCAATCTAAATTGAACAAGTTTACTAAGGGCCACCCAAAAATCCTCCCCCTTCCCTCCCGTTCGTCCCCCCCAAAACCCCCTTCACCTCTCTCTCCGCTCGTCCCCCCGCCCTCCCCCCCCCCCCTCCCCCCCCCGTTCGTACCCCTCCCCTCCCCCCTCACCTCCCTCTCTCCGCTTCTGTCAATCGAGGACTGCAGGCAAGCACTGCAGTCTTGTCTTCACTTTGGACTGCAAGCAAGTCCTGCCCCACGTTTGTACCCCTCACCTCCCTCTCTCCGCTTCTGTCAATCGAGGACTGCAGGCAAGCACTGCAGTCTTGTCTTCACTTTGGACTGCAGGCAAGTCCTGCAGTCATTATAAGTTTTAATTTTTTTGGAGAAAAGCTTCTGTCAATCGAGGACTGCAGACAAGCACTGCAGTCATGTCTTCACTTTGGACTGCAGGCAAGCCCTGCAATCACTGTAGGTTGAAAGTTTTAAAAAAATAGAGAAAAGCTTCTGTCAATCGAGGACTGCAGGCAAGCACTGCAGTCCTGTCTTCACTTTGGACTGCAGGCAAGCCCTGCAGTCACTGTTATATTCTAACTTGGTGGCCCTTAGTGTTTTCAAAATGACAAATTTGTAATTTTTTTTAAAGTTTCAAGTTGGTGGCCCTTAGTAAAAAGGGGGTGGCCTTTAACATTTACCTTTTACTAAGGACCACCAACTTAAAATTTTAAAAAAAATTACAAGTTTGCCATTTTGAAAAGACTAAGGACCAAGGTAGAATGTAACAAAAATTACAAGTTTGTCTTTCTTCTTCTTTTGTCTTCTTCCTCTTTTCTCAATTTCCAAACCACTTTTCTCAATCTCCATCTCCATTATTGTCCCCACCTCCATTGTTGTTATCCTCACCTCTATTGGTGTTCTCTATCTTCGGTGATTCTCTTTTTTTTTGTATTTTTTAATTAGGTTATTTTGTTGACACTCAATCTTTGTTTAGAATTATGGACCAAAATATTTTTGAAGAAGAGATTCGGTCATCCAATCCCATTATTGATCTCCAAGAACCAACGATTACGTGTGAACCATCCTCGGTAAGTACACGAAATGTCAATTTTCGAGATTTCGTACACCTGTACAAAGATAGGACTGTAGGGCTTGCCTGCAGTCCAAAGTGAAGACAGGACTGCAGCGCTTGCCTGCAGTCCTCGATTGACAGAAGCTCTCTTTTTTGTTTAAAACTTCCAACCTACAGTGACTGCAGGACTTGCCTGCAGTCCAAAGTGAAGGCAGGACTGCAGCGCTTGGCTGCAGTCCTCCAATTGCAGTCCTCCATCTTACAATTGTTGATCATTTTATGCATTATCCGTTAGACAGGTGATCTACTTTAGTCCTGCAGCAGACAAAGATAGCACTGTAGGGGGGAACGAGCGGAGAGAGAGAGGTGAGGGGGGTTTTCAGGACCAACGGGAGGGAAAGGGGAGGGTTTTTGGGTTTTTGAGATTTTTGTTTTCTTTTTTTCTTATTGTTTATTGTTTTCTTTTTTTTTCCCCTCTTGGTGGCCCTTAGTAAACTTGTTCAATTTAGCTTGAAAATAATAGTAAGTCAAGGTTGTCCTTAGTAGAAGGGTTGTCCTTAGTAAAGAGGGGATGTCCTTAAACATTTGCCTAAATATTTGAGGATGTAATGTAATTAGGATTACATTGGTTTGATGATGTAATTGATTTGAATAAGAGTTGATATAATGTATTCAAGTTTGTAATCGCGATTACATTACATCTAAAAATAATTGTCCAACCAAATATTCGAACTAGAACTACAACGTAATCGTTATTACTATTACGATTACAATTACATTACGTTGAACCAAACGACCCCTTAGTTTAAAAAGAAATCAAATTGAAATGAACTTTACAACCCAATTCCTACAAGGTAGAAAAATTAATTCAAATGTACGAAATTTACTTAAAAGTTTTCACAAGTAGGGGCTGCAAATAAACAGAGCAACTCGCAAACTATGTTATGTTAACAAAGCAGAGCTTGAACATGAAAATGAGCTCGATTACCTTAACAAGCTGAGTTTTTGAACATAGGATGTTTGGCTCATGAGTTCGTGAACAAGATTGACTCGTGAAGATAGTTCTTTGACTTGACTATGATTCGAGTTGACACGAGTCAATCCATCTATAATTCTCTAATTTTCTTGATTTGGATGTTGAACTGTTAAGAAATTTACGAGAGAGTATAACTTTTAGTCACACCTCGGCTCGGAACTAAAATGCTTATGTGAACGCTACTACAATAAAGATAGTCAAAGTCTCTTTCATACTTATCGTGGATACACCTTAAATGACAATGGTCCATAAAGTCCGGGAATCGAGCTCGAACAATTTGAAAGCTGCACCAAGCAAAGCCAACTCTAGCTTGAACATGCGATGCTTGACTCAGCTCGATTGTAGCCTTATCTACAGGATACAATCTTCTTCCTCCTAGCCACTTGTTCCTTGAATTCCTCCCACTGCCTCTTCCACGTCCTTCCCTTGAGCTCCTAATATTCTTGTCTTTCTCTTTGCCCTACTCTATCCCAAGTCCTAGGAATCATCCTTCAATGATTGTGCGGGCTCTGTCATGGAACAGGCTGCCTCTAGTCTGAGCTCCTAATCTTCATGTCTCTCTCTCTTTGCCCTACTCTATCCCAAATTCTAGGAATCATCCTTCGACAACTGTCCAGGCTCTGTCATGGAACAGAGTTGCCTTAGTCGCTAGACAATTGTTGGAATATGTGTTGAAACATCCTATTAGTATATTTGGTATGTTGGAATATGCCATAGAATATTTCTATAGAGAGTTAATGTAATGAGAATATGCCATAGGATATTCCTATAGAGAGTTAATGTAGTGAGGAGGTTGTAAGGCTATAAATAGCCAAGAGATTATCAATAAAATACAACTATTTTCTACATGGTATCAGAACCACCTTTCCACAAACCCTGACCTTCCCCCTCTTCTCTCTCTCTCTATGCTACCAAACCCTAATCCGCACACAGCAGCCCCCCCTTCCTGTGCCTGCGGCGGCGGCGGCGGCTGCTGCCTGCTGCTGCGGCTGCCTGCTATTGCGGCGGCTGCTGCCCGCTGTGGTACGTGCGCCGGCCGCCCCTCCCACGTGCACGCCGCCCCCTTTCTACAATAATAAATTACCCACACAAGAGATATATCCACCATTCAGAGCTCAAGCCACTCGTATCTATCGGGGTACAAAGCTCAAACTGACATGGTGCAGACAGTTTACTATAGAGCAACTTTGATCGGAATCGATAAAATTAAGGGTTTATGATTTTCCCTAACTTGATGAACCCAGACCCGGAGTCGGATGAGGAGATTTTTTGTGTGGAAAAGACGAAAAAGATTTAAATTAATGGTGATGGGAATCACCACAAAGATAGCTTTATGAATATTGAACTCTTGCCTCTGAGTTAGAGATCAAGAACACACAAAATAAATTGTGAAAAAGATTATTACAATAGGTTTAGGCCCTCCTTTTATATCCGTAAGCAACCTTCAATATTTTCTAACTAGGACTGGGAACAATTAATCTCAAAAGGAATAAGTTAGAAATCCTAACTTATCCTCTCAATTTCCATAAAAACAAAATAGTAGGAAGGAATACTAATCCTAACTACTTTCTATAAAAAGCAAAACAATAATAAAAAGAACCCTAATCCCAAAAATTAGGTATTCTAATACTAAAAGATAGAAATCCTATCACTAAAGCTAAATGGAAATCCTCCCATATCACACTTTGTTGATTGTGAAAGTAAGAAAGTAACAGGTTAGGAGAACAGGAGAGAGGATGACAGCAACTGGTGGTGGTCGTAATAGTCGTGGTGGGATGAAAAGGAGAATCAAATAAAAACTTTGAAGATCATATAGATGCACAAGGGTGTCTATCAGTCATTTCTTTCTTTGATGCAAGCCATATGAGGGAGTTTCTAACAGATTTCAGTCCTGCCTATGTCAGACGGACACAGATAAATATGATACAGTGAGGACATGGTGACAAGGACATGGCACCAATTTTGGTGTGGCCTATTGTATTTTGGAGTGCTTGTGTATCCGACAAGACATGGCACACTTTTTTTGGAGTGTTTGTGCTTCCTAGGGTCCTGCTAACAACGGGGAGAGAACTTGCGAAAAAACATCATTATGGGGGTTCCGATTTACCCTTTCATAATGGTATTCTCTTTACATTTATTCAAGCCTTAGAACAAAAAATAAAGGCAGCCTCCCTGCGTATGTCTCTTATACTTTTCTTGTACATGTAGTTCTCCATGGCCATGTCTCAATATACTTATCAATGTATTTAAACGTTAATGTTGTTCACTATGACAGAAACCCAAACCAGTTTCACAATGCATCAACTGGAGCAGTCTTATTTCTTCATGAGCTTAGGTGGTGGAACACCTTTTACCAACTCAATACACCTTATGATTACCTTGTAAAATTTAACGAAGTATGAGTCAATCACCAACCACCCTTGAAGTGCCTCCAACTCGCAGATCCCAAGATACTTGCAGATTAAGAGGGATCTCAAAAATTATACCATATGATTCGGTTGCCTTAGAGGCATTCATCCATATTATGGGCCTAACAACAAACTAAATATTTTACTCCCAGATATTTTTGGTAACTAAGGCTTCCAATATTGACCTTCCAGCTACACCCACCTAAACTTTTTCATCTGCAATGACAACCTGCATCTGTTCACACATTTTATTTTCAGTTTTAGTAAGGTTCACTGGATATAGGCATATAGCAATCACTGGACAGCATAAACCCATCGAGTTTTCATACATTCAATTTAAACACCTCCCAAGGTATTAACAACTCTTTCAGTAATGCCCTTGCTCATCTAACTAGGCTTTCAGGCTTTCAGTTTCCAGCAATTTTAGTACTTCTGGATGGTTTGGCTTGGGTTTCAGTTAGGACTTACTAATTATGAAATTCTACTTAAGGAATCGAAAAAATAAACTTTCATCTCCTTGAAAACATAGATCTCCCTCTCTCTCTCTCTCTCTCTCTCTCTCTCTCTCTCCCCCTTCCATCCATCCCTTACCAATATTGTTTCTATGCTTGTTCTATTACACTAACAACCCTCAAATTTAATTTGTGGCAAAGTTATGAAGTATTCAAGGATTAAATCGAACAGGTGTAGAGTAACACTTGTTATATTAAGAGACTATCTGAAAAGATGTAACTACATAACATTGCAAATTAACACATTGCAGTTATCTAATATAACTTGGAAGTAACTTTTACATCATTAACTTGGAAGTTGACCCAGTTCAGATCTAGATTAGTTAGCAAAACTGAAAGCAAAAGGGCAACTGTACATTTTTGGGCCAATACTTCAAATCATGCCTAATTCATTCAGCTTTTCGTTTTTTTCATTAAGCAGAATAGATAACAAGAATTACTCTGGGGAGTCTATTGGTTTTATTCATACCGGAATGACCACATTTCCCATGTATTTCACTAATTAGGCTATCTCCAATAGGGATTTCTAAAATTGAGTTTCTATCCTACTTGGCATTGTACTATAATTCTATCAGAAAATTTTTATCCTAGTTGGCAGAGTTTCTACATAGAAATTGTACCCCAAAAAAAAACTCTCCAATGGTCCTCAATTTCTATAAAAATGGTCAATTTAGTTTGAAAGTAGGGTATAATATTAATTTCTATGAGAGATGGAGAATTTCTATGAGTTTCTATATGTACAAACCCTCATAGAAATTCTTCATCCTACATCAGCGCCACGTAGGATGGAAATTGGAATAGAAACCATTGTTGGGAGAAGTTTTTCTAAAAAATGTTTCTACCATAGAAATAGGAGAGAGAGAAAAACTCATTGGAGATGGCCTTAGAACTTCAGATTCCAGAAAAAATATTGATAGAGATAGAAAAACTCATTGGAGATGGCCTTAGAAACTTCAGATTCCAGAAAAAATATTGATATCATAATTGTAACAAGCAAGTCAATATGTTGCATGTTATTAGGGGCACAAAGGTCTCATACTACAATATACAATTTAATTGGCATCCCCAAACAGAAAACAAAGAAAGAAACCCTTTGAATAAGTTAGGATGTTATTCCGATGTGATTTGTTTCTTTAGTAACTTGGTCAATAGGTTGTTAGTCATATCTTGAAGTTTTTAGTTTAGCCGAGTTATTCTTATTTTCTTGCAAAGGCCGTTTGTTGTTGTGAGTTGTATTTAAAAGTAAAAAGCTATTGAATAAGGCATGAGAGGTTTATCAATCGACATGTAAACATTAGATCTCATGGTTTCCTCATTCAAACCAACTCTAGTTTCTTTGCATCAAGATACGTTCCAAGCAAAAGCCATTTTAAGTACCAAAGTGATATCAGAGTTTAGGGATGGACCAAAGGGTGGAGCAGCTTGAAGCCAAGATGGCATCTTTATTTAAAGGCCAGACGAAAGGAAATCATGGCCAAAATTGTCAAGTCTTTTATGAAGTTAAATACCAATGTTGATCAGCTATCCCTACAGCCTGCTACCTCCCGTATGGCCGGTGAAAGTGCTCAAGCTTAGTTGTGAACTAGTGGTGGACATCCAAGTGCCAATACAAAAGCTCAAGTTGGTTGCTCCACTCATTACTATATCCCAAAACACGTCAAGCTAGACTTCCCGCATTTGAAGGGAGGAGAAAATCCAGTTAGTTGGTTATATAGAGTACAAATATTTTTCATCTCCATGGAATACCAACAGCAATTGGCATCCTTTCACCTAGAATAGAATGCACAATTATAAACAACTGTTGGAATATATTTCCTGACAAGAATTTCACAAAGGGGTCAATTCTTGTTATGATCCATTGCAACTCGTTGATTTATGTTGTGAACTCACAAAGTTACAGCAAATAGGACCGATAAGTGATTATCAAACTAAATTTAAAAAGCTTCTATCCAAGGTGGGCCATCTTTCGCAAGCACGCCAAGTATGTTGCTTTGTTAGCGAGTTGAAGAATAGCATCATAGATTGTGTATTAACTAGAAGGCCAACTATATCATCTTCTGCCATTTGTCTAGCAAGGCCATATGAGGCTCGTAATTTTTCCTAAAAGTTGTTCAACAAGAAGAGCTGAAGTCAATTAGTTATATGTCCACGAATTCGAGTCCTACTCCTATCGAAAGGCTTACCCCGATTGAGCTCCGGAAAATGAGAGAATGTATTGTGTTTCAACTGCAACGAAAAGTTCAATCCGGGACATTGATGCAAAAAATGTTTCTTGGAATTAAGAGGAAGAACATGATGAAGACTACGGATGATACGTCCTTGAGGACAAGGACAAAAGTTGGGGGGAGGAATTTTATGATGGTAACATATTTAGTTATTTGACTGCTTTTAGTAAGTTAGGATGTTATTCTGATTTGTTTCTTTAGTAGTTGTTTTTTGACTTGGTTAATAGGTTGTTAATCATATCTTGAAGTTGTTGGTTTATTTGAATCGTTCTATTTTTGCAAATGTTTTTGTTGTGAATTGTATTTTGAAAAACCTATGGATAAAGACATAAGAGTTTATCAATCAATGTTTAAACGTTAGAGGTCTTGGTTTTCTCAATCAACCAATCCTATTTTCTTCGCACCAAGATAGCTTCCTAGCAAAATCCTTTGTACGTAGCAGTATATCCCATTCATTCATAAGCTGCAACGCTGAGGAGATCGGCAGTGGAAGCCTTTACCATAGTTTGCGGTATCGGCCGATACAGATACGGTTTGGCATGTCCTGATCCGACAATGACCGATACCGACATTGGGCGTCTCTTTTCCCGTCAATTAGGCAACAAAATTGAACGTAAAAGACCAATCAACAAGGGTATAAAAGCATAGTAAGGTTGTAAAAGCATGTAAAAGAAGAAAACTTATATATCGCAGGTAAACCAATCGGCAAGGGTGACTACTACTTCATTACATTTCAAAACTACTAAGAAACAACACATGAAATACTTAAAATTATACCTAAATGTATAAAATATTTTTTTCTAAAATTTTAATAATCTATTAATAATTATTTTCTTTTCGATACAAAAATATCTGATACTCCGTTCATAAACCATCGATATTGCCAATATCGCCGATCCCGATACTCATAAAAATGGTCCGATATCGATAGTGTGAACCTTGCCATTTACTTGCTTAGATGATTTAAAGGAAACTTTTAGAGAGAAGAAGAGTCATCTTCGTATGATTTTCACTTACTTATAAAAAGACTTATGATAGAGTACATGGGAGGGAGTGTCATAGACTTCAGAAAAGAAACAAGTCTTTCATAGCTATTATAAATGATATTTTCAATGGAATTACGATTATTATGTAGAATGTAGATCATTGGAGGAGATACTACATCATTTTCCATTAGTTGATTTACAACAAGGATCAACATTATATCCTAACCTATTTGCGTTAGCTATGAATAAAATTACGGAAAATTTCAACAGTAGCATTAAAGTTTATTTAAATTGCAGAAAAGGAACAAACTTTGCAAAAATTTCAGATTGAGCATCGTCGCGCCCCATTTTTGGGCGTGAAAAATTAACCACCCCCAGTCTGGTTGAAAAAAAGAAAATTAATAAAAAATAAAAGGGCGCCCAAATAAGGGGCGCCAAATTTGCATTTATTGGCTTACTCCGCGACAAAAAAAATAAATAAAAAAAAAGGGCGCCCAAATAAGGGGCGCCAAATTTGCATATATTATTAAAAAAAAAGGACTTTAGTTTAGCATTGTGCTCGATGTAACTCTTATTAATTTGAACATGTGTTCAGCTACACTTTTTTGGACTCATTCTTCCATTTCTTAGTCGAAGCCACTGTGCTCCTAGTCAAAGTGTACTTTCGAGAAATGGACACTTGTCTACAGGGAGGGTCTCGTTTGCAAATTCGGCGCCCCTTTCTTGGGCGCGCTTTTTTTTTATTTTTTATTTTCCGGATACAAAATCGGCGCCCCATTCTTGAGCGCTTTTTTTTTTTTTTTTTAATAAATGCAAATTTGGCGCCCCTTATTTGGGCGCCCTTTTATTTTTTATTAATTTTTTTTTTTCACAGACTAAGCCAGATTTGGGGGGTGGTTAATTTTTCACGCCCAAAAATGGGGCGCGACGATGCTCAATCTGAAATTTTTCCAAAGTTTGTTCCTTTTCTGCAATTTAAATAAACTTTAATGCTGCTGTTGAAATTTTCCGATAAAATTACCAAGCAATTCAGTATAAAGATCCATATTGTATGTTGTTTGTTGATCATATTGTAATGAGACTAAATAAAGGTTAGACTCTAAATTGGATATCCGGAGAGAACGGAGTCCAAGAAATTTTAAATTAGAACAAAAACGAGTATATGAAATGTAATTTCAACCACATGTAAAAGGAAATCGGTAATGAGTACATAATAATGGATAAGAGATACCTAGTGCAACAGTTTTCAGTATTTATGATATTTAAGATCAATCATTCAACATGATGGAGAGATTAAGAATGATGTTTTTTGTAGAGTTACAACAAGATAGGTTGAAGTCGGAAGTGCTTCTAACTGTTTTATAATCTAAAGATAACAGTGAAGTTGAAAGAATATTTCATAAGACAGCCATAAATGTCGGGTATGATTTATGGATCAGAGGGTTGGCAATTAAAAAGCATGTCCAAAACATGAGATAGAAAAAAAATGTCTCACGTTGTTTGGTCATATGCAACGTAAACCAATAGATACACCAGTTATGAGCAGTCAGAATTTTTGGCAAATGAGCTACTATTACTAGGAGTAGGCCTAAATGTCAGACTAGAACTAAAGTTATGGTTTTTTATTAATGTTACAGAAGACACGGACATCACCACTGAATGGAAGAGAATGATTCAAATAGGTGACCACAAAATTTTGGGATAAGTTGAATGAGTTGAAATCCTAAACTTGAAAACTAGAATTCTTAGTAAAAACCATGTAAGAACATTCAAACAAAAAAAATTCTTTCAAATGTAGTTTCAAATGTAGCGCCAAAGTAACCTTTGAGAGATGAACAAAAAGAGCTAAAACATGGAAAACATCTCATCAGTCAAGTACCAATACATAAAATAAAGCATACCTTTGCCCTAGCTTCAGACAGCATTCTCTCTGCTTCCAAGGCTTGGTGCTTCTCTTCTAGTTTAGCATAGAACTACAGAAAATGGTGTGGGTAGATTGGGGTTAAATATGATAGAAGCATTAATATGTTGAATACCCAGGCAAATAAGTTAAAAGACAATACCTCCTTCCGCTTTTCTGCACGCTCACCGCATCTGAATGTAGGAGCAGTTCCCACTGTTAGCCTAGCTCTGGACAATCTTAAAGATGTTACATTTCTATGTATATAATTAAGGAAAATTCAATATCAATCTTTATAGATGACACAAACGAACATAATTCTCTGGACCCATAAGAGCAGTAAAGGATACGAAGAAGCAACTGAGCAGCCATCTTCCTCCTGTGTGTGTACTACATTATCAGATTGCAGAAGCTTCCTACTGTAGGATATGCTTCTCTGTAATAATGGAAAGATACCATCATCAGGCAGGAAAAAAAAAAATCTTGCATACTCAATAAATATATAACATCAGTTATTTCCCAAAAACCTATTCCACATTGATGCATATGTTACTTCCCAAAGGAACTTATTCCACATTGATGCATATGTTACTTCTTCCTTCAAACATCAGAAGGTACTATTCAGACCTCTAAAAGATGTAATTGATCTAGGCAAGTTCTAGTTGCTGAAATATAATACAAATTTACTAGCAAAAAGGAAAACAAATCCGACACATAAACACCCAGTTAATAGTTATGTATTGGAATAGAGGAAGCCCATCCTCAAGAGAATAAGCTGAAAGTAAACAGAAAGGAGTATCTTATCAATTTGTGAGAGAGAGAGGGGCAAGCGTTTGGTTTATTCGGTATCAACCGAACCGTAATAGTCAAAACCGAATAAACCAAAATTCTAAAAATCCAAAACCGAACCGAAATTAGCCATAACCAAAACCGAACCGATAATCGATTCGGTTTATTCAGTTGGGTTATTTCTATTGTCTAATGGGCCGGACCCAAAGTTGGGATTGTGTTTAAATTATATTAAAATGTACAATTTTTATACATATGTTTGTTGTATTTCAAAGTTGGGCCCAAAGTTGGATTAGTTGTTAAATTATCAAAGTTGGACATTAAAACACACAGAGAATGTTGTTTTCAAAATATACACAAAAATATACACATTTTTAATTATAAAATATGCATAAAATTGAGGGTATTTGCATAATTTCACAAGCTTTATTCGGTTTTCAATTTTTACCGAAACCGACATAAAAATTCGAAATCGAAACCGGATTTTAGTATTCGCAAAACTGAAACCAAACCGATATTTTTTCAAACCGAACTCTTATTCAGTTCGGTTCCCAGTCCAAAACCTAATAATACTTACCCCTACTGTATAAGATGAAGGTATTAGTTGTGCCGGGTAACCCGAAACCTAGACCAGGCCTGCACTGATCAAACGGTCAAAGCCTGGTCCCAGTTCGAACACGAAAGCAAGCAGGTTGAGCTGGGTTCTCCTGTTAGCAGCCGGTCCGGGTCGGGTTTTAGAAAACCGGAGGCCCGGCCTGGCACGAACCCATTAGCACAGATCGGTTAGGAGTCTGATCCAAATCCGGTATAAATGTCAAATTTATATGTACTATATATGTTGTTGTAGTTAGTTTCTAACTAAGTTGATTGTGCCAACTAATAGATAAAATAAGAGTTATCTTAATCTTTATCATGATAATGTTATGATCTCATTGTAATCTTGTTGAGCATATGACTATTATAAATAGAAATGTATGGAAATCCCATAAAAAGTTATACACCAATATTATTCTCACGGTTAATCTCTCTCCCGAAATTTCTTAGCCATTTATTTGACTACAACTACTACGAGTTGTCAGCAAGCCCAGTCAATTTCTTTGGAATTCATCAAAGTAGAGCTAAAGATTTTTTTCATAATGGTTCTTTCTCGCCAAAAGGAACTTCTTTTCTAAGAAAATATGTGCCGCCAACCTCCATGGCAGGCGCTCTATTAGCCAGTAATGGCCTAGAAAATCTTATTTTTGTTTTTTAGATTCGCCGTATCATAGCCAGAAATAGCTTAGAATATAAGTTATGTTCTCGAAAAGTTTTCCTTTAAACTATGAATTCTATGATTTGATTAAACATTATCTGCAGCGTCACCGACGCTAAGAATTTACAATCGTCTTGCCTCTAAGAATTAACTAAACCAAGCGTTGTCATAGGCGAGGCTAACTTTTGTAAGCATGTCAACATCGTTGCAGCACTACCTTCGCCAGATATGAAGCTGCTAATTGGCAAATGACAATCTCGTTATAGGCAAGGCTAAAAGTAGGTGAAGGCTAGACGCAAGGTGTAGCTATGTCGCATCATCAGTTTCACTATTAGTAAAAAATCGGCTAAGGCATAACCTCTCTGTAGGCGAGGCTAGCAGAGTTCTAGCCTCATTGTATCGCTAGCATCGCCACAACGATAGATTTCACCTGAAGCAAAGTTAATAAATTGGCAGAGGCCTAACCTCGCCGTATTGTTAGCTTCGCCCAACGCAAAACTACAAAATAGCCTAGTTCCTACCCTCGTCGTATCACTAGCGCATTAGCTTTGCCACGAAGCAAAAACTATACATTGGCCGAGTTTATTGGCTCGCCATATTACTAGCACATTAGCTTTACCAGAAGCAAAAGCTATAAATTTGGCAGAGGTTCTTGCCTCGCCATATTGATAGCAACAATAGCTTTGCCAGAAGCAAACGCTACATAAATGGCAGAGTTTCTATCTCACCGTAATGCTAGCTCGGCAAATATTAGCTTGGCCAGATACAAAACTACAAACTGGCAGAGGCCTAGCCCGGTTGTTTCGTTAGCTTAGCCAAATGAAAGGCTACAAATTAATAGAGGCATATCCCTTTCACTTCGTTAGCTTCCCAAATGCAAAGCTACATACTGGCATAAGCCTAGCCCCTGTCGTTTCGTTAAATTTGCCTGAAGCAAAGCTACAATTTTATCTATAGGCCTAGCTTCGTCGTTTTGTTAGCTTCTTCAGACGCAAAGCTACAAATTGGAAGAAGCTTAGCTTTGTGGTATCATTAGCTTCGCAAGTGCGTATTGGTCATATGATATTTTTTCGGATGATTAATTGATTCACTTTTATGCATGTGATTAATTCAATTATTATTATTTTTTGGTATGAAAAGTGGGAAAATCAGATAGCTATTTGATAGTGCGACTACGCACACTATTCTCCATGAACAAAAATATTTTTCTAACGTTATATTCTAAACCCAATACTCTGGCAATCCTATCAAGCTCATCCGCTCCGATAGAAGGGCACGACATAGCACAATTCGTGTTGTCCAATAGTACTGAATATATCATTAAAGTTGCCTTATATCTTCCCGTTTCGGTTGAATGTTGTTGAGTTTTAAGAGCATTCGAGAAAATAATTATCAAGCTGAAACCACTGATGAAAAAATGTTTAGTATCTTTGCATAACTTCCAATATATATGACTAGAAGCTTCTATTGGAAAAGATGGCCCTCCTCCCGAATGGTTTATATCAAACAATCATTTGAGAAATGGAGGCCAATCATACGACTAGCCCTTCTTCGGCCAAGAAGAGAATGTTTATGCTCTAGCATGACCGTCTGGGTCACCCAGATGAAGACTTGATGTGTTGTATCCTCCATTCTACATGCGGTAATCAACTTACCCGTAGTAAGGATGTCACATATTCTAATACGTTCTGCCAAGCATATTCATTGGAAAATTAAATACTAGACCATCTCGTGCAAAGATAAATTTGCATCATCCCTTTTCTATAGCGAATTCAGGAGGATATTTGTAGCCTATCAACCAACATGGGGACTATCCAACTATTTTATGGTATTGGTTGATGCATCGACTCGACGGCAACATGTACGCTTGTTGTCTACTCTGAATGTTGCATTTGTTAAACTCTTCGTGCAGACGATTAAACTACAGGCTCACCATCCAGATTATCCTATAAAGTCCAGACTTCATATTGCCGGAGAGTTCACATTAAAGACTTTTAATGATAAGTTAAAACTTCACCCGATATTCACACACAGAACAGTCTCGCGGAAGCGTACATTAGCACCTTCAATCGATTGCAAGGACTTTGGTATGCAGACCAAAATCCTTGTTTCTGCGAGGGACTATACAATTCTACATGCAACTATGTGGTCTGCCTGAGACCTATTGCCACCCAACTCTATTCGATATTACAGTTGGTTACTGGGTACGAATCTTACGTTTCGTACCTAACGTTTGGTGTGCAGTCTATGTTCGCCGCCGCAAAGTAACAAAATAGGTCCTCAAAGAAAGATGGAAATCTATATCGGTTATGATTCACCATCGACTATTCGGTATTTAGAGCCCTTGATAGATGTTCTTTTAATCGCAAGATTTATGGATAGTCACTTTGATGGGACAGTCTTCCTACTGTTAAAGGATATAAGAACGTCAATGTTCCTGAAGAACGACACGAATTGACATGGTTTGTTCCCAATTTGTCTTATAGCTTGATCCCCATACCACACAATGTGATAAAAAAAAAGTGCGAATAGTTCTAGATCTTCATAGTGTAGCAAAAAATATGCCAGATGCGTTCTTTGATCTAATTAAAATGACGAGATCATATATACCAGTTATAAACGTGTCTGGTCGCAAGATTTATGGATAGTCACTTTGATGGGACAGTCTTCCCACTGTTAAAGGATATAAGAACGTCAATGTTCCTGAAGAACGACACTAATTGACATGGTTTGTTCCCAATTTGTCTTATAGCTTGATCCCCATACCACACAATGTGATAAAAAAAAGTGCGAATAGTTCTAGATCTTCATAGTGTAGCAAAAAATATGCCAGATGCGTTCTTTGTTCTAATTAAAATGACGAGATCATATATACCAGTTATAAACGTGTCTGGAAGGATACGTTCTCTAATCTAATTAAAATGAAAGAAATGATGCCCCCAAAGGGCAGCACAGACGATGTGTCGCACCCTAAGTACGACATGGTACACCGGTGGCAAGCCAATCTTCTAACCTCGGCCTAAAGTGCGGCGGATCTCTCAGTTCAAAGGATTTCCTACCTCCAAAGAGGAGGAGCTTCACCCCCGAATCTTGTCACTATCTTAACCGTTCCAACTCATGAGATTATTTCGGATTATAGAAGTATCCTGAAAGAGACAAGTGCACATATTCTTATTTTCGAGAATCGTGAAATCTTCATCCACTATGCTTGTTTAGACGAGTTGTGAGATAGGAATGAGATAATCACATGATATCTTTGCATATAAAGTAACCATTGAAATTATAAAGTACGATGATGTTGAACTATTTTTCGTTGAAGAATGTCAATCTAGAACTGATTGGTCAAAATAAAAAGAAGCAATCGAGGTTGAGTTAGACTCCTTGGAGAAGAGAAAAGTATTTGGGCGTGTCGTTCCAATGCAACCCAATGTAAAACATGTCAGATACAAGTAGGCCTTCGTAAGGAATCATAGTGAGAAGAATGAAATAGCGCGGTATAAAACACGCCTTGTGGCACAAGGTTTCTCTCAATGTCCTGGAACCGAATACGAGAAAAATTACTAATGGGCATTATTACGTTATGCTACCTTATCAGTTTGATAATTTTTGAAAAATTGAACATGCAGCTTATGGATGTGGTTACGCATATTTGTATAGGGATATGAAAATCTATATAAAGGTTCCCGAAGAACTTTATCTAATTGATGTAAATAGTTTTAAACCATGGAACATGCTCCCAATTAGGTTGATGCGTTCAGTCAACGAATTAAAACAATCTGGACATATGTGGTATAACCGTCTAAGTAAATATTTGATCAGGAAGTGATATGCAAATAATTAGACATGTCCCTGCATGTTTATCAAGCAATCACACTCCATATTTGCGAGAATAATAGTCTATATTGATGAAATGGATCTCATCGGACTCCGGAAGAGCTTGAGAAAATTGCTTTATATCTGAAGCCGGAATTTGAGATGAAAGATTTTGAAAAAATCCGATTTTGCCTAGGCATACATCTTGAACATTCTATCAATGTATCTTGGTCGACCAATCGAATTACACCCAGAAAGTCTTACATCTTTAATATGGACAAGACGAAGCCTTCGAGTACACCTATGAATATTCATACTCTATATACTAAACGAGACGTATTTCGTACTAAGGAAAATTATAAAGAAGTATTGAAGCCTGGAATTTCATATTTAAGTGCAATTGGCATGTTCTTGTACTTAGCGTAGTGCAGTAAACCAGACATTTTATTTGTTGTGAGTGTCTTGGCTAGATTTAGCGTCGCGTCAACACGTCGTCATTGGAATAATATTAAAGACATCTTTCGTTACTTCAATGGTACTACAGACATGGGTTTATTCTATCCCTATGCATCTAGGAATGGATCACCCCCATTGATCCTCATAATATGTTTCTTTGTTGATTAGATGTCGGTTATTTATTTGACCCAAATAAGGTCTGATTCCAAAGTGGCTATGTGTTTACCATTGGGGATACTATAATATCTTGGAAGTCTATAAACAGACTTTGGTTGCTACATTTTCAAATCATGTCGAGCTCATCACCCTCCATGACGCTACTCGAGAACATGTATGGTTGCGAGTTGTTATCGAACATATTCGTGATACGAGCGGATTTTCTTCCATTAGTGATGTCCGACGACGATCTATGAAGATGACTTAGTTTGTATTGACCAAATGAGGAACGGCTACGTCAAAGAAGACAATACCAAGCGTATTGTGCCAAAATTCTTCTCCCACCAGTAAGGTTAAAGCCAAGCAGATACGATCCTAGAACAATCTTGTCGACTTGTTTACAAAGTCATAACCAAAATCCACTCTTCAGAAGCTTGTTCGAGGAATTGGTTTGTACAAATTGTCTGATTTGCAACGCTTGTAGTTTATTTTGATAAAATATCAAAATTAGGACGAGTATCCCCCCGAAGTATACTCAATGACCTTAATATACTCATTTCCCCTTAAATTAGGACCAATTTTCTATTGAATTTTTTGTTTCTTTAGAAGGTAACCAGACACCACACTGGGATGGTCATACCTCTAAATATTTTTCCTTGAAGACGTATCAACATTGATTCACTTTTTTCCTTCAATTGTAGTTTTTTTTTTTAGTAGATTTTCCATATGAAGGTTTTGGTGAATCATATTTCCGTTGTATATCCCTACAAACTCGTGTTCCTATCAAGAGTCGGATATGACAACTTCATCAATTGCCTGAAGACTTATGCAGATTATATCTTGAGTTGTGCACACTCAAGGGGGAGTTTTATAGTTAGTCTCTAACTAAGTTGATTGTACCAGCTAATAGAAGATAGGATATGAGTTATCATGATCCTTATCTTTTATCATGATCTTGTTAAGATCTTATAGTATTCTTGTCGAGTCCATGGCTAATAGAGATGTATGGAGATGTCATACAGAGTTACACACCAATATTATTCTCAGGGTTAATCTCTCTCCCCAAATTTGTTAGTTATTTATTTGACTACAATATATATATATAAGTATATATCATACGCATAAATGTATTAATATATGAATCTTGTTATGTCATTTTTATACAAACGCATATACAATATAATGTATATACTATATAAATAGTATTAATATGGGTTACCAATCCGGTATTAATGTATCCTATATATGTAAGTATATAACATATATGATATGATATCTATCTATTTATATGGTATAGTGTGTATTATATATCACACAAACGTATACATATATAGAAAATTTTCAAAATTAAATATTTTTTACTAAAAGTGACAAAACCAAGTGCTAAACCAGACCCAGCTCGGTCCAGCCCAGACCGGTTCTACCCAGGTCTTGGGTCAAGGCTGGGTCTGGTTGGTTGTGTCAAAGTCTGGACCAGCCGGGATAGTTTGACCGAGCTATCCCGCCCGACCCAAAACCGGTCAACATCAGTCCGGTCGGCCCGGGCCCGGCTTACTAAACACCTCGAGTATAAGAATGAATCATAAATGAATAAACCACAAATAACAAAAAGATGTTACTGTGTTGGATCTAGGAATTTGAAAGAATGACCAGAATGCGTAATGTCCCAAGTCTCTAATACAAATTACTTGTGTGAAGAATGATATAAAAATGAGCTCCAAAAGAATGCTCTAGTTCTGGTATTACAACCAAAACAAGTCAAACCAAGATATAATAAATAAATGAAAAATAATGGCAAACAATATACCTGAGACTTCTTCACCATGTCTGTTGATCGCATACTATTTACAAGAGTGGGTTTGTTCCCTTTGCTGACAACATCAGAAGGCTGTCGGATTCCACCTGAAGCACGCTTCACAGTTGCAAGAGCACATGGTCGGGTAAAAGTGCGATTTGACTGAACAGTTCCAACATCAGCAGGTTGTGGTGTAGATTTGATGGGAGAATCCAAGGGTTCATGCGTAGTTGGCTTTTCATCTCTATGGTTCAAGTTCTTGTCTGGTGTCTCAGGATCTTGACTTGAGTTCCTAACAGAAAGTGCTTTCTCCTCATTAGAATTTTCATCTTGTTGGACAGATGAAACTTTTACTCGGGAGGTCGAGATGGATTCCTTTACAACAATGAAATAAAAATGAGCTCCAAAAAAATGCTCTAATTTTCGTATTACAACCAAAAGTAGTCAACCAAGATAATGAAAAATAGTGGAAGAAAATAGACCTGAGACTTCTTCACCATGTCTGGTGATCGCAAACTATTTGCATGAGTGGGTTTAATCCCTTTGCTGACAACATCAGAAGGCTGTTGGATTCCACCCGAAGCACGCTTCTCAGTTGCATGAGCCCATGGTCGAGTAAAAGTGTGGTTTGACTGAACAGTTCCAACATCAGCAGGTTGCGGTGTAGTTTTGACAGGAGAATCCAAGGGTTCATGCGTAGTTGGATTTTCATCTCCATGGTTCAAGTTCTTCTCCGGTGTCTCAGGATCTTGACTAGAGTTCCTAACAGAAAGTGCTTCTTTCTCCTCGTGAGAATTTTCATCTTGTTGGACAGATGAAGGCTTTACTCGGGGGGTGGAGATGCACTCCTTTACATCAATGTCTTTTAATTCTTTTGAGTCGCTAGCTTTTTTAAAAAGTCGAGGACCCCAAAGGTCCCTTCTCGGTTCACTAGTGTCAACTTCTCCAAAATGTCTGGAAGGAAGGTCATTAGTTTGATTGGCAGTCCCATTTGGAGATGTCATAGTATGATCTGGTTCTCCGTCCATAGACATGGTTGAAACTTCATTTTCCATTGGACTGCATAAAGCAAATAGTTTTTTTCCCCTCAAATTATAAGAGCACATGAGTACCAAGGAAATATAAACCAAAAATGGACCCCAAAAAAAGATTACATGATACGTTGAACTACAGAAATAAAGCAGAAAAATCATGCTTTTGACACATCAGGAACTAAAGAAAACCAAAAAGAAGTGACGTGATGAAGATATTGCATCTTATGTTTCACGTCTACTCTAATGAAATATCAATATACGAACTATCACATTTCAGGATCTATGAAAGAACACAAATGCAATATCGTTGTAGATGAATACATTTAAGCAACATAAAGAGAAGATAACCAATGAAATATCAATATCTTTGTAGATGAATATTTAGACTACTTGTGAAGAAAACCAACACAAACAAACAGTACCCAAATTTCTTATTTTAGATAGCTAAAAGCACATGCTCTATATTAACAAAACACAAGTTATTACAAATATAATAAACAAGACAATAGGATCTAAACCATACACTCATTTTTCCTCAATTATATAATTATCCTACTGCTCCCAGTATATTTGGTAAAAATAGATGTTTGAATAATTATCTCTCCATAATGGAAAATTTATAAGATTCGAATGATGAATGCAATAACTTCAGCATTATACCTATTTTCCAATGATATGTTATTAGTATTGTAGGATACACAATATCTATCATACAATAAGATACAGCACCATTTCAATACCTATCGGTTAGTCGTCTCGTTAGGTCAAAAAATCGGACGATATGCCAACCATATTGTCCGATATATATTATTGTCCAATACTAAATGGATAGTTAGATCTGAACGTATTAGGTTTAAACCTAAGGACCAACCCATCATATTGAAGTAAAAAGACCTATTTTTTGTTCTTCCCTTTTCACAGAAACCTACAAACCAGTCCCATTAATGGTCTCCTCCAACAATCTTCTCATATAATCGCCTCCTCCAAGGCTCTGCAACCACCATAGGCATTGACTCTCCTCCATCTCTTTCATCAACCTCCATACCTCTCTAGACGTCTAAATACTTTCGATAACCTCCATATGTCCTCTAGAACTTGGGTGACCTCCAACATCAAAATTTGGTGACTTTGATGTGTTTGTATAGCAACTTTTGGTGACTTTTAATGTGTTTCTTATAGCAATTTCTTGGTGGAACTTTTTGTGGTTTTGGTAGCAATTTTTTGGTGATGTCACTCTTGGTGCTATTTGCGTCAGGAACAAATGAAAAGGACTGTTTGTGCGATTTGTGACGTCACTATGAATGTTTCTCCAGAAATTGTGTGTTGTTAATATTTGTACTAGTATTCACTTTGATATTCATGTAATGAGTACTCAAGAATCTGGATCTTGGAACTAGATAAGTACCCTTTAAGATGAAACAAATAAGAAGCTTATGAGGAAATTATAGTCAATCATCTTCCTATATGGTTTATGAAGTCTAAACCTTGGGTTTTGTATCATATGATATGCCAAGTTAATTGTTACACGATATGTATCAGAAGTTGAGAGATGAAAGACCATGAAGACTAAACTTTTTTGTGAAATGAAACATGGCAGACAAAAATTACGAGACCAAAAAGTGATGCTTGAAGAAAAGGCACACAAAAAGTGCCGACAGTTTCCTACTTCATTTTATTTTTGTGGTTTATGTTAAAAAACAAAAATATAACATATAAGACACAATCTCCTCCATTTTCCACAATAAAGAATAGAATACTCCTACCACTTCATATATAATTTATGAGACTCGAGTGGTGTAGAATGACTTCAAGACCATATATACCCATATTTCAAAATTGATGATAACAAGCGATGGAAGACCTTAAAGATTAAATATTTTGAAGAAAATAAAGACCAAAGCTAATTTTCTATCAATACACATAATGACGAGCTTAGAAGGAAAAGAACAACACAGTTACAATGTGTCGAGTTTCCTATTTTATCTCACCAAAGAATCATGCTTTGTCATATTCTTACAAAAGACAACAAAATATAACACAGGCACCATCTATCCACAATAAAGAATGAATCAATCCAAGCAGCTGACAGGAAAAACATAAACTATTGCGGGAATCGGTAATTTTCTAGAAAATATTGATGAACCCAAATTAAATCCAAATAACAACGTCTAGTTTATCTCTCACCAAAGGATTATGTTTAATATTAAGAAAATAAAATCATATAAAATATAAGAGCTTCCACAGTGGAAGATGTTTCAAGTGCTACATTTTGACTTTAGTAAAATTTTATAGCACTTGAAGGCTGCAATGGGCACTTGTCTATACTTGAAAATTGCTAGAAAGCTAATTTAGATTTGGAGCGTGCCCTAGCTTCTCTATATTAATTCATGAGCCCACCAAAATTAACCGCAAATAGGGAAGGGAAATAAAAAGGGAAAAGACGGGGGAGAGGATAATTTGGAGTATCTGTTTCGAGTGTATAGGAGACGCTCCAAAAATAATTTACACAATTTTTAATAATTTGGAGTATGTGTTTAGAGTGTCTCCGATGCTCTAAGAGCATGCACAGCAGATACTTCAAACACATACTCCAAATTATTAAAAATTATGTAAATTATTACTTTTAGAGTGTCTCCTTGATATTGGCAAAATGGTACACTCCAAACAAATACTCTTATTTTTCTTCCATGTTTGGTAAGATTTTTCTTCCTCTTTTCCCTCTTTATTTTTCTCCATTGTTTGGTAAGGACACTTAATTTGGTGGGCCCGGGAATTAATATAGAGGATCTAGGGCACGCTCCAAATCTGGAGTGTCTTTCAAGTGCTATATTTTAACTTTAGTTAAACTTTGTAGCACTTGAAGGCTCCAGTGATCAATTGTTCATACTTGAAAATGGATGCTCTAACACATGCCCCATTTGTCCACAATAAATAATGAGCTTTTCCCAACAAGAAAAGAATCAAATCAGATCTTTCTTTATCATGGGAAACCTAATTACCTAAACTGATCAATAATAAACGGTGTTATATTCCATAATAGTCAATAGTCAACTCAAACAAGAACATTTCAAGAAAATCACCCCCGCCCCAACCTCACACACACACACAGAAAAAATGGATATTCTCAAAGAAAGCAATGAGAAACCTTGAAGATTAAACCGTTCCAAGAAACTGAACACACAACACTTTGTTTTATACCAATTATACCACCAAATGACGAGATTACAAGTAAAAAAAAAAAAAAAAATCAAAATTCCTACTTCATTTCACGAAACTTTGTGTTAAAAAAACACACACACACACACATTACATAAAGAAAAACACGAAAATCAACAAAAAGAAAAAGGAAATTTCAAAAAAAAAATACAAATTTTTCCCAACAAAAAATAGAAAGAAATTAAACATAAATTCAGCCCCTCAACTGATTGATCAGGAAAGAAAGAAGAAAAATAAAATCTGACGTTTCCGCAATGAAAATTAGAACCAAAGGAAGAATGGAGAAATTTTCTTACGATGGCAATGGTATGGACCGGAAGGAAGGATTTCTCCGTCGGAGCTCGAGGGGGTTTGTAGGGGAGGATATTTATAGGTGCCCCCCCCTCACCTCACCTTCGTTCATCCCTGTGGCCGGACGTGGGTCCGACTTATATAATGGGACCCCTGTGGGGCTGGCCTCACTCAAACGAAGGGAAGGGAGTGTTTTGCGGAGCTTCTAACAAACTCATTCCATCATTGATTGCACATTTGTCCTAAACCTTCTACAGGACCACCAGGACCGGAGAAAATTTTTTGGATAGTCCGGTATAAATTTATGTGGACCACAAGTTGCATTAGGCAAACGAAAACTCTATTTTATCCGTCCGTGGGTCCTGTATTGCGTAGCGGACAGCCATTGGTCTTCCTTGCTAACCTGGGCCCACTCTATGCGGATGAGCCAATGGCCTCCTGTCACGCGGACGCGGATCAGCCCCACGGACGGACAACCAAGTAGTGCCGATAAAATTATAAAGACATTCCAAAAGATGTTATGACTGTCAAAAATTTTGACAATTCTGCCAATATAATGGACTTTCAAAATTTTCGACAGATCCAAATACATAATGGATGCAGGACTCTAAAAAAATTCTACAGTCCTGAAAACATACAAAACTGTAAAAATTTTCTATAGTCCTGTCTGGATCCTGAATTTATGTTTGATGTCAAAAATTATATTGATAGGACAGTCCTGTATCTATAGTGTAAAGCTCTTTAGTGAATTTTTTTTGAGTGACAAACTTGTAGGTCCTGCTTTTGTATTGCTTTTATAAATTGTCTTCTATTATAACATGTTTGGGCCGAAATTACATTTGGACGCAAACTTATACTTAAGACAATTATAAAAAAAAAAAAATCTATAATAAGATAGAAACCGTGTGGATAAAAATTAGGTTTAATTGCTACTTGATACCCTCAACTATTATCATTTTTCAACTTTGTACCCTAAACTTTTTTTTGTAACAACTTGATACCCGGATATTATTTTGGACAAAAATGTCCCTACCCCTAACCTCCCTCCTCCCTGCTCGCTTCGCCCCCCCCCCCCCCCCCCCCCCCCTCTGCTAGCTCCGGCCGCCCACCCGCATGCTAGCTCCCCCCCCCCCACCCCCCTGCTCGCTTCAGGCCATCCCCCCCCCCTCTCGCTCCGGTCGTCCGCCCGCTCCCGCCTCTCCCCTCGGGCTCGGCAGCGGGAGGAGGGGGGCTGGGAAGGGGGGTGCGGGGCGGGAGGCGGGGCAGGGGGTGGCCCGGAAGCGAAGAGGGGGGGGGGGGGAGGTTGGCCGGAAGCGAGGAGAGGGGGGGTTCGGCCGGAGCTAGCAGGGGGGAGGGGGTGGTGGGAGGGAAGGGATAAGGGCATTTGGGGATTTTTTTTAAAATGTTAGGTATTAAGTTGGAAAAAAAAATAGTTGAGGTATCAAGTTGTTACGAAAAAAAATTTATGGTACAAAGTTGAAAAACGGTAATAGTTGAGGGTATCAAGTAGCAATTAAGCCTAAAAATTAAAAAAAATAGTGCCTACAACCAAAGTTTACAACCCCTTTACAATCCGCCACGTGTCAGACTTCGATTGGAGGAGGGAAGGAAATGGTGGGGTCGGGTGGAGCCCATGTAGCAGGGGGTGAGAGTGGTGGTGGGACCCGATATGACCCATGTGGCCATGTGTAAGGGGTGGGAGAGAGAGAGATTGTAAGAAAGTTGTAAGAATTTGATAGTAAACTTAGCATTTTTCTTAAAAAAAAAAAAACAACTAGCGAACATACTACATATGGTTACAGCTCAGCTCATACTATAACTGTACTATGACAAAAAAAAATTTAATAAATATAGAATATTTAGAGCTTTTTTGTTGAGTGTAAAAAATTTCATGTCCAGGATACAGTTTTTTTTTTTTTTTTGGCTGAGACATGACCATCATTGGATTCCAATTGCGCATTACTATTATTAAAAATGAGCTCGTACATTCTAAATCTAAATCAGGATAAACCTTAGTATTAATGCGCGGGGACCGGATTTATATTTGTAATACCAAGTTCCTGCTCGTCAGATAGTGTTTGACCCTAGTCCGCATGAAAGTAGGTCTTTTTCAGTCAAATATAGAGCTTGGAGATGTATTTGAGAGAATTAATTCTTGAATGTTTATTCTTCTCACAGTGGAGGATATAGAAAGGGGTTGGTATTACCATATATGATTGTATTATTATATGGCAATTATCAAATACAAAATATTCCTACCATCAAGTACTACCATATATGATGTTATTCGTATATGACAAGTACTAAATATATTCATACCGTATACAAATATTATCATGACTCACCCTAACAATCTCCCACAAATTGGAGCATAAACTTCGAACATGTCCAACTTGTCTGGTGCGTCATAAAATACCTTCTTAGAAACACATTTTGTAAGAACATATGTCAGTTGCTCTTCAGTAGGAACAAAAGAAAAGCTAATAAGTTTTGCATCCATTTTTTTATATGAAATGACGATAAACTTCCATGTGCTTAGTGCGTTCATGTTGCACTAGATTATATGATATCTCAATAGCTGTCTGGTTGCCACTTGCCACAGTACAACTTTATTACACTTTTAAGTTTAAATTTCAAATCTTGTAGAGATTTCTCAACCACAAAACTCACAAACCCCATGAGTCATGTCTCTGTACTCAACCTCGACACTTGACCATTTCGGATCTACCAATGCATCTTTAAAGGGACGATCTTCAATAACAGAAAGCTAGGGATCAGAGGTAGGATAGATCAATGAGGGGACAATAATATCTTCAACAACATTCAATTGATCAAGACTAACAATTCGACTGGTCAAATTTTTTTCATTCTTGGATATAACTGGATTCGACGGGTCGACCATCATATTTGACGAGTCGAGTCGGTATTTTCTGATTTAGGAAAGCAGTTCTTGACTAGAAACTGATCTATGAAACAATCAAATTGAAAATAAAGTTCTTAACCAAAAACTGAAATAAGAAACAATCAACTGAAAATATATAAAGTTCTTAACTAGAAGCTGATTTAAGAACACAATCAAATTGAAAGGAAAAAAGTTCTTGACCATAAACTGACATAAGAAACAAACAAATTGAAAAGAAAAGACGAAGTCCTCACGGATCTTTGCTCTAATACCGAGTCAAATATAGAACTTGGAGATGTATTTGAGAGAATGAATTCTTGATGTTTATCCATCTCACAGTGGAGAATATATATATATAAAATCAGCACGTGCGGGCTCAGTTAAATCGTGTGTCTCCCCGTACACAATTTTTAGCCGGTCGTTATGTCGCTTCGGACTCTTCCTGCGGAACTTGTCCGCACTGGCTTTTTCATCATCGTCCCACACGCACGCCTCGCGCATTCCGCGCGCTCCAGAGCCTCACGGGACGGGCGACTTCTTTCGACGCCGGCAACTCAACGCCTCACTTCGCCCACGACGCCGAAGGCGCCCCTGACGTCTTCACGACGCCTACGACAGCCGATGCCGTCCAGCCACCCGTTCTATGCGCACGACGTCCTTACGACGTCTTCTCGACGCCCTTACGACGCCGCACGACGGGCCGCGTGGTCAGCCGTCGTTTATACTCGTGGTAGAATGGTGCCGGTCCTCGACCATCCGCGCGGCGTCCTAGCCGTTGAGTTTTCATGTCCGGGCGTCCCATTCTGACCCACGCGAGCTCAGATCGTGGCCATTTTTCGTCAGTCCTACGACGTTGCGGATGTCCCACATCGCACAGGCCAGACTCATCATCGCCCTATTCCTACCCTATATGATGATATTCATATATGGTAAGTATTAAATATATTCATATCATATAAAAATATTATCATGACTAACGCTAACATTATCCAGTGTCAAAAACTTTGGTCTAAATAGTACTTGTATCAGTTGGAAATGAAACAAAAATCTTTGGATGGGTTGGATTGGGTTTTACATACTATTGGTTCAATTAGTTTCGTTATGGTCTTTTCTTAACTTATTTTTTGGAATTACATATCATTTAGTGTGATAAAAATAATTTTATGGATTTAGCAATTTGCTTGGCCATTGATATTGATTAAGTTGAATTGATATTAAACTAGGACATTCTTAAGAAATTGTTCCTCATCGTTGCATCTATGGGTTTACACTTGTGCTCGTTCCAGACATGCTCCCTCTTGTACTATTCCTATGTCATTTTTGCCAGAAATTTTGGGACCATCGTTCTTATTTTAGGAAATAGTTTAGATAATGTCATCTTTCTACACGGTGTTATAAAAGGAAGGATTTATTTGGAGTCCGATAATGTTAACGTAGGATAAATCAATTTACAGCTAATGATACTTTACTTTCAAATATATATATATAGTTTTTGTCTGTTATATTATTTATTGGATCCGGTTCAAGATACACGGCCACGGAATTATATCGAAGTCCCATCTTTTGCACCATCGAATCGAACGGGATCCGCACGGAGTCCATACGATGCCGCGCGATCCAACGGCCAAAAATTGTAGAACTTCAACGGAGCTCTGAAACGAAACTCCCGATCCGGACCTTATTTATTTTATTATTTTTACAAATAAAATAATCAAAATGGTAGCTCTATCAACAAATTGACAAGGTTATAAAAAGTCAACCAGACATTTTTTTAAGCAAGGGAGGTTGATCAAAGAAAAGAAAATGATATAACAAACTATATATCAAATCCTAAATAATGAATAAAGAAAATTTTGCAAGGTGAAAAAAATAGAAACAATCAGAAGTCGAACTTGGCATAATAATAGAGAGTTGAACAAACAATCTTGTGGAGGCAAATTGGTCTCGAATCTGACTTAGGCTGGACCTACTTCGAACTAGACCAAAATCTTACTGATCCGTATTGGACTAACTTTAAATCCATATGTACCCTAAATTATCTTATCCGTATAGACCCGATTCTTACCCGACCCAAGCTCGACATGGACTTGTAATCGACGCGACCTCAAACCTAACTTATAACATAAATCATTCACACTTTGAAACTAATTATACAAATCATCCATGTAGTTTATATTTTATATAAAAACTTATAACACTGACCATTCTTATGTTTTGTAAAATTTATAAAGAAAAAAGATTATAAGTGTAATTATTTTCGGAATAAGATAGTTCCTGTAATACTCATAAAACATACGAGAGTCGGTGTATTTAAAAATAAATACACTGAAACGTGCATTTCACTAGTATTAGAGAGACTATTAATACAATTTGTCCAAACATAAATAAATAAATAACCATCACCTTAACTTGATCTAGACTTACGCTCAACCTGACCATTATTCTTATTCAATATAATCACATATTCACATCCGTTCGAAACAAATTGATCCAAATTATATTTGTTATGGAACTCTGATCAAATTCAATATTTTTTTAAGATGTCAGACTACGTACAGAACTTTTGAAATATATATATATATTTTTTTCATTCTCATTTTTTGCAAATAAAATTGGAGTGTTGTCCTAGATCTCGTGGAGAGATGACGTGATGATGTGGCAACCCCCCTAAAAAGCTGCACAAGGACAAATAGGAGGATATGGCTGCGGACACGAACGCGCAGTTCCAAAAATCCCACAAAAGCCGCACCAATTTTATCCAGTCTAATCCAATCCATAATTAACGTCCCTTTCCTCCCTCCTCCCCCTCCATGTTCACCAAACCCTAACCCTAATTATTAGGGCTGTTCCCAAATGGCGGACCTCTTCGCTGACCTGATGGACCTCGTGAAGACCCCGGCGGTGGCCGAGACCCTCCTCGACGTCCTCCTCTGCGCCGTCCCCATCTGGCTGGCCGTCACGGTCGGCCTCCTCATCGGCTGGTCGTGGAGGCCGAGGTGGACGGGGCTGGTGCTCCTGGGGCTGCGGAGCCGGATGCGGTTCGTGTGGACCGCGGCGCCGCCGGGGCTCGGCGCGGGGAGGCTCTGGCTCGCGCTGTCGGCGATCTCCGCGTTCTCGGCCTGCCGGAGGCTGTGGACGATCTTCTGGTCGGACAACCGGGAGCGCCGGTTGGCGGGGTCGTCTTCTTCTTCTTCTCTGGCGTCGATGTCGATGTCGAGATCGGCGTCGGTGGATGGGATTTGCTCGAATTTCAGGTCCTATACTTACGAATTTGTTGATTTGTTATTATTATTCTAGCAGCCAATTGCAATTTTAGGGGTTCTGCATTGTAATTTCTTTTGATAAATGAAGCTGAGCAAGAATTCATTTTTATACATTCAGCCTTCTTGTTTGATTATATGGAATATGGAATTCAATTGGAAGAGCTAATTTGTGCAACTGTGATTGTTGTGACTAGGGATTATAGGAGCAATTGTGATTTTAATAATAAATCGACTTTCGGTTTCAGGTGAATGAAAAAAAGAAGAAAAATCCCTTTTTTAAGTATAGATCGGATGGGTTAATTTGTGCAATTATAATTTTGTTGGGGATTATAGGAGATAATCATGATGTCAGTAGTCAGTTGGATTAATATGAAGAATTTAGAAGAATCATGTGATTCTTTCATTCAGACACAGGTTAAAATGTGGAATATGAAATTAATGACTTGGTGATTTTTTTTATAATCAATAAAAGAAAATGTCCTATTTGATTGGAATAGTTAATATATGCAATTTATAATTTTGTTGGATTATAGGAGATAGTTATGATGTCAGGAGGAAGTGGAATTTAGTATCAAGAATTAAGAAGAATCATGAAGGGTTTTGATTTATTGTTTAGGTGTTAATGCACGGATGGTGTATTGGAAATTTGGAGAGAGTGTGATAAAGAGAAATTTACTTGAGCATAATGTTTCAAAATTATAGTTTGTTGTGGATTAACCGAAACGGTCTCTCTATATTATGGGTGTAAGGTTGCGTAATTATTAATCCTTCTCAGACCTGCAATTAGCGGGAGCCTCGTGGCAATGTGACAACCTTTTATGATTACAGGAGATGGTTGTGATTTTAGAAGGAAATTGTTATTTGTCAAAATGTTTTTATAGCTTGTGATTTCAGAGTAGGTAGCTGTGTTTGAATGTAGGATCGTTAGAGCTGTTAAGTCATCAGGGTTCTTTTGATGTGGATTGCAATTAGAAAGGTGGTCTATTTACGGCTTTCAGGATGGTCTTTGTAGCATGGAACTTGGTTATTTTCCATGTGCAAATAATGTTCTTGACTTTCTTTTTGATGTGGATTGCAATTAGAAAGGTGGTCTATTTACGGCTTTCAGGATGGTCTTTGTAGCATGGAACTTGGTTATTTTCCATGAAGACAAATGTTCTTGACTTTATTTTTGAGGTTTCCTGGTTAAGTTCTATGTAGAGCTTTAGATGGGAGGAATTCCATGTGGATGTTCCATGGATTTTTCTGCTGTTGCTGTTCCAATGCTAGAGAAGATACCTATCAGGCCCCTATTCTTGTGTCTGAGTTAGGATAGCATGATAATTGTACGTGCTGGTTGATTTTATCACACACACTCTGTTGCTCAATATTTTCTATTAAATAGTGAAATAAATATGATAATTCCACCCTCAATTTTCTCTTTAACCTGTTAGTATTGTGCATAATCATGTAACAAAAGAATGTTTAAAGAACCACAATTCACTTTTTAAAATCTCAGTGTTTATCTACTAGTTAGGCACTATTATCATTTTTGTTGACAACAAGTTGTTTAGCATCTTAGATGTGTTTTCATTTTTATAAGATCCTTTGGATCAAGAAAGGAGAGACTCGAGATCAAGGACAGGGAGGCATTCCTGTCAACATCTCTACATCTCTGTAACGCCCCAGTCCCATTTATGTTAGGATTAGGAATATTTCATGCCAGCTGTATATATACGAAATATAATCCAATATATAGAAAATCCTGAATACATACATAAGCTGTAAATGTGAATATAATAATAAACGTATCAGGTAGTCTATCTCATCCACAACAAATATGATAATAAATCCACTAGTGAAAAGTAATAGTCAATGTGAAGATAGCCAGGTGGAGACAAATCAACTACCAAACAACTATAATGTAAGTCTGTAAAAGCGGAGCAGCTTTCTACACAAAATGATAAATGTCTCCAATGCTAAGATATGATCAGGGCCGATCAGTAGGGTACATCTTCTCGTCAACATAAACCATCTCCATAGTTGATCCATACTCCCGGGTATAATCCTGCTCATCTATATCTGGAAAAATTACCAGATCCTCAGAGGGACGCAACAAGAAACATACAACATGCCAATATACTGAATGTAAGTAAACCATGCGGGTCTTCTAACCATTCTAAGTGAAAT
This sequence comes from Iris pallida, assembly GCA_029216955.1. Taxonomy (NCBI): domain Eukaryota; kingdom Viridiplantae; phylum Streptophyta; class Magnoliopsida; order Asparagales; family Iridaceae; genus Iris; species Iris pallida. The sequence goes on from JANAVB010038419.1 coordinate 7,218,927, forward strand.
GCAGTTTAAGAACAAACCTCTGACGTATGGGCACTCTGGCTAATAAACGAGATCTGACATAATTCTTGCTTGGGAATCAGAGGCCTCGGCGCATAACGTTCCTCAGAACGACAGTGTCAAACCTGAGAGGGTCATCTCACACCGTATCTCCAGCGGAGCTTCCGGATTACAAAGAAAAAGTGCAATGTGGTCCATACGCTAAGGAACTGTCCTTCCCACTCCCATGTCTATCCATGTCATGTCCATGACACATATGATCATCTAATAACTGCTAAGTCCACTAAACATGCATATACTATCAGCAGTTATATCATAATCGTCGCACGTTCCATACGTAACGGAGGCCAACCGAATATGCAAGACCGTGTCCTACATGAGACTCACAACTCGTGGTATACATGTGTCAAGGCCATAGGAGATATGCCAATATCTCACATCAATGGGGTGGTCAACTATACTAAGTCAATACGATTAAATAAACAACTATAATAGTAAACGACTAAAAATAGCCGTTCGCACTCAAGTATGACTTGGACGCAACGTATGATAGAACTAGACAAGAAATAAATACTGAAATAAATAACAATAATAAATGAACATAAAGAACAGTAAATCATGGCAAGGTTTCTTGTTTGGAGTGGTGTGAAGAACCGACAAGTCCTGTGAAGTCGTCAGAAAGCAAAGATGTGAACGTCAACTCTCGCAAACGTCTCCGGATGCTGAAACAAACATCACGAACGTTTTCGTCATAAAAGAAATGTCTAAGATTGCCTACCCAAAAGTCCAATTCTGGACATGGGCGAAATCATAATTTCGAGTCAATTCGGTGTCTGTAATTGGACCCGCTTTCCACCGAAAAGCATGCCAAAACTAAGATCTCTAAAAGTCATCAAATTATATGTCTACGAGTCCGGTTTAACGATACGAATCCACCGTATGTCCAAAGTTGGATTCCGGTGGGCTGTGTACAAATCCGTCCGTTGGATCGGGTTGCGGGCCTGCCAAAATAGCGTTCCGGTCAACCTTGTAAGAATTGGACCAAACTTGGCTCACCGGACCAGAAAAATGTTCCGAATCCAATATCTCAAGTTTCGTCTCAGTCCGATGAACGGTTTGAAATTGGACACGAAGTTTGCAAAATGCCGATACGGGAGACTTTCGATGGATACGGTTCGATTTCGTCGCACACACACAACGAAATTGAATTCCGTCGAATCTCACACGTCCACAACCTCCATACGCGTCTTTCGATTCTCATGGGTTGCGACCACGTCATCCGGTTTGTCGGAGCGCACGCCGTATCGAATTTTTTTTCTAAAATTTTAGTTTTTGAAACATGATTTTTTTTGGTGTTTTGGAAATAATTTTAAATAGAATATAATCAACTACTATAAAATGTAAAAACTGAGTAATGATGTCCTATATGTTATCAACAAACGCCTTCAAACAGAATTTAAAAATCGTGCATGAATTGGAAGAAAACAGTGGTCAAAGTTGGGTATTTGGACCGATTTCTGACAGTTCTAAAATATGGTTTTTCGTCAACTTTGGATCGATTTTGCGACTAATCCAGGACATCTAAATTAATTATATTTGAAGGGAGTCCTAAAGGGTCATGTTGGCTTCCCGTAAGTTTTTACGGTTCGCGAAACGGGCAACTACAGAGAGGGAAAGAGGGCGGAGAACAGGGGTACCTCGCTGTGAGTTGTTGCGGTTGAGGGCGGATTTGAGGCACATTTTTCGGCGATCGTCGGCAGGCTGGGGCGGCGGCGGTGGTCGGACAGGGTCGCCGGGCTACTGGGTCGGGGTGGCTGTGGTGTGGTGGTGTGGTGGTGTGGAGTGTCGGGGGGATTTTAAACGAGCAGAAGGGTCGCGCGGTTGAAAGGTTACATTCGTTAAAAACAAAAAGGGGGGGGGGGGTTCGGTTCATTCACTGTTCCTTCCGGAACAGTGAGTGCTTTTTCCTTTTTTTTAAAAAACTCTCTCTTATACACACACACACACACACACACACACACACACACACACACACACCAAAATCTAAATAAAAATTTCTAAAACTCAAAAAAATAACTTCTAAAGTATTTTTAGTAAAATCTTGTGCAAAAATACTTACCATCTATGTTATCTGGACTCGGGTACGGGTGTCGGGTACGGGTACATATCCAAGAGTCGGGTCCTTCAAACTCATAATTGAAGGACACACGGACTCGGCTAAAAAGGATCCAAATTTTGGGTATAGGTACGGAAATATGACTAAGGTTTTGTAAAAAGACAACCTGTAATTATAAATTACTAGTAAACTTTAATCAACTAGTTGAATAAGTTCCTAAGGGACTGTCCCTTCAGCTCCCCTACTACTTAACTACCAGTCTACCATATTAAAATAAACTATCTACACCATTACCACATTAAAATAAACTATCTACATCATTACCACATTAAAATAAACTATCTACTTCACTACCAGTCTTTCGATTGTCACCATGAAGGATCCGATTGTCACCATGGAGGATCGGATACGGATTCCATACCCATACCCATGTCCTAAAGGGTCGACACGGGTACTTCTCCTTAAAGTGGAGAGTCCGGATAATATAGCTTACCATATATAAAATAATAATTACTTGCTACTTTTGATATTAAAAATCATATAATAGATCACAAGGCTGTTTAAAATTAAAAAAATACTAAAAAAATATTTAAATTAAAATAAAATAAAAATATTACAAAATCAGGGGGTTTCAATCTCCTTGTAAAGAGGACTGCATGCTGTATCAAGCGTGCCAACAACTATAGTTTCTGATTGGTCGTAGGCTCGACTACGTAGCATGGAGACATTTTGACCCTTTGTGTTGGTTTCTGGACCAATTTGATATATGCATTTGGCCAAGACGAAAGGATTTTCCAAAGATTCATGGATTATGGGCATGTTTAGATTATATTTTTATTGATCAAAATGAAGTAACACAGATGAATTCGTGCCATTGTTCGTCTTCACTTGCGAGCGTAATGGCATCTGGCGTTCTTTACACTCTTCTTCTTAGGTGAAAGTTGCATGGTGGGTAAGAGGTTAACAGATAAAGTAGGTTAAGTTTGGATGTGATATAGGTTATATTTGGCAACACGAAATTTCTGATGAAACCTTCAAATATCATGAAACTGGGGCCAGTGTTCGGGAACATACCTCATGAAACTTTTGTTTCATGAAGACCACCTTCCTGTCACCTATGCAGCTACACTTTCTCCAACAATGATTTCACTCTTTCTAGAGTGAAATACATTAAAAACCCATAAACTTTATTATCAAGAAAGCTTTAGAAACATATGTTTTACTTGAAGCTTATGATAGGATTCCTAGAGAGATAACGTGGTGGGTGTTGGGGAAGAAAAAAAAAGTTTCTAATAGCTATATTAAGATTATCAAGGATATACTTGGAGTTAATGTTATACTTGGAGTAAAGACTGCTTATGGCTGTTGTGTAGACAATTGGAGATACAGCCCTTTTTCTTTGATATTAGCTTACATCAAGGATCATCATTAAGTTTTTACATCTTTGCATAGAAAAATATTTATGGGGAGCTTGTCTCTCTACTCAGAATCAGCTCGGTGGTGGGACTATGAATAGGCTGCACTGTACACAAACTTCAGTGCTTTTATATTTTTTTGCTCAAGACGTTTTTAAGTCAAATGTGAGTAAAAAGATGACACCCATCTGAATAACATACTCTGTCACTTATGTATTACTTTACTATCAGTGCATAAACAACAATAACAAAGCCTTTATCCCAAATTTTTAGGGTCGTCTATTTGAGTCCTTTTCTTCCATTCAGCTTGCTAAGGGTCATGTCTTCTTTAACACTATGGCTGTGTTTGGTTTGGTGGAAAGTGAGGGAAAGGGAAGGAAAATGAAGATGTTTCATGTAGAAATGGGTTCCTGTTTACATAGGCTCAAGTTTCATTTTCTTTCTTTCCCCTCACTCTCTTAGCAACCAAACACAGCCTATGGTGAATAAAATAACTTACATATGCCCATAAATTCTGTTTGCTGCAGTGAAATTGAAAGAGAGAGAGATGCTGTCACAGAGAAAGATTTAGAACATCTGTTGTATCTTTTGGATGGTAAAGTTGGAGATAATTTTTGGCAAAATATGATGGAAAGGACCACTTCAAACATGACCTATCAAGCGTGGCGCCATGAACCTGAGGTACATTTTAGTGTTCTTACTAATTGATCTTTTAGAATGAATTGGCTTTGGCACCCTTACTGTTCTAAAGCAAGCAAGCAAGCAGCTTACTTCTCCACTTATTTACGAAATATTCCATCAGAGATACAGCTACCATTTTGGCTTCATTTTTCATCCGTAGAAGAATTTATATCATCATAACAGGACGTTTTGTTGTTATCGAAAAAGTCTCACGGAGTGATGGTTATGTATCCAACTATATGTTTAAGACAGCTACCATTTTGGCTTCATTTTTCATCCGTAGAAGAATTGTTATCATCATAACAGGACATTTTGTTGTTATCGAAAAAGTCTCAGGGAGTGATGGTTATGTATCCAACTATATGTTTAAGTTTCTTCTTTCTTTCTTTCTGTCTTTCTTATTTTACAGGTGGGCCCTGTTATTTATCGCAGCAGAACTGTTTTCGAGGATGCAACTCCTGAGTTGGTTAGGGATTTTTTCTGGGATGATGATTCCCGCTGCAAATGGGATCCCATGTTGACATACTTCCAAATTTTAGAAGAGTGCCCTCACAATGGAGCAATCATTGTTCACTGGATTAAAAAGGTCTCTTTTTAACAGCATGTAGTAGGAGTGTCGCTTCCTTTGCATCTTGACATTTTTTAAGCTTGACCTGGAATGTATTTGCCATTTTCAGTTTCCATTCTTCTGCAGCGATCGGGAATATATTATCGGTCGACGTATATGGGAGTCGGGAAAGACTTATTATTGTGTAACGAAGGTATTGAGAGGTGCACTTCACATAATTATGTTTTGCATTTGTTTGCCAGAGAGTCCTTTGTTTTTCCTTTAAATGAAAGCTATTCTTCTTGAACCAAAAGAATATTTAGAGTTTGAAATAAATCTGTCGAAGTGTTTATCACTGTTCATGATCACCTTAGCTACTGAAGGCATGATCGGTATCGGCACCATCGCAAACTTGCCATTGAGGCAGTTCAAACTATTGTATTGAATTACTTTTAGAAGTTATAACAGTGGCATATGTGACTTACATAGTTTTCCCCTTTTTTATTTACTTTAATGGCTTTTTACATTTTGATATTGATGAAATTATAATTAACATGAAGGAAGTCTGGAGACATTATGGTTTGTGCTTGGAGAAATTCTGGAATAGTATATGAGTTGTGCCAGGAGGTTGAGGGCTCGTGCAATCAGTATGTCAAGTTTTGTTTTGGATATTCATGATTCAAAATAAAGTTCTAGTTGTTAAAGTCCCTGCAGCCAGAACTGTAAATCATTGGTGTGTGATGAGGGTTTTATATATTTTTAAAGTAATACATCCCAGGGGTGAGGGTTATACTGTTCATTATCCAGCAGGTAAAGTGTATAGGAATTCAGATCAGATGTAGTGCAATTGTAAGTTGGTTTCAAGAACTATATCTAAATGCTTTCCTTTTAATCACATCTGACACTATGAGTGCCAGACACATTCAATCTGATTTAGGGAAAGAAAATGGAAGCAGAGTTAAAACGTTTATATGCTTGGTTAGTTCGTTCTAAAACTTGTGAATTATCAACATTAAAGTTAATGCTCATACCTATAACATTGTCTCATGCAACTAATCTTCAGTTATCATGTAGCACTTTTCACCATCTTTCATCCCATGGAGTCTCTTATAGCCTTTATACCTACACAGTTTGATTCGAGAAAACACGAAATTACAACAGAAAATTTTGTGCCTACCTCGAAGTTTGAATAAAAATCATGTTCCTCTCTGCAAGTCCTTTCATGCATTATTGCATTTTACCCACCTTCCTTTTTCAGTTTGACATTTACGCCATCTTGTTCACATTGTCATATGAATGGAATAATATGATTAATCTTTGCAACTTACCATTTACTTTTCTTCAGTTTTAGCACTAGAGGTAGCCAAGTAAGTTGTTTTGATTTGATAGCATTCAATAGTCCAAACTCACCTCAGATTTATGGGAGCTAGAATAGATAGAACATTTGTAGAGTACAGGTATGGGGTTTTCTCAACAGCTGGTATAGTTTGCTATCTAGATATTGAGTTAGGCTATACTCCTGTTGCTCCTCGTCTTAGGATGGCTAGCCTGACTGGATGTGCTACTTTCTCGCTAAAGCAGGTGGGTTTTAGCGTCTGTAATTATGCTAGTGCATGCGGAAGTGTGACCTGAACAGTGTTAATACATTGCCAAGGATGAGGATTATTGTCGTAACCTTGTTATGCATCTTTGGTTTGGGAGATAAAAAGCCCTCGCCAGCAAGGCAGTTAGCTAATAGAATACTAGACTTCTGTTGTTTATTACAACTTGCACTAACTGCATCCGTTACTGCAATCTAATGATGATCTAATCTGCAGGGAGTCCCTTATCCATCTTTACCCAGGAATGAAAAGCCGAGGCGTGTGGAACTCTATTTTTCAAGCTGGCGCATTAGAGCTGGTAGGTCAACAGTTCCTTTTAATTTATTTTTAAAACCGTACTCTCCAGAAATGATCCAGCTGTATGTGCTCCTCTTTATGAATCTCGTCTGGTTTTAGAGTAAGCTTTTCTAATGCATTATCATTCATTAACTTTGCCCCATGTTAATGGAACTCTTCCTTTCAACAAGGTCAGAAATCCTTCTGGAGCTCCTTGGTAATATAGTTTTCCCCATCTCCTTTGAATCTGATTAAGGTCGTTCGTCTTGTTACTTAAGGTCAATATGAGATTACTTTGCATATGCTTTAGTTCCGATGGCTCATTTGACATGCAATGGTAGGAATGTTTAGCTAGATCCACCACATGTTAGCAACTTAGCACACCCGTTTCACTGTTCTTTAGCAGCTTGAATCAACAATAGTTTGGCTATTTGATGACGAACCATTGGATGAATATTGCCCTTGCATTCATCAATTTACAAGTGGTCTATCTGAGTTGTAACAAACATCCTGGCTAGGAAAGGATTTGCATACTCCTGAAGCTCTGCATAGTAAACAGAAAGACCTGCAAATGAGCCAAGCCGTTCGCGAGCTGCTCGAAGCTCGGCTCGATAAAAGCTTGTTTGAGCTCGGTTCGTTTAGTAAACAAGCTGAGCTCAAGCTTCATTTTCGAGCTCGTTTAATAAACGAGCCAAGCTCAAGCTTAGAAGTACTCGGCTCGTTTGAGCTCGCGAGCTAGCTCGTTTAGAAGCTTGTTTAGGAGCTTGTTTAGAAACTCGTTTGTTCTTTGTTGAATTCTAAATATATGTATATTTGTGTGCATTATATATTTTTGTATGCCCTTAATAATTGATATTAAGAAAAAAATTTAATCAAATTTTTATAAATAAATTGTTAATGTTACAGGTACTTGAATTCAAACCTAACTAAATTGAAATCGAGCTCGTTAAGCTTGAAATCAAGCTTACTGAGCTTGAAATAAAGTTGAGCAAGCTCGAAATCAAGTTTAACGAGCTTGATTTTGAGCTTATCAAGCTTGAATCAAGCTTACTTATCAAGCCAAGCTCGAGCTCAAACCAAGCCAAGCTCAAGCTTAATATAAACAAGCTCAAGCCAAGCTCAAGCTCTAAAATAAAAAAAATTATCAAGCTCGAGCTCGAGCTTGAGCTTGATTAATTCTAGTCAAGCCAAGCTCAAGCATACAAAAGCTTGGCTCGGCTTGGCTCGTTTGCAGCCCTACTAAACAGAAAGAACTGCTGTGTTTCCAGTTGCTGCTAGCCAAAATGTCCCTGTACAATTCTTATATCTTTGATATTTGGATTTCTTAGTTTTATTCACACATCATTGTTTACTATCCTTTAGTTATGTGGGAAATTCAATGAGGGTTGATATAATTATGGGCTCTCTCTTCCTAACGGTTAGGATGAATTCTCCCAATGTTCGAAATAGTATTAGAGGAGCTTACACAATATCTACCAGTTGCAATCGTGTGGCATGGTGGTGACGACAACATAGAAGTGTTCGCCCGGGACTGGGACTGTCTAGTGTAAAGTGGCCAGCACATCCATTGTTCTCCATTCTTTTGCAACCTGTATCTTAGAAATAAGCACGAGGATGATCCTTCTCTATGATAAACTTGCATGAAGTAGCATAAGAAGTACGTTACTTGCTACATACCACCAGCTTGCAAGAAAGCAAGATATTTACCTTGTAATTTTCTTTACATGAGCACAGTTGAATCACGCAAGCAAGACGGGCAGCTATCCTCCTGTGAGGTAACTCTAGTTCACTACGAGGACATGGGAATCCCTAAGGACGTAGCGAAGATGGGTGTTCGTCACGGTATGTGGGGAGCTGTCAAGAAGTTGCACTCTGGCATGCGAACATACCAAGTCATGAAGAAGTCGGGGGAGTCTTCCATATCGCGAACTGCACTCATGGCTAGGATCACCACCAAGATTTCACTAGACTGCCCCGGTCCCTTGGACTCGGAGCAGTCCGGCGGAGAGGAAGAAGCGGATCACGAGATCGATGTCCCCCGGAACGGCCATCAGGGATTGGATTGGAAGATGGTTGTTATAGGAGGCGTGGCTGTTGTGTGTGGCCTCCAGACTGGTCTGATTGGGAAGGCCCTGCTTTTGGGAGCGGCAAGGCGAATCGCCCGAAGGTGAAGAAGCGTTGGAGATTAACGAGATGATTGTCATTGTTATTTCCAGATGGCCGAGATGATTGTCATTGAAGAATAAACTATATATTCCCTTCCTTTTTATACCTAGGAATTAACTGTCCTAACCTGGGATCCATCGTCTCCTATTGCTTTCTCTGTGTAATATATCTTCTTTTTATTTGATTGTAGTGACTGGAGCAAAGAGGGCATGATTTTTTTTTTTTTAGATGATTATGACACTAATGATTTGCTGTCCTAAGTGGACCTTCAAGTTGACACAGTTTGGATGATCTAAATGTCATTTCTCAGATAGTAGCAATGCAAACGTAACCAAAACCGTAGGTTGGGTTGGATCGGGTGTTTTATGCTCATGGTATCTTCTTCTTTTTTTTTTTAATTTTTCGGTCGGGATTTCAAAACTATAATACACAACCGAACCTGATTGAGTATACTGAAATTATTTATGAATTAAAAATCATGATTGGTCATTAACGATTGATAATTTTTTTTTGATTAGATTGATAGTAGATTAGGAAATGTCTTACAAACTTATGACATGTTTTTCTTATTAAGTATTCAAATATAATTAAGAAAAGTTTTTGATAGATTTTAGCAATGTTGTGTTTAATGTGTATAACCAATAAAAGATCGGATCGAGATTGACCGGTTGGTTGGTTCGGTTCCGTAAGTTCGAACCGTCAGGTACGACTCTCAATTTTAGAGAACCGAAGGATAACGATCTAGTTTGGGGTAGGCATGAAAACCAAATCAGACCTTGCTCGCCTCTAAATAAGGGGGTCGTACGAGATATTGATATCTATGTATCGTTTTGTAGCATTCACTTCCATAGAAATCCTATATTAGGTAAAAGAAAAAGTCCAATTTTATTTTGAACGGGTAACCCTAATAAAGTCATTAACAACATATGAAATGTGTGGAATGATATACTTGAACAAGGGTACCGAGATGATGTTCCTAATCCGGTAACTAATAACAAGAATCTGAAACATAGATATGGTACTCTAGAACCCTAGAATAGTCCAAATAGTGACTATTATGCATTTTAGAATTTATAAGAATTTCTGGAATTTAATAGGGATATTTTGCCCATATGAAATCTATAATCGTCACTGCGGGGAATCCTGACTTCAGAATGACTCCAGAATTGTCACAGATACTCATTCTTGTGGTGGGGATGTGGTCATAGGAGATCGTCCTCCTCCTTTAGATGGGACCGCGATCAACAACCTGGCATGTCGGCAAGACATGTTATTAATAAATGGGAGTTCATCTATGCCTCCAAGAAGCTCGCGACTAGACTTCTTTATATGCTTTTGCACCTTCCTCCTCGGATAACGAGGAGATGCTTAGCTCGTCTGAGACGTCGACGGTGATCGGTGCAGTGTGCTCCGTTGTTATTGTTGATGCGAACATTGTTGTTTTCGTATCTGAGTGGGAGGATACTCTAGTGATTTACGTGCTTGGTGATCATTTTTCGTACCTCACTATCTCCACGTACGTGCATCGGTTCTGACGATCGATAGGAGGCGCATCAAGTTTGTGCGTGTAGTTGACCTTGACGTGGTTCTCAAAAGGGGTCCTTGGATGATTATGATGATCGTCTGATCGTCCTGAAGAAATGGAAGTCGTTGGTTGCTTTGAAATATGATTTGCTCACCATTGTGTTTGTATTATCCACCTTTCTCGACCCTTGCTTCAACTATGGAATGCCTCGACACTTAGCAAGATTACAAGTGTTGTGGGCATACCCTTGCTAATGGATAAAGCAATGGCCTGCCACAAGCGGCTTGCTTTTGCATGACTATTGGTAGGGATTACAGCTCGTACGGATTTACTTGTAGCTATTCCAGTCAATCTCCCGAGTGGGACTAAGTTTGTCCAGCCAGTTGTATAGGGGTGGATACTTATAGGAGTAGATACCTTTGATGTGTACTTCATGTTGGCGTATTGGACATTTGGAGTTCATATGCCCTGATCCGTTAGGTGATCATATCCGCAAGGAAGTGATGGAGATCTTGCAAGAAGCATCAGCCTCACGCTTTGTAGAAGAGAATGTCTAGTCGTCCTATTTGCCTATAGTCCGGCTCCTGGACTTGTTGAGTCTTGTGACCCCGGTGGAGATGACAATCCGGGCCAAGAACCATCCAGAATTGTGCCACCAACCCCAGTTCTGGAATCCCATGTTGTTCCCCCGATTGATAGGGTAGTGAGAAAGTTCTACCTTCGGTCGGGTTAGGATTGGAGATCTCTTCATGCCATGGAGAAGGTCATGATCTCGAAAACGAGGGAAGGAGCTCACTTCAAGGGTTGATGGCCAACTCTCTTACAACTACTAGAGTCTAGCTACGAGTGAAATAGAGGATTCTGAGAGAGAAGCAATGGCGTAGCAAACCAAAAAAAACGACAAGTGGGCTTAAACTTATGCAACAAATGAAAGAGAGTACGCCAAGGGCTCGTTCGTGACACAAATTAGAGAAGAATCCTAGTAGTATATGAGTACTAAAGGACAACATAGTCAAATGGTTTAAATACAATGTATAAGTTATGACATTTGATAAGAGTCCAAATTATTTTGACTATACAACTAGTACATCAAATCCTTGTTTTAAAAAGGTTTCTAAATCTACTAATAGAGCCGAAGCAATTAAATTATTTGTAAAAGGAAAAAAAAAAAGTTTTGAGACAAACTCTTGAAAATATTAGTAGTAAGTTTCCTTTAACTTTGGATATATGTAGTAGTAAATAAAATTATCCTTTTATTTGTGATACTATATATTATTTTGATACAAAATGACTTCTACAAAAACGAATTATTTGTTTAAGACCATTGGAACGTCCCCATACTAAAAGTGCAATCAGTAAAGTCATCTTACAAAACTTAAGTGAATTTAATCTTCACAATAAAAGATTTTTATTTTCTTATAACGCTAGTAGTAATACCCTTGTATTAATATTTTGAAAATCCAACTTCATTCTATATTAGAATGACAACATTTTTATATTAGATATGCTTGTCATATTATTAATTTATTGTACAATAATGTATTCAATATTTTCACGTTAATTTAGAAAATATCAAAACATGTTTAATTAATTTGAACACTTCACTGAGCAAGCAATAGAGTTTAAAAAATTATGCGCACAATATGGTTTGACATTTAGAATATTTGTTAAGGATGTACCATATAGATGTAATTCTACCTATTTGATGTTGAAATCATGTATTAAATATAAAGATGTTATTGAACAACATAATAATAAAAACCAAAGTAGTGATTACCTATTAAGTGAGACCAATTGGATAATTGTGATTGGTTTACATCATTAATATACTTTATCTGAAGTTTATTATCCAACTTATCCTTTAGCTTTAAAAATATTCATTAATATTTCTCATTTGTTTGTAAACTATAGGCATTTTCTTGGCTTTGATTATTACATCGTTACTAAACTAGAAAAAGTATTTAGGAAATATTGGTATGTTGATATTCCACTTTTATATTATTTGGCTGCGATTTTGGATCATAAAATAAAATTAGATGGTGTAAATGTATTGTTACAATATTTATGTGTAAAATTTGAATACTGAGGTAGATAGTAAAAAGAGAGTTGAAGTTGGCAATATTCAAATGTTCTAATTAATTTATATGAAAAAAAAATTATGACATGGTTCAACTATTCAAGGTAGTAACAACTTATTTTGTTTAGCTTCTAAGTTATGACTATTAATGGTCGAGTATTTAAAAATTAAGAACTCGTGAGCATTGTTTTAAAAGTCGTCCGGCCGATTCAACCAGTTTATCAGTAAACTGGTAACTTTTTTGATCTGGTTGACTCACTATTTTATGATAAAATCGATTATAAATGAATATTTTTATAAAAATAAATGTATATAAAAAGTTAAACTTGGACCACCTAAATTAATCCGTGGTTGAACTGATTTAACCCGATGTAGTGCCTGTCGATCTCCGGTCCGTTTTTTCCCCCATGATCTCCGGTCCGGTAAACCTGCTCATGAGTTCCTCTTGGATTTTTGATTGGTTTTTTCTAAGGGCACTACCAAAATTGCTAGGGAGCATCACTTACTTGGGAACAGTCCAAGAAGGTGGAAAATTTGCTAGGGGGCACCCAAAATTTGCTAGGGGCAGCCCAAAATTAGGGTTTTCCCTCTTCTTTTTCCTCCTCCTCCTCCTTCCTCCTTCCTCCTCCTCCTCCTCCTCCTCCTCCTCCAGTGCTTCCGCGGGAAGACCATCGTCGTCAAGTACGGTGGCGCCGCCATGAAGTCCGAACCCCTCCGCCTCTCCATCGTCAGCGACCTCGTCCTCCTCTCCTGCGTCGGCCTCCGCCCCGTCCTCGTCCACGTCACCGACGCCGACACCATGGAGGTCGTCGAGATGGTCCTCGTCGGCAAGGTCAACGAGTCTCTCGTCTCCCTCGTCAACTCCTACGGCGCCACCGTCGTCGGCCTCTGCAGGAAGGACGCGTGCCTCCTCACCGCAATCCCTCCGCAGCATCTCCGAGGACTGCCAACTTGCTGGCAGTCCTAGGACTGCCAGCAAGTTGGCAGTCCCACTGCTGAAAAAAATTGGACTAGCTCCAAGTAAAAAAATGGATGACAAACTTGTAATTTTTTTTTGAACATTTTTGGACTACCCCCAAGTAAAAAGTGTGATGCCTTTAGAAATAACCTTTTGATTCAGAACACCGCACAAAAATCTTACTGTTATTAGTGGAGCTTTTTTTTTGTGCGTGTATAAATTGCTCCTCTCTCTCTATAGACTCTAGCTAGCTTTCCTCTCTCTCCCACCTTTTTATAAGCTCGAGACTCTCTTCCATCAGCAAGTAGGTGCAGTAGCAGAAGGAAGGAGAAACGAACCCTCTCTCTCTCTCTCTCTCTCTCTCTCTCATGGCAAACCAGCCGCCGGCAGTAGACGGCATGGGAGACGACTTCTTCGAACAGCTGTTCTCCTACTCCGACGCCACCGCCACCTCCGCCTTCTCGTCCTCCTCCTCCGCCGGCGGAGGCTTCTCCCTCGGCCTCAGCCTCGACAACAACGACGCCGACGAACAACATCAACAGCACTCGGTAACTCCCCCTCCCCTCCATTTAGTCAATAAAAATCATTTCTTTCCTTCCTTTCTCCTAGCTAGTGTTGTTTCTAGTATTAAAAATCACTTCTTTATCCCTCCCCCCTCCCACTCTGCAGCAGGAGAGGGCGTCCCACCACCACCGCCAGCCGCCTCCGCCGCCTCCTTCCGTCCACCTCTCCACCCTGTTCCCTCCCTACGGCTACGCAGCAGCTGCACAACCTCCTCCTCCCCCTCCACCGCACCAGGTGTATATATATATACTCTTCTTCTTCTTCTTCTTCAGACTCCAAATAATAAATATGACAATTAACTTGTGATTCTTTTTGCAGGTTCTACACGTCCCGCAGCCGCCCCACCCTCCGGCGCCGCGTCCCCGGGTGCGTGCAAGGCGCGGCCAGGCCACCGACCCCCACAGCATCGCAGAAAGGGTGTGCACATCTCTATCACAATTGTCATGATGTGATGTTATAATGTCCAATGCCAACTTGTTTTTTTTTTTGGGGCTAATTAGCGTTTGGACCCTGGATTTTATACCAGCTTTTAGAGTTTAAGCCCCGACATGTCCAATTGGAAAGTTTAGACCATGATTTTTTTTTATTCCATCATACCCTACTTCCTTACTTAAGTTGGCTCGGAAGGGTACAATGGGAAAAAGGAAAAAAAAAAAAAAAATCAAAGGTCCAAACTTTTCAATTGGACATGGCAGGGCTTAAACTCTATGCTGGTATAGGGTTTCAAAGCTAATTAGCCATTTTTCCCTTGAAATATTTCGTGGTCGAAAAAAAAGAAAAGAATTCAGACGTATTATACCCATGTGATTGATTGGCCCGTGTCGGCTCGTATAAATGTGCTTATTAGCTATTTTCAATTGGGGTCAGATATGGAACATAAGAAAGAACCATAAAGAATATAACCAGATAGATGCAGCTCTGCCGGCATCACAACCAAGGGGATCCATTAACTAGCTCGTGTGGGCTTGAGCCCCCTCTCAAATTTATAAAAACATAAAAAAACAAAAAAATCATGAGATGTGCAGGACAAATTAGTTAGGTCTTGTAGCCCGTGCATCAAGCTTTCTAAATCCATCCTCGTCCTGCATCAAAACTAATAGTGTTGCCGGCAACTAACCGCAATGCAGTCGCATCTCATTGTAGTGCTCACCATTATGTTGTCGTGATCGCACAGAAGTGATGCCGATATGGTACTGCAATGCTCTCACGATGACATCTGAATAATATTGTCGTAGTATGCAAGAAGATGTTATGATTTCATGCATCGATCTATACATAAATGTTGCCGATGTCATGTTCGCGTGTAAGAAGGCTGTTAAATTGCCATGTTGAGATACAAGGTTACTTCAAAAACCAAAGGATGGAGCTAGGATCTTAAAATTTGTGAATAAGGAAAAAGTTGGAAGCGTCTAGGAAGGTGGAAATTGTCAAAAGTAGTAAAGGTGTATTGGAGGAGAAAGAGCAGGTGGAGGACAATTCTATCAAAGGAATTACCATGTCTAAAGATTTCTGAGGCCTTTGTTTGTAACTGCATAGGCACTATAAGTTATGGGCTTTCTGAAAGAAAAATACTGATATATGATTTTTTTTCCCCTCTGGTGCAGCTGCGTAGAGAAAGAATAGCAGAAAGGATTAGAGCTTTGCAGGAATTGGTTCCTAACACTAACAAGGTAATTGTAATGAGCATATTTCTCGTGTCAAACTTAGTCGCCAAACAATGTAAGGCATGCATACATGTTAATTGAAAGAAAATTTTAACTCGGACATTTCTTTGATGACATGTTTCCATAAGTATTATGTATTAGTTTACTTCTAATATTGGACTATCGTTTGGATAGTGTGCTATACATCTTTGTCATTTAAATTAATTTCTATACTTGTGCAGACAGACAGAGCAGCCATGCTTGATGAAATTGTGGATTATGTGAAGTTTTTGAGGCTCCAGGTCAAGGTAAATATTGCTCTTGCCATAGAAACCCTTTAAATAATTACTTGATAAGCAGTGACTACTCAAATTATGTATCGTGAAGTTATCAAGAGACGCTAAATTTATAACCCTTTCATGCAAATGTTGCCACTTCCCACCAAGCTCCTGTCACCAACCTTTGACATTTTCTTAACACAATAAACGAGCCTTTTAGAACTTCTGAACTGTGAAATACTAGAATAAACTAGAATTTCTAAGGTGCATTATACTATCATCAAGAAGGAATAAAGTAAATTATGGAAAATCCCAGATATTTTACATAATCCTCGGGGATTCAAGTCTTCGAATCATAATCCATGTTCCCTATACTGGGTTTAAAAGAACTACTTTTTTTTAAAGTTGAATTAATGTTTACATGGATACTAAATTTAGTTTCAGAGAACTATCTCCATTATTAAGGACAAGGGTTTAAAACTAAAAAATAAAACTTTAAGACCAAATTAATATCTGACTTCGGAGAGTCTCTCGTCCTAAAGCCGAGAACAAAACAATATAAGGTGAATGAAACAATTATCAAGTTTTAGACTTCAAGAGGGTTGTTTAATTTTGGTGAGACTTTGTGGCTTTCTATGATTTACCCTAAAGAATAATAAAGATCTGTCTTAAATTATTGTTTTTGTTGACCTATGAAGGATATCCTAATAATAGGTCCTTATTTTAGTAATGACATACATCTTGGTGATGTCTATATGATTTAAACTCTGAATTCCCATATTTACTACAAGATTCTCAATTTCGGACGATACTGATACGTAGGCTGTATTATATCCGTTTTTTCATGTTCGATCCTGTACTGACCCCCGCCGATACTCTTTGATAATGAAACTGGGATGATTAAAAGAAAAAGAGAGAACTATGACAGAGAAAAATGTTGATACAATGATTCCATCGTGCCGAAGATCAGCATACTAGTGTGTGTTGATAAATTTCGTTATTGGCACAATGCAACCACTAGCATTTAGCGAAGTTGTTTACTATAAATTCACAATTTCATACATCTTAATATTATTCAATTCAAGACTATCTAATTTTTGTGCAGTTTGTCTAAAGCAAGTAAACTAAACAACAATAGCTACTGAGGTTCTTCAATCGGGCATATATCATTTATAAATAATTGCTTTCTGTATCAAACTGTTCACATATACGCTGCATACACGACAGCAGTTCTGGTTTGAATAGAGAGAGAGAGTAATGTTGTATAATCTGATATAACCTATATTTTATTTTATTATCTCTTGTAATGGAAATTAGATTTATTATAAATGATTTTACAGATGATAACCGTGTCTCTATAGTTTTCTTTATAATCGGGAAACATCACTCTCCTACTTTATGTTCATTCATGTATCTCAGTATTATTTTCCAATAAATGACAGGTTCTAAGCATGAGCAGACTTGGTGGTGCTGGTGCTGTTGCTCAGCTGGTAGCTGATCTCCCACTTTCATCAGTTGAGGTATTATTCAACAAACATAAACCATTATATCATAACTTAGCATCGATCACCATTTATATTTTTTTTTATGTTAAACTCTAATATTTTCATAATATCCACCTGTTATGTTCTTGCACAAATTCATAGACACTAAATTAGTCTTTTTCATAAAACTCGGTTTAGAACGTGATATAACTGCATTCCCAGCCAATTGTCTGGATGGAAAATAGAACTGTTCGAATATTGTAATGTGTTCGGCTAAGTTAGGGAATGACCTGTTGTTGCCCACCTATATATATATATATATAGGGCGGATCGGGAGCCCCGTCCCCCTCGACCGTTGGATCGAACGGACGCGCGCACGGGCCCCGCGTGGCCCGCTCGATCCAACGGTGCGGTTGTGTGTTGGGGGGGGGGGGGGGGGGGGGGGGGGGGGGGGGGGGGGGGCGCTCTCCGGGGGCAGGTCTTTTGATCCGCCTCCATATATATATATATAGGAAATGGTAATTGTGTCGAACGCTCCCACTGGGAATCGAACTCCTGACCACTCGGGCCGTATGCCTCACCACTACCACTAGGCTATATATATTTATTTTATATATATATATATATATATATATATATATATATATATATATGTTTCAAGGTCCTTTCCTGCCCCTTACTACCTTGGCAGGAATTTGGCATCAACCCAGAGGATTGACACATTAGGTTTACAGCTTATTATAATAGCTTTTCCAATTCCTTTGTGGAGGAGCTTTCTCGTGCTTCATAGCTGACTCCATTTTGGTTGCAGAAGACTTGGATGATGATAATGATGATGCGAACAAAATGGTTTGAGAATACAAGAAAACTGTTAACCCAGCTTTCAAGGAAACTTACCTAGTTATCATGAAGTTTATAAGAAACCCTCTTGTTCATGTTAAATTTGGAAATTTTCAACTAAGCCTTTATTGTTTTTTTCCCCAAAGGTGAGGATTTCTTCTTCTTTTTTCAATTTTTCGATCATTTTGATCATTTTTTATTCCATTTAGCTACTGCTGATAAGCAGACTAATCTTTATACCTTTGCTTCCAACTTATACATAACTTGTTGTCTTGTACCATTAGTATAGTGTTAGACATCCTTGCTCGCAACGGTAGATCCAGGGAGAGTAGTGAGTGGGGGCATGGAAAAAAAAAATCCATTTGAAATTAATGTGTGAGAGAGATTCAAACTCAAGACCAACAAAACATACTCTTAACTTGTTCAGCAACTGACCTAGTGCTTAACAATGTTCATAACAAGTGGCCAACTATATATGTAAGTTTTGGGAAATATTATTAAAATACTATTTCTGCACGAAAATTCAGTGGGGGCAACCCCCACCCTCTGAATGTAGATCAGCCCCTGCTTGCTCGACATGCATAAGCCATGTATCCTGTATGCATTCATTATGGTTGCTTTAGTATTCGCTACACTGCATCCTATTGGTCTGACATTGTTTACACTGTTATACATTAGATAGTACCATGTATTTATGATATTATTTCAAATGTATTCATTGTTTACAATGTCTGCTCTTCGCTTGCATGCATGTCTGGGAATGTGTTTCCATATATTTTTTTCTTCCTATTTTGCTTTTCTAAGACGCTGCATGCATGTTTGATAGCATACATGTCTATCATTAATTGAGCTATGTAGTTGAACAAGGAAAGTTGCCAATCATCCAACTGAATTTGTAATATTCATGAAGATTGCTGATCTAACTTTATTTTCTCGCTGTTCAGTGAATATATGCTCATCTTTGGTAGGTCCACAGTTATCTCTAAGGTTACCAATCAGGTGGTTATATAAGACTTCAATGATTGATATTATTGGTATGAGACCAGACACCAGAGAGTACTGTGCTGATTATTGTTTAATTATCCTTGTTTCGTCATGATTGCCCCTAACTACATGCCAAATGATATAGTCAGGTGCTAACAGTAAAAAGGATTACCTTTCCATTTAATTGTGGGTATAAAGTTTTTAAGTTGTTAATCTAGTAGATCACCACATTGCTCTTAAATTAGTAGGCAAATTCGTGCAATCATTTGGCTTATTCATTTTCCTCTTAGAATTTACTTCTTGATCAGTAACCAACCACGTCCTATGTCCCCTGTATACTTAAATCTTAGTTCTAGTATCCTTGTATATGGGCTAATTTGCACTTAAAAAGTACTTTCAGCTCTCACACCTCTGTAGCTTGCTGTCGTGTACTTGATTTGTATTTGCAATTTGCTACCATGAATTTAGGAACGCCTCACAGTTAACTACCCTCTGTTAATATCTTCTCACACTTACGGCACATGCCTACTTTTGGACTTTTTTGTCTCTAAACAAAAAAGTGTAACAAGGGTATAAGAATAGTAAAACACAGAGTGCAAAACTGCAAAAATCTGTAAGTTTTAAGGTATTCAAGTTTAAATTAACCTTGAATATGGATGACAGTACGGAAATTATTCTTTGCATTAAGTTTGAATCAATATAGTATTATTCATTTACTCAATTCCTGCTAGGGAGACAACGGGGAAGGCAGGACCAGCAGTCAGGTATGGGAGAAGTGGTCGACCGATGGCACAGAAAGGCAGGTTGCGAAGCTCATGGAAGAGGACATTGGGGCGGCGATGCAGTTCCTTCAGTCCAAAGCCCTGTGCATAATGCCAATTTCCCTCGCCGCCGCCATCTACCCCACACACCCCCCTTCAGACGACCCCTCGGGGGTCAAGCTGGAGCCCAACACTCCTTCCTAGACAGACTCCGTCCCCACACCACGATCCGTGCCGATCCTCTTCAACAGTTAGTCCTATAAAGCGAATCTGAGGGAGTTTCCCGTGCCTAATTATATCAGTTTCTTGCCTTTCCCCTTCATTTTGTCAAAGGTGGTGTGATTGCAAAGGAATGGCAAGGAAAAGAGTCCACTCACTCGTATATTACTCAATGTAGCCAAATCTTGAATGCTTTTGTTTTCTTTCTTTTTGGAGTGAAGGGGACCGTGGTAGGTAGTAGGTTTGGGTCGGATTTATGTAATATCCGAACCTGAACCCCGCACGCTGTCCTGACTCGGATTTAGGTTCGGGTCAAAGTCCGAATGGTGGATTCAGGTCCGGTTTCGGATTCTATGTAATTTTACTACAAGATGTATCTGATGATGAACTTGATATTTGCTAATATGTAAATTGGTTTCGGACTTCTTATCGGTTCAAGATGAGGCCATATCCAAACCCTAAACTCTCCAAAATAGTCTGGATCAGGTTATCCGTTACAATGACAGCCCTACTTTGTCCTGTGGGGTCTGCAGAGCACTAGCTGGTCACTTTGTGGCGTGGACGACTTTGTTTGCTTTTGCTAGCTAGTGGGCAATGGGGCCAAGAAAAAGGTGTAGATGTGTATAGATTATCCCATGTTTTTGTCTACTGGTAGAGAATGGAAAGTACTTCAAATGGAGGATGGTGGTGTTGATGGTGATACTGCTGCTGCTGGTGGTGGTGATATAAGTTTCAGTTTTTGTTTGTATAATAATAACATGGATTGATAATATTGGGGTGGCCGGTCTAGAGGGTTGGGTTGTCCTAGTCGGAGCTAATTTTGGTTGTCCCTTATCATTGATTCCAAAAAGAGAAGATACTATGTTCGAAACTTGAAAGTGTTTGTCTCTGAAATTGACGGCGAGTGAGCTCGGATTCCGAGTTCCACTCCCGACTCTTGAGCTACTTACGAGCTTTCCAATGTTAACTCAAAATATGGATATGAAAATTTGTTAGTTCAATTGACAAAAAGGAGTTGGGGTAGACTGCAAAGGCTCTATTGGCGGAGAGCTGGAGATTAGGGGTTTGGGGGGTTGTCCTAACCAGGAGGGTTGTCCAAGTCCGATGGCTTGTCCGGCTTACCCAGGCTGGCCCTAGGGTTGAGCCAAGGGTAGGAGTGATCAAGCATGCACATAGCTGGCTTGTTAGCGTGTGGAGGGAATGTGCATGGGTCCTTCTGAGCTTCCATCTTTGCTGCTTCCAGTTTCTTACAGGCCTATCATGCAGACAAGGACCTCAACAGAATGTCTCGACACTTTCCGTCGCGTCATTGCGATTTTGTCGGGTTGAGAGCCGATTCTGGTGACAATGACTGGGGAATTAGTAGGGTGTGGGTCTAAGCTGCCTGTAATGTGGCTGCTCCACCTTCTCTCTCTGGCGTGACATAATGGACTCGTCATCTTCAACATATTCATTTCACATCTGCTTTAGAGCAAGCCCGGCACACGGGTAAGCTAGACAAGATTTCGGTTTTAGGCAATTCTCCTTTACTCAGGACAACCCTCCAGGCTTAGCTTGATCCTACAAGAGGTCGGAGTCACGGATGACCCTCTGAGATCGACCCACAATAATATTCAATTACAATTAAAATTAGCTCCGGATAGGACAACCCAAAGCCTGGGCCGGCCATGCTGCCGGCCATGCTTTAGAGTTTAGAGGGTGCAGAGCATTTTCTGACAGTACTGTTATTATTAGGTATCTGTAGGGTGTCAGTTTCAGTTGACACACCGGACGATGATGAATAGGCTAATAATCCACCAATGGATACTGGATTTTAAAGTGATCCAGTTATTCCAAAGGTACAAATTCTCCAATATTGTGGTTGTCCATCCTAGTTTTCATTCATTATGCTGGAGAATATATACACAATATGCTAAGGGTTGTCCTAAAGCACATAAAGGTATTGGGTCATATGCTAACACTCTCCCCTACCCCCCCCCTCCCCCCCCCCCCCCCCCCCCCCCCCCCCCCCCCCCCTTCAAGCAAGACAAAGCATATATGTCAATCATGTCCAACTTGTTATACAAAAATATAAAACAAGATAGAGAAAGAGGTTTGGTGAAGAGATCGACAATCTGATCTTCGGATCAAGTGATCAATGGTTTGCTGATCCATCACCGCATGGCAAACAAAATGACAGTCCACCTCATTATGTTTGGTTCTCTAATGAAAGATTTTGGTGGTTGTTGATAGATTGCAGCTTGAGTGTCACTATACATAGGAAGTAGACTAGTATACTGGACACCAAGGTCGGTCAATAGTGTCTTGTGCCACACCAACTCACGTATTGTATAAGTCATCGTTCTCTACTCTGCCTATATATGCACTAGATTTGACCACAACTGCCTATTTTTTGTTGCGCCAAGCAGTGGCGGATCCAAGATTTACAATCCACTGGATGCACAATCATAAGGGGGTTTAGGAACAACTCCCACAATTTCCTTTTTGGAGTATAATAATATTATATTATATTAAATAGTACTATCTTCATACAATAAAGCATTACATTTCACAATTGTTCTCTACGAGTTTTCATACTTTAAAAGTATTTAACTACAACATCATTTATACTACTACTAAGCAACTCTTTTTCATTTTTTTTCATGGATTTTAAAGGTCTTATACATCTCACAATAATACTACTAAATAGTACCCCTACTTTCTTAAAAAAAAAAATTCACTGGGGGCCCACCTTCCAGTGCAGTATATGTGGGTCCGCCTCTGGCGCCAAGTGACGAGATTGCCCCAACATATGCACAATATCTGAAAGTAGAACGCTTGTCACTCTCTGATCAAACATAGTCGGCATATAAATATGAGTCAATCTGGAGATAGCTTTGACGTTGTATAGAAGCCATTTTTCTAAGGGATCGTTCACATATCTTAAGATTCTAAGTGGCATCCAGTGATTGCTTAGGACGTTCCATGAACTAATCCAAGCCTACTACAAAGGAGATGTCTAGACGGATCACATTAATTCAAATAGATCAACTTTCCGACAAGTCATTTGTGTTAAGACTAACCTCAATATCATTGTCCTTTTTAGGCCACATGTTCTAATTAAGTTCCATAGGAGTATCAACTACTTTAGAACCGAGTAGACCTATCTCATGCAATAGGATGAGATAGACACTGGTCTCCTCAGTTCCATAGGAGTATCAACTACTTCAAAATGCTTGCGAAGATGGACACTGGTCTCCTCAATTCCTGCGATGTCAGAATTTGATAGTAGAATATTTTGAACATATACCATAAGAATGACTATCCCAGTCTTAGTGTTCTGGATATAACCTTTTTTTTTTTTTTTTTTGGTCAGATTGTTGACAGATATAAGGTTCATCGAAAACTGAGGTGCATAAAGCACATGATCCAGGTTAAAGAGAAGGAGAAACGTGAACGACTCATGTCCAGATGATTAGACAATCCTGACCATCTCCAACATATATAGGGAGAAAAAGGTCGACGAATATTAGATAGGAGAGAAATGTGTTTGTTCATATGTAACGTGCGAAATGGGACCGTAATCTAGTATCCAGAGACAGTTATGAACAACAAGAGCGGCATCTGGATCAGAAGTAGAAAGTAGAACCGTAATACGAGTTGGAGGAGCGTGAAGAAAACTGTCATATTCCGCACGAGGAATCATCACGAAAGAACCAACTACAGAAATTAAGTTCATATAATTAAGAAGGTGAATCAAATTTTATTACAATTTTCAAAATAAAATAAAATAAAGAGATTACAAAGTTCTCTGTGCGCATACAATCATTTTGTATCTTCCACAACTCTCAAGTATTGGCTAGATGTATGAATTCCTATCAGGGCCGGCCCCGCTGTTTGGGTTGCCTTAGCCGGAGCTATTTTTTGTTGCCCTTTATCCTTATTGAAAGATAAATGTTTAATTTGGATTTTTGTTGGACCGGTCCTAAGAAAACTAAACAGCCTGGGGGGTTGCCCTATGGAGGGGGGTTGCCTAAGCCCGAAGCCTTGTCAGGCTTACCCCAGGGCCGGCCCTGATTCCTATGTCAATTTCCAATTGCCATACTTCATGGGTCCCTAGCCTACTTGGTAGAACATCTATTAGCAGCCTTCTTTCATTCCATGGTCCGGGCCTATAGTCCCTTATGGCCCGTAACTCGCAGTTTTTTTTATTTCTACGTCACATATTCACCTGGACTCCGTACCACTGTTTTTTTTTTTTTGGGGGGGGGGGGGGGGGGGTGGGGGGGGGGGGGGGGGGGGGGGGGGGGGGGTCATGGTTATTTGTCTAACAAGCACAACTTGTTTCTAACATTCCAAAGATCTTTGTACAAAAATTAGAAAGTGTTTTTGTTAACCACTCGAAAAAAGACTTTTTTTTTGTGACATTGTAAGGATCTTGTCACTACTGTTTCTAAAAAATAAGAATGCCTAAATCTAAAAAATGAATATTACACATTAGTAATAATATACAGAGGTTAAATTTTTTTTAGGACCTTTCAATTTTTGGGACTCTATGGGATCACACAAATTGTATATGCTCAGGGCAAGTGACTTACTAGACCCATAAAGAATTCTTCGTAGGAGTATCAACCATTTTAGCGCCAATGCAGCAGCTAAAATTTCCTGGGGCAATTCTTTGTACTATTGTATGAAAAAAAAAAAAGCTTAAGCAAAGTTAGCAGCAAAATTAAATTTTCATTAATACTTTTTATCTGTACACATCATAGGTATATGTAGAATTTACTTTCCTAAAAAAATGTATGAAAAGCCAGTCTCTATTGGCGTACTCTCCACAGTAATGAGATTGCCATTGGAAACATCTCACATCAAATTCAAAGTGTACAGTTTCCCTTTTGTATATTCCTTGTACCTGTCAATTGGGCCGGGCCAGTCCAATCCGGCCCAAAAAATTGGCCCATGTGTCGGTTCGGTTCGATTAATCGTGGGCCCAACTCGGTCCGACTCCGTATATTGGGTCGTGCCGAACGACATATATCGGCTCATAAGATAGGTCCGACCCTGTCCGAAGTCCAAGTCCGGCCCAACCCACCCAAATATATAAGAATAAAGTAGTTTCCATATCAAAAAATGGGTGTAATTAATATTTAAAAAATTTAATTATGTTATATTAACCTACGTAAATGTATGTGATTGTTGAAAAACATATATATAGAAATATATTGGATGTTCGATCTTGGTTTTAAAAATGATTGTAATTAATATACATAAATTTTGTGGTGAAAAAACGAAAATGAAAACATGGAAGAGTAGGAGTAGCTATTTTTAAATAGTGACGAGGACTGAAGAGAAGTTTCATGTGAACTAAACTAACAATGTAACAAACTGTTGGCAAGTTAAAAAGGGTTAGGTAGGTCTGCATTCACTGGGTCATGTGACTGATGCCCAATTGACAAGTCTCCGTCTAAGAGTGCTGTAATATTTATTTGGTATCCAAACACCCAATTTAGCTATGACATTTCTTTTGGGCAAAATTAAGGAAAATGACACTCTATTTTCTTTTTTCAAAAACCCTCCAGGGACTTGTGTAGGGGTGAGTATTCTGTTTATTCAGTTTGAACCAAATTAAAAATCAAAAAGCTTAAAAATGAACAATTCAAAATTGAAAATTCTAAAAAATCAAATCGGAATCAAACCGAAATTAGCTATAATCACCGATTAATGATTCAATTTAACAAATTTGTCAGGTACCAAATCAAGATCATGTGTCGGACTG
This sequence comes from Iris pallida, assembly GCA_029216955.1. NCBI lineage: Eukaryota > Viridiplantae > Streptophyta > Magnoliopsida > Asparagales > Iridaceae > Iris > Iris pallida. The sequence goes on from JANAVB010038419.1 coordinate 7,244,814, forward strand.
CTACTGTGTCAGGTACCAAATTTGTTAGGTACCAAATCAAGATCACGTGTCGGACTGAATCGAGATTTTTCACCCTTAGTTCGGCCCGGCCTGCTACTGTTCATGGGCCCAAAAGGTCCGGCCCGACCCACCCAAATTTCGTGCCCTGCCGGCCCGACACACTTGACAGCTCTAATTCCTTGTATCTAAGAGTCAACCACCCAAATTCCACAGTCAGCTAATTTGACAGAAGAGAATGAAGTCTTTTATTTTTCTTTTTTATGGTGGTTTACTTTCTCCAAGTGGAACCGTGACTATATAAGTCATCCAGTCGTTCGAGGGAAGATTCGAACCAAAACTTGTACTTCTGCGGCCTCCCGCACTACCACTAGACTAGTGCCTTATGGACAAGTCAACTTTTTAAATAAAGTAATTCTAGAGGAACTCATGAATTCTTAATTTTTACTTCAAAATATTTTTCAATATTTTTAAAATGGGTTTGCAATACAAATATACGTTCAAAAAGTGAGAATAAAAAAAAACATGAAAAAAAAACTGCAATCCACCTGCACGAAGTATCATGGCATCTAAATACCAAGAGAGGAGGGTCAAGATGAACACAAACTTATCACCAATATACGGAGGGGAGGCTATTTACCAACATGCCGTCTTTATCATTCAAAACTTGATCATGTAACTGCAGGTCTTGCAGATTATTTCAACACTTTTTTTTGTAAATTACTCACCTATATGATTCTAGCTTCAATTACATGCTTATGTAGTCTTGTAAATTACTCACCTATATGATTCTAGGCTTCTAGCTTCATTTACATGCTTATGTAGTCTAGCTTCTGTAGGTTCCTTACTAATTATTTTCACACCTTTTTTGCTGGACAATACAATAGTGATCAGTCATAGTTAAAGTGATTGAATAAATACTGATTAAGAGCATCCCCAACCTATTGTGACTTTGGAAAAAAAGTTAACGCCACATAGGAATGACAAAATTTAATTCAAAAGTTCTTCTCCAATGCAATTGTCAAGTCAATTGTGAAGCTTATGTGACAAAAGTTAAAGAAAACTTTGTGAAGTTGATTGTCTTGTTCTAGACAATGCACTTGACAATGTCTTCTCTTCCATGTCATCAATTATGAATAAAAAATATTAGAAAAAAGAAAGAAGATGAGTGGTTGTCTTAAAAGTTGTCTTGGAAGTTGGAAAAAATATTTTTAATTGTCTTCTCAATACTTTTGCATTGGAGAGAGTTTTTCTATCTCATTGTCTTTTGAGATATAATTTTGCCACATAAATAAGACATTGTCTTGTGGCTCATGTCACATAGGAGCCACCTAAGACTCACAATACTAAACAAGATAATAGGGTTGGAGATGCTCTACGAGCGAAGTACATATTATGACAACAGTGTTCTCTTGGATGCACTTCTTTTGGAGTCAAAAGGAGGTTGTGAACAATATGAATATCTAAAACTTTATTTGTGTCATGAGAAGATATTATTAGGTAGGTGAAACAAAGATAACCTTTTTCATGAGATAAGTTATAATTTTGTTATAAATATGATTAATCATCCAAGAATGTACATATATCTTTACTATTAAAATACGGCTTGAAAATAGTTCAAAAGTGATCCGTCCAAGCTGTTTGCATATAACGCAATAATTAATAATTAATAAAATTTAATCCTTATAATTAACTACCACCGTGCCTTATGTATATCATAAAAAAATTTAAAATCCTTATAACTAAATATAAAAATAACTTAAAATTCTTACAACTATTTAAACATATATCCAAAATTATATATATATATATATATATATATATATATATATATATATATATACGAGCTCAGTTAAATCGTGTGTTTTCTCGCACCCGATTTTAAGCCGGTCGTCATGTCGTTTCGGACTCTTCGTGCGGCTCGTGTCCGCATTGGCTTTTTCATCATCGCTCGGCACGTACGCCTCGCGCACTCCGCGCGCTCCAGAGCCTCACGGGACGGCCGACGTCTTTCGACGCCAGCAACTCAACGCCTCGCTTAGCCCACGACGCCGAAGGCGCCCCCGATGTCTTCACGATGCCTACGACATGCGGTTTCGCCTAGCCACCCGTTCTATGCGTACGACGTCCTTACGACGTCTTTCCGACGTCCATTGGGCGCCGCACGACGGGCCGCGTGGTCAGCCGTCGTTTATACCCGTGGTAAAATGGTGCCGGTCCTCGACCGCCCGCGCGACGTCCTAGCCGATGAGTTTTCATGTACGGGACGACCCATTCTGTCCCACGCCAGCTCAGATCGTGGCCATTTTTCGTCAGTCCTCCGACATTGTGGATGTCCCGCATCGCACAGGCCAGGCTCATCATCGCCCTATATATATATATATATATATATATATATATATATATATATATATATATATATATATATGGGTAATTGTGGCGAAGTCGCCTCCACTGGGGCTCGAACTCCGATTATATATATATATATATATATATATATATATATATATATATATATATATATATATATATATATATATATATATATTCAAATTAAAATACTATATTTAAACTAACTACATAGTATTATCTAAACATATATCTAAAGTACCACAAATAATTACACATTTTAATTAAACTATATTCAATATAAACATGGTATTATCTAAACATATATTCAAAAGAGTAATATTATTCGTACCACAAAATGTTCCTCCAAACTATCCCTCTTTACGTGGCAGCTGACATGGCATATGGCATGTCAGCTGACATGACCAATTCTAACCCAAAAAATTAATTACCCTATTTTTTAGTGTTAATTTTAAATTTAATTTAAATGCTGAAATTAATTTTAACCTTTAATATTAATATTAATATTAATGTTAATGTTAATTTTAATTTTAATATTAATTTTAATGTTAATTTTAATTTTAATTTTAAAATTTATCTTGCCAGCTGCCATATTATTTGTCATGTCATACGACACGTAAGCTGCCACATAGAAGGGATACTTTGGAAGAATATTTTGGAGGAACAAATAGCATTTTTTAATTCAAAATTAAATTTTTTTTTAATTAAAATACATTAAATATATAAACTATATTTAAACTAATTATATGGTATCATCTAAACATATATATTCAAAAATCTAATTTAACCTTTTTTAACAGCATTGTTACTAGTTTATATTTGAATGTTACCAAAACCACAATGAGAATGTTAGGCTAATTAGATTTCCTACATTAGTCTCCCATCACAAAGAGGCCCACTCATTGTGATAGGACCCTTCTTACTATTATTGATGAATAAATCCTTTTCTAAATTTGGGCAAGAAAACATAGGTCCATTAGAGCAATGTTATGATCTTCTTCGTGGAGGTGCCAATGGATTCTGGAGCTTTGACACGGCCTCCTTTCTGATTTGACCCGAGTTTTCCATCGATATCTGCTCCCAATTTCCTCCAAAGAAAATTTGTTCTCGTCACGTAAAAGTATTTATACTAGTAAGACCAAATTTCTACGTGTTTTTTGGGTCAACCTTGCAAATTTGGAGAGTAATTATCGAGAGTTTATACAAAACAAGAAATATTTAAGGCTTAATTGCACTTTGCTACCCTCAATTATTCCGTTTTTTCAACTTGATATCCTAAACTTTTTTTTGTAACAAGTTGATACCTCAACTATTATTTTTTTTTCAACTTGATATCTAATTTTTCAAAAATTTCCAAAATGCCCTTATCCCTTCCCTCTTCCCTTCTCCCCTCCCCCCCTCCCCCACTCCGGCCACCCCCACCCTCCCGCTCCGCCTCCCCTCCGGCCACCCCCCTCTTCCTCGTCCGGCCAAACCCCCCTCCCGCTTCCGGCGCCACCGCCGCGGCGGATATAGATTGGGGTCTGCCAACTCTCATAGTAGCTGAATTTAAAAAATAGTTTTTTCGCACATCCTTGGTTACAGTGTCAAGCAGATGGACCACGATCGAAATTTTTCCTTCTATCCTGACAACCCAATCCCCATTCTCCCTGAGCTCGGTCCATTGAAGATTCAGCCAGATTTTCTCGGCTTGGGAATTGGTGGAGGAGGTTCCAGTTGAAGACTGGGAGCAAATCACAGCATGGGAGGAGGAGTAATCTACAAGAAAATAATTGAAACAAAACATCTCTGTTCATCCTTTCCGAGACACAGATGAGTGGACCATGGGATCAAACTGGTCACAAACAAGCACCCCCACTAGCATCGGCTGGGACCAAGCTGCTCTCGCCCTTCCCCGTCAATTACTCTCAAAGAAAGACCAATTATAAAGATACTCTAATAAGGAGGCGGCTGCTGCTGCCGCGGTGGCCGGCGGCGGTGGGGGTAGGGGGGTTGGGGGGACGCGGGAGAGGGGGGTGGCCGGAGGGGAGGCGGAGCGGGAGGGAGGGGGTAGCCGGAGTGGGGGAGGGGGGTTTGGGGGAAGGGGGGGTAATTTTAAGATTTGAGCAGGAGTATTTTCGTCCCAATTTTTTTTTGGGTATCAACTTGTTACAAAAAAAGTATAGGATATCAAGTTAAAAAAGCGGAATTGTTGAGGGTAGCAAAGTGCAATTAAGCCAATATTTAATAATTGTCATGTTATTATCTGTCTATCTAAAAGAAAGAGTAACTAACAAAGCTTAAGGAGTGCCTTTTAATTAGTAGCGAAATTCTAAATTGTACAATCATTGGGTCACTTTGCTGTATATCTGGTCAGTTAACCGAGCCATGTAGACGGGTGAACGTTTAGTTGATTCGATTTCAACCGAGTTGAATAAATCGAACATCTAAAAATTCAAAATTGAACCGAATTTAGTCATAACCAAAATCGAACCGAACTGATATTCGATTCGGTTTGTTCAGATATTCGATTCGGTTTGTTCAGTTGTGTTGTTTTTATTGTTTAATGGACCCGATCCAAAGTCGGATTTTGGTTAAATTGTATTAAAATATATAATATTTATACACACGTTCCTTATATTTCAAAGTTGGATTCGGAATTGAACTAATTGTTAAATTATTAAAATTGAACTTTAAAACACATACATAGAATATTGTCTTCAAAATATATTTAAAAAAATACACACTTTTAGTCATAAAATATGCATAAGATGGAAGATATTTACATAATTGTGTAAGTCTTATTCAGTATCTAAAACAAAAAAATTATTTTACTTTTAGTATTTTAAAACTGAACCGATTTTTTTAAAAAACCGAAATGAATCTCTGATTAGGTTCAATTAACTTTTTCCGTCCAAAAACCTTCCTGGACGGAATAGGATGCGAGTGATCCACTAGTAAAATAAAACCAGTAGAATTCTAGTCCACATAAATCCAAACCCATTTAGACCTTTTGAAAGATTGACACGAGAAACGACAAAATATCAGGTGGTTAAGAAGAAGAGTTGGCATGGGTCGGGAGGGGATGTCAGTCGGCGGTTGTGGACTCGCAGGCCACGAAGAAGAAGGACCCGAAGGCGATGCGGAGCTGGATCCAGATGGACTGCAACGGGAAAGAAACGGTCCTCGACGTCGTCGACAAGGTTAGATTACTGTTATGGACGATATTACGTCGCCCGCGGGTTGTGATCGTTGGCATGACTGCATGTCATATGACGACCTTCCATTTGCTCTCTCTGGCTCGGATTTTAAGGGAGTGGAGTCCGGTGAAAGCGGGGGGCCAATGGCTGCGTGCCACGTGGACCTACGGTCACGTCCATGATCAAAATCATGGACAAAATATCATTTTTCTATTGTTATTGTTGGTTTTCATGACCATTTGGTATGACGGCTAACAATTTCATTCTTTTTTTTTATTTCTTCTTTGGAAGCAGCATATAAAACGATCATCACTGCAGAAGAGGTACAATCTCCTTTCTCTTCATATGCCACTCTTTATATAGAATGTTGGTGCTCTTGCTCCTTGACATGAAAGAGCTTGCTCTCAACATGTCTAGTAAAGTTTAGTCCCAAACGGAAAGTGTACCATGAGTTATCTCAACATATATACTTGTATGTGTTGTCGGGATATGCACATGGGGTGGTGACCCTAGGGAGGGAACCATGTGGGTGATTTTATTAGGAGGTAAGGATAAGGCTCCAAGTAAAGCATTCATGCTTTTTGCTCTTGGAAAATTAATTTCCATTGGAGCTCGACTCAGACTCGGACTCATGGGCTCATGAGACGTAATGTGGCGTTTTGTTGGCGCACTTTGCACTTAGCACGTCAGCATCGTCGCTAGGCGCATAGTGCGCGAGTTGCGTGGGTTGCACACAATTTACGAAGAGAGCAGAGAGAGCTCCTCGAGCCTTCGTGTTCCAGCGTCCCATATAGTTCCTTGCGCCTCTCGAGTTTCTTCCTTGTCTTTCTGAGCAGTCCGTTCTTGAGCAGATCAACAGAGCGTTCCAGAGTTCTTTTGAACTTGCTGGTTCCTGGAAGCTGACCGTGAGGACGGATCTAGCTTTGAGCACTGGTGTTCTTAACACCCCAACAGACCATGTCACCTCCGTTTTCTGTTATACGTATTTTCAGTATACGTGTACGGAATCCTGACCCGTATTTTTATTTCACATGTCTTGCTAGCTAATTTCGGTTTAATCTTGTTTAGGTTCATCATGGCATGTCATGGTTTGGCTTGGTTCATTATTGGTTTAGCTTGGTTTAAATTTCATGGTTCATCATGTTAAACCCCTACCTACCACTATCCCTATTTATAAACCCACCTACTTTTCTCTTTCCTCATTATTCCTCATAACTTCTTCTTCTTCTCCATTAAAACCTGTCACGCCCCAAAACCAGAATACTGGAGATCGGAGGCGAAACAAAGCCAGCTACGTACATCAAGGTACGCCAGTACTCCAATGTACGATCAAAGCTGTCTAGAAGACAAGTGAGAAGACTCTAGCATGCCACTGAAGACTCCTATGGTCGAACAAATCCTATCTCAATCCAACAACAACACAATAACATAATGACAGAAGTAAATAAATACGGGTCGAGACTAGTGCGGTACCAATGCACGTATCTCAAGAATATAAATGACTAAATAGAAATACTGAACAATATAGCTATGGAACAGAAATAATCCGATGAGCAACAAGGGGTTTAGGAACTACTAGGAATCGCAGCTATAACCCTTAAACCTAACAAGGACCGGGGTTACAGATCATTTCCCTAGCAAACTTAGCCTCTGGCCACTTACCGACACAAGAGCATATAAGGTAACACATAATCAAAAGTGCACGGCCAATCATTACCTACGACTTGCTATCATTAACTAGCTAGGGTTATCATAATCCTAATTACTAGTATGCAAGTTGAGGATTTTTGCAACTATCTGACTGCAGATATCCGGATGTCCAGGGGTACGAGTAGTACATCTATTGCCCAACAAGGCTGCTAACAGATGAAACATGTCTAGACTTGTAACATAAACAACCATATCATATACTTGTAAAAGAAAACATATAACTGACTGTGCCGCAACCCGGCACGACATGTGACTCGATCGTATATCAATACGTACAAACTTGGTAGGTCATGGAGCCCTTGCCTAGCAGGGTTGAGCCATGCCTCATGGGGCCCTTGGAGCTCGGGGTTGGTAGTGCGAATTTCCTCCTACAATGATCTACTTGAATTTACTAGTCATTTACCTTATCATATTCATGTCAAGTTCTCAAGTCGTGGACACTCAAGAATTTTCTAAGATGACGTGTGCTATGTACGAGTAAATCATAAGTTATCACTTACGAACATTTTCGTACTAACATCACGTGATACACGGAACAATACTCACACTCGATTGTCTAGTGCCAAGATGCAATAGATTAACATTCAACAAGATATATCCACGGTGTCAAGAAAGAACATGTACTCATATCTCGGGTCTAGAAATCAATAAGAAAATTAAGTCATGAGTGCGCTACTACGAGCCACTAAATCGAGCTAGGCATAAATAGTAATCTTGAGTGCACCATAACAGGCCACTATCTATAATCTGGACATAGAACAATAAATGAACATAAGCATGTACCATGTTTATAGAGTGTACAATCATTCTTTAACTATCCAAGGTTATCTAATCATGTTACAATCGAGAAAATATCAAAAACGGACAAAAAAGGGCAAAAACGGACAAAAATAGCCTAAAACGGCATAAAATGGCATATCGACGGTATACTGCGGTATACCGGCGGTATACCGGTCTAAAGATAGAAGGTTTCTGATACAAAAACTGGCATACCGGCAGTATACTACGGTATACCGTTTTTCCAAACAACAACAAAATCCAGATTTTTGCCAAAACTTGTTTCGGCCATAAAAATTTCGTTTTAAACCGAAATTCGGACTTTCAAAAGTCAAAATTGCATAGAATTGAATTTTCTACAACATGAAAGTATTAGTTTTCACAAATTCAAAGATTTGATAGATCAATATCTTAAAATACTCAAAAATTATATCTAGAAACTCAGATCTACGCAATACTGTCGATCAAACCAAAAGTGCTATATACTAAATATGTTAAAAATTTAGAGGAGCATATTATAGAACAATAAAATTTTAATTTCAATGGAAAATAAAATTATAGCATGTTCAAGTCACTTTTGAGCAAGATGTACTTGCCTACGTTTTAGCAACCGAGCCTAATCTTCTACTCCACCACCAAGAGGGGTTCCGAAACCACACTCTAGGCCTCAAGGCCAAGCCTTCCTAAGCTTGAAGAAGAGAGAAGAGAGTGAAGGGAAAATGGTGAAGGAAAGAAAAGAGAGAGGAGAGAGAAACTCATAGGATATATATAGAAGGGGTAAATTAATCGTGACCGTTGGATCGTGATCCATGTCACATTCTAGATCAATCCTAGCCATTGAAAGAAAACCAATTGTCCATTAGATAATAGAATGCATCTACACTATTCACGAAAATATCTATACACTATTCATCAAAATATCCAAAACACTATTCATGAAAATATCAGAAATACTATTCACAAAAATATCTGAAATCGAAAATATCTAAAATATGAAAAATCTGTCCGGGCGGCATGCCGTCGGTATACTCCGGTACACTGTCGGTATACCGGCCAAGGAGAAAATCTATAATTTGGGAAAATTTTAAAGCGTTCCGAAAATCTAGAAAATACGAAATACAATACAAAATACGTATCCGCATATAAATACCGATACTGTGAGACGAGTCTCACAACTCTCCACAACTTAGAAAAATTCCATCCTCGGGATTTTCTAAAGCCAGTCAAGCAAAAATACACATGCTAAAACAATGTAAAATCATAACACATCGAAAGAAAACATCCCGTGTACAAGTTATATTTGAGATACATAATTTAAATAATGTAGAAAATAATAAATACATACATATATAATACAAGAAAAGGAGGCATATGGAATAATATACCCCTGAGTCAGTTGAGTAGGGATTCGTCCTCGCTTGACTACGCTGACTCACAAAGTGGACAAGGGTCAAGTTTCGAAGTAAGTCGGTACTAGTGACTCAGTCGAAGACATGACTCTAATCCAGGATGTACCTACGTAGTCGGGATACATGATAGATATCGTGTATCACGAGATACGGAGGCAGATGAGTGGTACGAGAAACACGCGTTCACTCGTCGAATATGTCAAGTCGACCATCGCATTCCGGGTATGAATGGAATACAAGGCCGTCAACGGAACCCAAGAATGAGAATGAATGAAGGAACACCTTAGATGCTTACCAACAATCCGACTGTCCTCAGCCAACATCTGCTGTATGATAACAAACTCTCTCTGCCTATGCATCAGGACTGCTGCTCTTACCTGCTGCTGATTTTATCTGACTTACTGGACCTGGGCAAACTGCGCCGGATGCTGACATTAAATCTGCTGAGACCGCGTCGGATGGAGGTGCTGAATACGGGATTCGGGCTGACTTTATTAGCTGAACTGACTGGAATGGAGTGAACTGAGCTGCCACCAGATGCTGAGATGGTACTGGTACCTGACTCTGTGGAGGCGGGGTCTGATGCCGACATACTGCCTGAACCAAGGAAGAAGACGGAGCAATAAAATTCTCGAAAGAAATAGATAAGAAGGTTGGGTGTCCCTGAATGATAAGGACACGTGATATCAATAATGGACAGGAATAGAACAAGGATATGTCAATCATGTTTACAGTTCAAGGAAAACGAGAATACAAAAAGCAAAGAGAGATCAAATGAAGACAATTATAGGATTGAGATTTTAACAAGATGAATCTCCCACAAGTCTGAAGACAGACCTGCATGGACCACCAAAAAACTCTGTCACGCCCCAAAATCAGAATACTGGAGATCGGGGGCAAAACAAATTGCCAGCTACGTATATCAAGGTACGCCAGTACTCCAATGTACGATCAAAGCTGTCTAGAAGACAAGTGGAAAGACTCTAGCATGCCACTGACGACTCCTACGGTCGAACAAATCTTATCTCAATCCAACAACAACACAATAACATAATGACAGAAGTAAATAAATGCGGGTCGAGACTAGTGCGGTACCAATGCACGCATCTCAAGAATATAAATACTGAACAATATAGCTATGGAACAGAAATAATCCGATGAGCAACAAGGGATTTAGAAACTACTAGGAATCGGAGCTACAACCCTTAAACCAAATAAGGACCGGGGTTACAGATCTTTTCCCTAGCAGAACTTAGCCTCTGGCCACTCACCGACACAAGAGCATATAAGGTAACACACAATCAAAAGTGCACGGCCAATCATTACCTACGGCTTGCTATCATTAACTAGCTAGGGTTATCACAATCCTAATTACTAGTATGCAAGTTGAGGATTTTCGAAACTACCTGACTGCAGATACCCGGATGTCCAGGGGTACGAGTAGTACATCTATTGCCCAACAAGACTGCTGGCAGATGAAATATGTCTAGACTTGTAACATGAACAACCATATCATATACTTGTAAAAAAAACATATAACTGACTGTGCCGCAACCCGGCACGACATGTGACTCGATCGTATATCAATACGCGCAAACTTGGTAGGTCATGGAGCCCTTACCTAGCAGGGTTGAGCCATGCCTCATGGGGCCCTTGGAGCTCGGGGTAGGTAGTGCAAATTTCCTTCTACAATGATCTACTTGAATTTACTAGTCATTTACCTTATCATATTCATGTCAAGTTCTCAAGTCATGGACACTCAAGAATTTCCTAAGATGACGTGTGCTATATACGAGTAAATCATAAGTTATCACTTACGAACATTTCCGTACTAACATCACGTGATACACGGAACAATACTCACACTCGATTGTCCAGTGCCAAGATGAAATAGATTAACATTCAACAAGCTATATCCACGGTGTCAAGAAAGAACATGTACTCATATCTCGGATCTAGAAATCAATAAGAAAATCAAGTCATGAGTGCGCTACTACGAGCCACTAAATCGAGCTAGGCATATATAGTTATCTGGAGTGCACCATAACAGGCCACTATCTATAATCTGGACATAGAACAATAAATGAACATAAGCATGTACCATATATATAGAGTCTACAATCATTATTGAACTATCCAAGGTTATCTAATCATGTTAAGAGTCTATTACAATCGAGAAAATATCAAAAACGGACAAAAGGGGCAAAAACGGACAAAAACAGCCTAAAACGGCATAAAATGGCATACCGGCGGTATACTACGGTATACCGACGGTATACTGGTCTAAAGACAGAAGGTTTCTGGTGCAAAAACTGGCTTACCGACGGTATACTACAGTATACCGGCGGTATACCGTTTATCCAAACAGCAACAAAATCTAAATTTTTGTCAAAACTTGTTTCGGCCATAAAAACTTTATTTTAAACCGAAATTCGGACTTTCAAAAGTCAAAATTGCATAGAATTGAATTTTCTACAACATGAAAGTATGAGTTTTCACAAATTCAAAGCTTTGATAGATCAATATCTCAAAATACTAAAAAATTATATCTAGAAATTCAGATCTACACAATACTGTCGATCAAAACCAAATGTGCTATATACTAAAAATATTAACAATTCAGAGGAGCATATTATAGAACAATAAAAATTTAATTTCAATGGAAAATAAAATTATAGCATGGTCATGTCACTTTTGAGCAAGATGTACTTGCCTACGTTTTAGCAACCGAGCCTAATCTTCTACTCCACCACCAAGAGGGGTTCCGAAACCACACTCTACGCCTCAAGGCTAAGCCTTTCTAAGCTTGAGGAAGAGAGAAGAGAGTGAAGGGGAAATGGTGAAGGAAAGAAAAGAGAGAGGAGAGAGAAACTCATAGGATATATATAGAAGGGGTAAATTAATCGTGACCGTTGGATCGTGATCCATGTCACATTTTAGATCAATCCTAGCCATTGAAAGAAAACCAATTGTCCATTGGATAATAGAATGCATCTACAATATTCACGAAAATATCTATACACTATTCATCAAAATATCCAAAACACTATTCATGAAAATATCAAAAATACTATTCACGAAAATATCTGAAATCGAAAATATCTAAAATATGAAAAATTTGTCTGGGCGGCATGCCGTCGGTATACTCCGGTATACTGTCGGTATACCGGCCAAGGAGAAAATCTATAATTTGGAAAATTTTTAAAGCGTTCCAAAAACCGAGAAAATACGAAATACAATACAAAATACGTATCCGCATATAAATACCGATACTGTGAGACGAGTCTCATAAAACCTCTCCCCCTACATAGGCAAGTGCATCTTGCTCTCACTTAAGAACCCATTTTGATGGTTCCAATGGCTTCTTAGCATGATTCTAAACTACTTTAGAACTTGGAAATTTTTATTTTGGTGCATAGATTTTTGTAGATCTAGAAAATTGCCATTTTTGGGTTTTTGAAGTTTTGATCTATTTAACTTCTTCATTTGTATGTTTTGATGGTTCCATATCGTAGAGAATTTTGTTGTACCCCATTTTGACCTATGAAAGTCCAAATTTGGACCCCGGATAGAGATTTAGTGGAGCTCGGAAGCTAAGGCTTTCCTTGCATTTTTCTTCCTAGATCTGTCGGGAAAAAGAACAGTGCTTGGGCGCATGGACTTATCATGCGCCCAAAGCAGGCTCCTCCCCCATGTGGGCGCATATGTGAGCACTCTTTGGGAGCATAGGTGCATCCCTATGTGGGCGCATATGTGAGCACTCTTTGGGAGCATAGGTGCATCCCTATGTGGGCGCATAGCCTTGTGTTGGCGCATGGCTTTTAAAGCATGTCTCAGCACTTGCCTTTTTCCTTGGCACTTGGCCATGAGTCTTGACTCCATTAATTAGGCGCATAACCTTCCTCATGTGGGAGCATAGAGGCTTCCTATGTGGGCGCATATAGCCCCCCACTTTGGGCGCATAGTGGTCAGGCATCATTCAATTGGGCTTTTCATGATCTTTTGGGTTTTGCATCCTTTTGGCCAAGTTCTTTCATGGCTTTTCCATGAGTTGCCCACACGATCACGACACGACTCATGTGTGCCCCAGCTTTGCATTACATGACACGACACGATACGGCACGTGCATGCCATGGCTAGGCATGGCACGACTCATACAAGCCACGGCACGACTTAGCAGGATTTTCTTAGTCATGGCACAATTTTCTACGTATGGCTATTATAAGATCGTGACACGATTTGCACGAGCCACGACAAGGCTCGGCACGACTTGGCCTATGTCAGCCTCTATGTAGGCGCATAGAACCATGTGGGCGCATAGCCTTTGGACGCACGTTGTTTTGGTATTTTTCCCTTTTATGCATTTCTTTCTTTTACAATGCAAGTTGCCATGACTTTTTGGCTTTATTGTACTTTATACTTCACGATATGATTTCTTTCCAAACGGTGGCCCGTTAGGGTATACTCAGGATTATGTCTTTTCTTTACCTACATATTGGCTTGTATAAATGATGTACTGCATGGCCATGATGTGTGAACACGATACGATGATCAAAGAGTAGTAAAATATGACAGTGGCCCCTTGTGGCGCACTTCTAGCAAGCAACAAGTACGAGTAATATGACATGACAGTGGCCCATTGTGGCGCACTCTAGACAAGAACATGGCAGGCCAATACATGATGGTGACCCGTTGTGGTGCACCCCTGACAAGTAATCTTGACAAATAACTCATGAACGCTGTTGCGACGGCTAACTGGACATGCTAGTAAACTCTCATGACACCGTGGGTGATTGTATTGAATGTGCTTGTATAAGCTACCAGTCTTGTTTTGTATCATGTCTAGGACTTGTATCCCTGGTTACCACGGTCAGGAATACATACTGAATCTGACTAGAATAATGACTAGATTGATCAAGTACTTCATATAGAGAGATATTTTGGCTACAAGCAATCCTGTTATCTGGGCGCCTTCCTGATGGACTTGTAGCTTGCTGACGAGTAGGACATATTTCCAGCTCACTGTTATGTGGGGCACTTCATGAAACGATTACTATGCACCCTGTCATGTGTTGCACTCAAGTCACCTAACAAGACATGATAACTCTTAACATGAACCTTGCATCTGGATAACCTGGATAGTCTACAGGACTTGTGGCTGTAGGAATATCTTATTGCATCTTGCTAGTAACGAGGCTTGTGATAACCCTAGCTAGTTAAAGTATCAAGCCGTACTCTTGCTTGGTCGTGAATGTTGGATGGAGTTCCATCTTGTCTAGTCTTGCCTAGACCCAGTACATGACTATCTCTGTACATGCTTCTGTATGCTACACTTTATCGATAATTGGTTAGAGACTAAGTTCTGTTCAGGTGAAGGGTTACAATCACGGTCCTTGTTTGGTTTACGGGTTGTAACTTGGTTACCGAAATGGTCCTTTAGTTATCTTATCGTTTATCACCCTGTTTACTCTAACTCATGCCTTTTGTTATTTCATCTACGATCTTGTGTGCTAATGTACTGGTTTTAGTTCTTAAGTATAGCCTCCCTTGTGGCACTTGCTCTTTCTGGGGTCTGACCCAGCTGGTTTTGTATGGCCAGATTTCGGAGTAGCACCCAAGGATCTTCCAGCCTTCTTGCCAGATGGTGACCACTAGGCACAATCTTGGCAACGAGTGGGTTCTTATTTTGCTCTCTCACTCCCTTATAAAAATATTCTTTTGAGGCGTTTAGCCGTCGAGCAAGTGTTAGCTCGTTTGCAACTTTACTTATTGTCTGCCTACGGGCTGTAACATGATTGACAAATCCTAGGGTTGATCATGTATGACTTAAACTCTTGCTAGTCTTCACATTTTTTATGACTAGCTTCATGATCATCTGAATATGTAATGTATGGAACTTCTTACCTTGTATGTCTGATGATCTACCATCTTATTACATTTACTTGCTTGATTGAGATTGAGACACCAGGCTTGTTTTTGACCTTAAGAGACTAATGGCTTGTAAGTAAACCCTCATGCATCTAGACAGTCGTGACCGTATTATAAGGTAGGATTTACTTTAATGTACGTAGCTGGCTGTGTCTGTCCCCCGCTCTCCAGTATTCTGGTTCTAGGGCGTGATACGGTTTAAGTGGTGGCCCATACAGGTCTTGTGAATCAAGATGAGTGAGGGTTTCACTGAATAGATATCTCAATCAACACTCGCCTTTGATCTCTACTCGCGTCTTTTAATCTTTCTGAAATCTTGACCTGATCTGTAATGCCTGTTGCTCGTATTACATATGTGGAATACGTATACGTATTTATTCCTGTATTGCATGATTTCCTTGCTTAGCTTTTCTCCGTGGCTTGGTTTATTCTTGGTTCGGATTGGCTTGGTTCGGTTTGGGATTAGCCATTGGTTCATCATGAACCAAGGTAAACCCACCTACCTACCACCACTATTTGTATTTATTACCATTCTCCTTTCTTTCTCTTCATTTATCATCTTCTTCTTCTTCTATTAATTCCTTCACCTACCAGCGAGAGAGAGAGTGAGAGCCTTAGGCAAGTACAACTTATTTCATGGAGAAACTTTGATTTTAATTGCTCCATTATCTTCTTTACTACATTCTAAAGCACTTTAGAACTTGGCATTTTCACTTTCCATGGCTAGATCCTTCTAGATCTAAGTTTACTTTATTTTCGGATTTCTTAGGTTTTGATCTACTTAATCCTGTTATTTTGAGTTTTAAGGGTTCTATGTTGTAGAGAATTTCGTTCTACCCCGTTTTGATCTATGGAAGTTCAGTTTTGGGCTCCGGATGATGGTGTTGTGGAGCTTGAGGACTTGGCTCTCATGGTGTTCTTCTTCTCAGACATTGGAGAAGAAGAATAGTTCTCTGGCCGCAGGGCAGTACTTGACCGCATGAGCATTCATGCGGCAAGCTACCCTCAGCCGCATAAGACCCTTGTCCATCAGTCGCATAAGACCCTTGTCATTCAGCCGCATGCACACCTTTCATTTTCTGGCCGCATGGAATTTCCCTTCCATCAGCCGCATATGCACCAACTATTTTCAGCCGCATAAGACCGCTTCTCACCCTAAGCCGCATGAGGCTCGACTCTTTGAGCCGCATGGACCCGAGACCCCTCAGCCGCATAAGACCGCTTCTCACCCTGAGCCGCATGAGGCTAGACTCTTTGAGCCGCATGGACCCAAGGCCCCTCAGCCGCATGGGACCCTTGTATTCCTAGCCGCATGGGTTCCTAACTGAGCCGCATGCAACCCACTTGTGTCCAGCCACATGACTCGCCAGCCGCAAGCTCCTTCCTGCTGAGCCGCATGAACCTGATCCCGCTGCTCCCAGCCGCATGGACCCGATTCCCTTTCCAAGCCGCATGAGATCATTTCTGGCCGCATATTCCTGAGCCGCATGACTCTCCTATAGCTCTGTGTACTATTATAACTTGAGTTCCTATAGCGTACTCTTTATCCCTTTTTAGATATTTTACGCCCATTTTATATCCTTACGCCTTTTGTCATGAACTTGATAATCACGAATTTATTTTTTTAATAATAATTGAACATGGCATGGCAGGACAAGCATGCCTGACATGATTATCTCAAATTGCTGTTGTGACGGCTAACATGACATGACCTGACAAGGATGATTAACCTGGACACCGTGGATGATTGCGTTTGCACAATAAACCAGTATTGTCTTGCATCATGTCTAGGATGGGATCCCTGAGTACCACGGTCAGGGATACCTACTATAATTAACTAAGGGTAATAAACTAGAATCATTCAGTAGACATGAAGAGATTTCCGACTACAGGCAATCCCGTTATCTGGGCGCTTTAAGGGGACTTGTAGCCTTCCGACGAGTAGGGCACATTTCCAGCACACAGTCATGTGGTGCACCCTACTTAAACGGACATTCGACCTGGATAACCGGATGGTCTGCAGGGCTTGTGGCTGTTGGGATAATCTCATTGCATCTTGCTAGTAACTAGGCTGTGATAACCCTAGTTAGTTAAAAGTATCAAGCCGTACTCTTGATTGGCCGTGATTAATTGGATGGAGTTTATTCTAGCATGTCTTATCCTAATCCTGTACAAGATTATGACATGACATGATTATTGATGCTTGCCTTAACAATAACGATCGGGGGTCCAGTTCTGCTCAGGCGAAGGGTTACAACCCCGGTCCTTGTTTGGTTTAATGGTTGTAACCTGGCTCCCGGAGCAGTTCTGTGTCCTCTTTTCGCTTATTGTCTTATTGCACCCCATGCCATGCTCGTCATGTTTTACCTTACTTCAACAAGCATGATTAATTATTTATACCGGCCTTAGCAATAAAGATCAGGGGTCCAGTTCTGCTCAGGCGAAGGGTTACAACCCCGGTCCTTGTTTGGTTTAAGGGTTGTAACCTAGCTTCCAGAGCAGTTCTGTGTCCTCTCTTCATTTATTGTCTTCACTATACCAATAGTATTTGAGACGGGTTTCTATTTAGGTGAAGGGTTACAACCTCGGTCCTTGTTTGGTTTAAGGGTTGTGACCTGGCTACTTGAATGGTTTCCTCGTACTCAGTTTACTGTTGTTATCTCTATTATTATCAGTTCTTTATTTATTATCTTTAATATTCTATTGTGATATGCTGGTTTTAGTTCCTAAGTGAAGCCTCCTTTGTGGCACTTGCTCTTTCTGGGGTTTGACCCAGCTGGTTTTGTGTGGCCAGATATCGAAGCAGCACCAGAGGATCCACCTGTCTTCCAGCCAGATGGTGACCACCAGGCGTAACCCTGGCAACGAGTGGGTTTCTTTTTGTCCTCCCACTTTATTGTAAAATTATTCTTTTGAGACGTTTAGCCGGCGAGCACGTGTTAGCTCGTATTATACCTTATTTACTGTCTGCCTACGGGCTGTAACATGATTGACGGATCCTAGGGTTGATCATGTATGACTAAACTCTTGCTAGTCCTGACATTTTGTAACGACTAGCTTCATGATCAGCTGAATATGTAATGTTTGGGACGCCTTACTATTATATATTTGGTGATCTTATATCTTGTAACACTTACTTACTTGCTTGTGATTGAGACACTAGGATTGTTCATGACCATAAGAGACTGTTGGCTTGTAGTTAAACCCTCATGTATCTAGACAGCCGTGACCGTATAGCGAGGTGGGTTGCACTTCAATATACGTAGCTGGCTATGTCTGCTCCCGCTCTCCAGTATTCTGGTTCTGGGGCGTGACATGATCACATGCTTATATCCTTGATCTATCGTGGTCCTTCCTTATTGTTCTCCATGTCGTTTCTTCAGCAGCATTGTTCCTGGTCCTACCGATCAGCAAGGCGGAGCACCTCCAGTAAACCAGCAGCAACTTGGAGATCAAGCCCAGCATTCAGGGGTAGCCTCCAGAGTCATGCCTACTGGGGGTCAAGAGCCACCAGTTCAGCCAGTCCATCCTGCAGAGCCTGACGATGGAACCTTGGTGGGTCTCATCAGGGAATTGCTTGCATCTCAAGATCGTCGGGGCGATGCCCTGTACCAGACAGTACAGGATGCCATAGGCCGTGTTGGTTATCAAGGAAACAATACAGCTAGCAGTTTCATGTGCCTCAATCCTCCCTTCTTCGACGGTAGTGAAGATGCTATTGCAGCTGATGCGTGGCTCCATGACATCAAGATTATCTTGGTTGCAGCCAAGACTCCAGAAGGAGAGAAGGTAGCTGTAGTACGCCTACAGTTATTGGACCTAGCCCGCACCTGGTGGGTGATGGTAGCAGTTGGGTTGGCGATGCCTGTTCCATGGACGGTATTCAGTGACAAGTTTTAGATCAAGTCCTTCGATACTGTAGCTCGGCACGACCTACAGACGAGGTTCACCAATCTCAAGCAGATAAGCAGGACGGTCGATGGATATGCGGTCGAGTTTTCAAGACTGAGTCGATTTGCTCCCACCTTGCTGGCAACTGAGTTTGACCGAGCGCAGCGGTTCCAGCATGGACTCCACCTAGAGATCATTCTAGCAGTGGAGCAGTTTGAGCATCAGACTTTCGATGCTGTTTTGCGAGCAGCTAGGAGGCATGCGTATACCTTCCAGAGAATAGTGGACATAACTGGAGGACGGAAGCGGTCCTATGGTCAGATGACCCAGTCCTCAGCACCAGCCCCGACAGCTAGGGCCTTGACCATTGGAGCTCCGAGGAGGGCAGCATCAGTTATGTCGGTTCAGCATTCGACTTCGACGTACCCTCAGCAGCAAAAGTGGAGGCAGTCTTCCACAATGGGCTGCACTCATTGTGGGAAGCCACGACATGTAGTATCAGAATGTCACCGAGCACAAGGATTGTGTTTGGTTTGTGGGGCATCAGACCACATGGTAGGGTCCTGCCCATAGAGAGCTGGTTCATCCTTATCGGCCCATACTAGTCCCTCGGTGAGGGGACCAGCACCATTGCAGCAGCAACAGTACCAGCCACCGAGGCCATTGGCGCCTCAGGCTCAAGCATTCCGGCAGCAGAGACCGCAGCAGTATGCCCAGGTCCAAGCTCAGATTCAGAACCGCCATAGAGGTTTCCAGCAGAGGGGACCAGCACCCAGAGGACAAGGTCAAGCGACGGCTTTGACCATAGAGGAGGAGTTGGCATCAGGTGAGGTTGTGGCAGGTACCATTCTCGTCAACTCTTTTCCTGCATCAGTATTATTTGATTCGGGTGTATTGTATTTATTTATGTCTGCACGATTCGTGACACGGATAGAACTGGAGCTCGAGTCATTATCAGTAGGGCTTAATATACTTACTGGTAACGGTCTTGTGGGAGTAGATAGAGTGTTTTTCTCGTGTCGAATCGTAGTTAGCGGTAGAGAGTTTCCCGCTAGGTTGATATAGTTTCCGATGGCAGATTATGATGTGGTCTTCGGAATGGATTGGTTGGGGAACCAGTATGCTAGAATAGATTGCCATATCGGCAAGATTATTTTAGTATTCCTGGTGAGCCAAAGTTTTCATTTCTCCGAAGTGGAGTAGAACCTTCTTCCCCAGCATTGCGGATGGCAGTAGCGGCAGCAGTTCAGTTTTTCAGAGTTGTAGAAGAGTTTTCTGACGTATTTCTCGAAGAACTTCCAGGCATGCCCCCCAGAGAGAGATCAAGTTCACCATTGATTTGATTCTCGGATCAGCACCAGTGTTCAGAGAGAGTCTATAGGATGGCGCCTTCAGAGTTGGAGATCTTATACAAGATGATTGAAGAACTTAGAACCAAGGGATTCATTCGTGCTAGCGGATCACCTTGGGAAGCCTCGATGCTTCTTATAAAAAGAAAAATGGTACGTCAAGATTATGTGTTGATTATCGTACCTTAAACTCTGTAACAATTAAGAACAGATACCCTCTACCAAGGATAGATGACTTATTTAATTAGCTCAAGGGAGCGGCTGTATTCTCGAAGATTGACTTGCGGTCAGGGTACCATCATGTCAGAGTCAGATAGCAAGACATCCCGAAGACAGCATTCAGATCCAGATATGGATATTGGGAGTTTCTTGTTATGCCATTTGAAGCGACCAATGCGCCAGCCGTATTCATGGACCTCATGAATCGTATCTTTATGACCTAGTTGGACCAGTCCGTGATAGTGTTTATAGACGACATCTTGGTCTATAGAAAGAGTGAAGCGGAGCATAAGCAGCATCTCCGTGTAGTTCTTCAGATTCTCAGGGAGCACCAGTTGTACGTGAAGTTCAGTAAGTGCGAGATTTGGTTGGATCATATCTCGTACTTAGGTCACATCATCACCAGAGGTGGAGTGGAAGTGGACCCCCAGAAGATAGTTTCCATAGAGACATGGCCAGTACCTAGCACTATCGCAGAAGTTTGGAGTTTCCTTGGATTGGCTGGCTATTACCGGCGGTTTGTGTCAGACTTCGCTCGAATTTCAGCGCCATTGACGCAGTTGACCCGCAAGGATGTGCTGTTTTCTTGGACAGCAGAGTGTCAGAGTTCATTCGAGAAGTTGAAGCAGAGATTGATGACAGTCCCCATTCTCACGCTTCCAGACGGGACTGGAGGATTTTTAGTTTATTGTGACGCATACGACAAGGGATTATGTCACGACCCGCACCCATTTTTTTAAACGGATACGAGACATGTCCAAGCCAGCCTATGTTGCAGTGTCGGCGGTAGAACGCTGTCACGGCCATGAAGATCAAAATCACAAATAATACTCATTCACAAAATTAATTTAATTTACAATGATCACAAGTTTTACATTTGCAGAAAAATATAAACTTGTACAAATATTAAATGACTATAACTCGACTATCTAGCTAGTCTCTAGGCTTTTGTCTGCAAGTACCCCCGTATCTTCCATGCTAAGTGAATCCACG